>OZ007578.1:33439022-33561856 GCA_963931925.1 Onchidella celtica
TCCACATAAGCAGTCAACACAATTCTGAAGGTGAGCCGAGCTCGCCGACTGTTTATAAATTGCTGGTCGGACCTTCGGGCGTGAAGCTCACGCGCGCGCTTTCATCCTCTCGCTTCCCCTGCAGCGACAATGACGTCTTGCTCTGTTGATGGGGGGAAAAGGGGCCTTTCAAACCTGCGGTATGAGCGGAAATTGTAGACTGAACCGAAACCAAAAATTATATATATATATACATGAGTGTGCATGAGAAAACCCACAATAAGTCGGCAACATGAGATTTTGAGTTCTGTACATATAAAAGACAAGACATTTCTGATAAATTGAAGTCTAGAACCCGGGACCCTTGGCATGAGAGGCGAGCACCTTGCCTCTAGACCACCTTGTCCCTGCACTTACCCGGGCAGTGCAGGCATGTTGGAAAGTGGATTTTTCTCATATTTTCAAGTCCCTGGTCCTATTGGGGGGTAGGATCGAGTACCTAGTCTTCTCGGATAAGGACGAAAAAATTCGGAGGGCCCGTGTGCACGTTGCGCACGTTAAAGATACCTTGGCAGTTGGAAATCGTAAAGAGCAGGCCGAAAGGCCGCTGCCCGGGCAAAATTGAAATTAATAGATTAAAAATTTATCCATATCATCTCCCCCCCCCCTCCCCCCGCCAGAACAAGAAATAATAAAACAAGTAAAGTGAGGTGTAAATGCCAAGGGCAGCGAACCTCCTAAAATAAAGACCTCAAATCATAAATTGAAGTCAGTGACCCGCCTAAAACAAGATTTTGAGAAAACGGCATTGAATCCTATAAGTGGCAATAGCTAAGTGACCAAGTAATATTGGAGTAATTGATGTTAGGAGACCGTAGTCTAACAACTAAGCCGTTATAGAGATCATGCACACTCACATAATTGACCAAAACAGCTTATACCAAACACCAATGTAGACCGAGCTAAAATAACTTAATGTAACTGTGGATGTTTTGCTATGTCCGACGGCTCTTCTTGTAATAGAAAGAATGTGTGTGAGTGTGTGTGTGTGTGTATGTGTGTGTGTGTATGTGTGTATGTGTGTGCATGTGTGTATATATGTATGTGTGTGTGAGTGTGTGTGTGTCTTTGATTTTTTTTTTTTTAATGACCGCTTAACTTACCCTAATTTTCATACCTACCAACTACACACATCATAATGAAACATGTTTGTGTGTTATCTTTGTATGGAATAACTCTTCATTACGATGGACTTGTCTATATCATTGTCTTTAAAAGGGGAACACCTTTTGTTTTTTCATGTGTGGTTCAGGTAATTGAATACTGTGGTGAACATTCGTAATGAGACTGACACTGGAAAACATCGATCAATTTTCATAAACATACCGTAAGCAGTTTCCAATAATGCCATTTTAAGATTTTAAAATGAAGAAATGTTACTGAAGTATAAAAACCACAACAAACAAACAAACAAACAACAACAGATAACTAAATGTTCTCATGCATTTGAATTTCAGTATATGAACATTTTAAATTTAGAGACAAGAGACAAGAGGATGTAATAACCATAGGTAGTATTTCACTGGTTGCCTTTTCCGACCGAAATGTGTGGAAACAACAACAACAACAACAACAGCAAAAACAACAAAGAAACAAGTACCGATTTGCCTGATAAGGAACATTTAGTAAGTTGTTTTTGATGAATCTTTCATTAAGAAATGCCCTTGAAAGAAAGTGTTCCAACCATACTACGCCCGATATTATAACTGAACTTGATAATTGAATCTGGGAATTTTGACTACCTTAATTTCGTGTTCCAAGGTTGCTTGACAAGATGGGTGGTGGAGTCAAAATGAATATAGCGTGTTTGTAACTGTGAACTTAGGGACATTTGGGTGTCAACACATTCGCCATTATGAAAGTCGGCAAGTGTCCCTAAATTTTACAGTATTCAGTAAATTATCTTTTTTTTTTTTTTAACCCTAAGTTTGTTTTGTGTGCAGATCAGATTAGATAATGAAGCATTATATTGCAGCAAGTCTTTGGCTCTCACCCGTGCTATTCCTAACCAACTTGCATAATGCATGCATCGATTTCAAGCTTTTCCCACTGAAAGGTACGGGGCACTATGCCGGGCTATCTTGCTGATTGCTCTTCTTGCCCTAAATGCGTGATAACCTTCAAGAAAGAAAGTTTATCGCTGATTTTTTTTTTTTTAAAGCCAAATTTGTTCAGTGTAAATCTGATTAAATAATAAAGAACGGGTTGTATCAACTGCTGGACTGGTGGCCTATTGAATCGTTTGATTTTGTCTGTTTTGATATAGACAGGTATGTTTTCGTCTGTTCTGACCCAGCCAAGTCAGTTTTTATGTCTGACTCAATACGCGAGGCCTCTCTGTCCGCTAGCTGACTCAGGACAGTTTTCACTCCCCCGAACTACAGAGACAGAATAATTTCGGTCTCGCCCGTGTGCGGGGTCCCTTTTAACTCCATAGTCTTCATGTCACACCTCTAAAAGCGAGACAAAACAGTCTTGACTCAGTGGGGTAGAAGCCTAACGCTCTCGCCCTTGTCTAACCTGGACCCGCATCGCATCGTATCCTTTGTTAATGCGGTTGAAATCTACAGGTTGATTTAAAGATACTTATTTTCAACACAGCTTACAAACTTCCTTCTAAATCTATGCAAAATACATTTTGAGAACTTACCGATATAACCCTTTTTTTTTTTTTTTAACAGTTTTCAATCACATTCAAAAAAATTCAACGGATGAATCTTAGAGTACCAACCCTAAATAAATTACCCTTAATCGGTGCAATTCGCAGAGTGGCCGTTATGGTGCCGAAGCACCGTTAAACCCAAAACTCAACCCTAAACTCACACGACCAGCCCCTTACCATCCTTCATGTAGGCATCAGTTTTACACATTCCCCACAGGAAGCTACCATGACCAGCACAGTACGCAGTGGCAACATCCTCTGGCCTGACACCAGTCCAGATCAATCTGATGCGATAGCCAGAAACGGGTCACGCTGGAGAACCCTCAATGAGGAAAATCTGGAGAGCACTGGAATTTCACTGGCCAGCAGAATCTCAACATGGCACGTGAAAAAGGTCACCACAAGATCCTTGCTACGCTATTGCTTTAATGCTATACTTGGAAACCTAATTGACCCCTTTCTCCCTCCCTCCTGACCTCATACACAAGAGCAGGGGTTGGGTAGGTCTACCAGCGGCTCGTGAGCAGGCGGCTCTTTTAGCTTTCATCTGTGGCGTTTTCCGTTTCTTAATTGCCGTCAAGAAGAATTTTCAACTCTTACTATAATGGAGCTAGAGAGTGAACATGTAAGCCCTTTAAACTTCGCGACTGCTTCGCCAGTTATTATGAACTTGGTATATTCTTCAGTTTGATGACAATTTACGTGGACATTCCCGTTTTGGACAAAATTACATCTGTAATATCATCTATTCAACATTTTTTTCAACCGCATAAAAAGAATCGCATTTTCGTCGTGTAGATTCGAAAAGTTTGATCGGAAATTGCGTTCTACCCCTGCCTGCCTTTACATTTTGCCGGCCGAAAATCAAATCTGATCAAACCTGTGTATTCGCCAAGGAACTGTGGTGTAACAAAACTATCTATTCGTCATTAGTCTTTGCATCAAATCCAAGTACCGTTATTAATGGGACCTAGATCCAGCTAGGCTTGATAGAAGGAAAATTTGCAAAATACATCTTGCCCGGATGGGCTAGTGAGTATAAAATAATGCCGGTTTTAGACCTGCATGCATGTTGCAGCTCAATTTTAAGTTGAATTCTACCTAAAATCTCAGATAAAAAAATAATAGTTGTTCTTCTGTGAAAGGTTGCCGACCATGGCACCAGAGGCTTGGTAGTCTACTTTTTTGGGGGGCGACATCGCCGCTGCAGTCATTCAAGGTATGAGAGAGAGAGAGAGAGAGAGAGAGAGAGAGAGAGAGGGAGAGGAGAGAGAGAGAGAGAGAGAGAGAGAGAGAGAGAGAGAGAGAGAGAGAGAGAGAGAGAGAGAGAGAGAGAGAGAGAGAGAGAGAGAGAGAGAGAGACTTTGTCCCCAACCCTCCTGCTGATGGCAGAATGCTAGTTACATAAACGTCTAGCATGAATGCCAGTAATGTTCGGTGCTCAATGTATAGAAACACACGTTATTGTAGATCATAGTACTTTCTACAAGTAAGGGATATTGAATACTTTTGTGAACAACAATCATTGGTGATACTGTCGCGACCTGACTTCTTGTTTGTTCTATCTCCATTTCTGAAACAAACAAACAAACAAACAAACAAAAAAACAACAACCCAAAACTCCAGATCTTATAGTATGTAGATGAGGCATAACAAAATAATGCACACTTTGGCACTTGTATCAAATGCGTTGTAGCACTTATCAAATGCAAACGTTTTCTGCCGAATTAGGCAATTGTGCAAAAAGTGGAGTTGGAACAAACAAGAGCTAGGGTCACGATATCTTCCAGTGTCTTTCTTGAAAATCGTTCAAGCTCGCTGGAAAAAACGAATAAGATTTCACGTCCACAGCAACGGCACCACACTGATAGATCATCCCGAAACAGCAGGTCTTTCGTTACAGTTTCCCCTAAGAGGATTACGAGGCTTAACAATCTTGTTTACGTACCATTTGGGGGCCATTCACGACCTAGGTGATCAATGGGATTGTCCCTTGGGGTCCAAATGCCAAAAGTAATGTTATGCTCATTGCAAAGAGAAATAGAACAGATAAAAAAAAAAAAAAAAAGAGCGCCAAATAACCCAGTTTGTAAGCCTCATCTCTCGACGGTCTTTAGCGTCTAGACTTTCCTCTGATAACAGTTTTAGATACAGTCCGGTATAATAAAAGACACTCTTCATCCTGTCATTCTGGTTTCATATTTCATTTTTAAAAAAGTGAAATTAGATGTATATGCTGTTTTCCTGTGTACATTAGTCCAACAGAAAATGAATAGAGGAAAGCTAAAACTCATACTTTCGATGGCAAAAAAGAAATTTGAAATGGAAGATTAACGTCTTAGTAAGAATACATGAAGAAAATTCGCTCTTAAACAGGATTGTCAAATTTGAACGGAATGATGGAGATTTAAATATCTCGGGCTGAGTGTTTTTCTTTACTTTCAATGTTGCATGTCCATGGGTTTTATTAACTAAGTGAACGGTCATAATATATTATTATTGTCACATTAATTTTTGTTCGTAGGATATTGCTTACTTTTGATTTTCAGCTGTTGTTAAACTAAGCTGTAACCCGGTCAGAAAGTTCTAGTGGATCAGGTAAATCGGGCCCAAGGTGGAATTTGTCTGCCTCTTCGAAAAGTCAAAATAAAATGTATTATTTCTAGGCCGATTTCAAGCACATTTTACCTGGATGTATATATAGATGTATGACGAAAGATATGTTATAAGCAACTCTCATTTTACATTTAAAAAAAAACAACAAAAAAACCTTCCTCCTTTAGAGAGATTTCCCCACGAATCTGGTCTTTCACCTCAAGCCCCATTTCGCCAGATCCAGTCACAAATGACCAAAATTCGTTAGATCTTCTTGCCTCCAAGATTAAATTGTTATGGATACTGACGCGGATCACAAAATAAGGGATCGTACTTGCTTTCTGGTAGGATCTCCTTTTGTCCTATCCTTATGTGAAATCTGTCGATCGACTCTCTCTTTCTTGCAAGGTATGATGGCTTTTGTGTCGACGTGTCTTCTCTCTAATTCAACTCAAACTCCTCCTTACTGCGGGACTATGCATGGTTTTCATTTCCACCTTCTCATGTCCCTTCAACAAGTTTAGCCACCTTCAGTACTAACTCACTTAATGTCCTCTATAATCTCATTCTTCTTTTCTTCTGATTCGACTGACTTTTCTTTCCAATCTTCCAACTCGTATTTCGTCCTCATTCTCGTTTCCTGAAAATAGCAATTAGCGGCAAGATTACTGTGAACAAATTTAGCAGTTCAATACGTCAATTAACCAGGCGCCATTAAATAAGAATTTAGGTGATGGCCATTCTCATTACCATCTAATTAATAATACATACGCAAGTTCTCCAATTTGCATATAGCGTTTATCAAATTATTTCTCAGTTAGTTATATTTTAGGATTTTTAAAAGCGCATAAAGACGCACAAAGTCATTTAACCCGTGGAAGACCTTAAGGCCGATGGTCGGCCCAATTAGTTTACAGTGAAAGAAACGAGTTGGCGAGCGTCATGGTCATGTAGACAACCAGAATGCTTGTTTCATAAATATATGGATCTGTACATATCAACGGGGAATCTTCCTACTATTGTAAAAACATTATCATTTTTTTGTTTGTCCTGTGAAACCCCGTCTTTCTAGATGGGTCCATCCAAATCCCTCCCGTCTCCAAAGGGTGAAAGAACATTCTTAATGTCTTGACCAGCGAATGTTGATTAGATCCATTATTACAGACGCTGACAAATCAGGCCGTGAGACGAAGTTAATAGAGAAATATTGAATAATTATTCATAGATAAAATATGGGAAATAGTTGGGTGTTGAAAAGCTCCGCGGAAAAAAATAATTAAAGAAATGCTACAGTAATCTTCAAAACTGTTACAAAGGAGAAAAAGTCGAGGGTCCTAACATACACTGTGGCAAAAAAAAAAAAAATAGTAGAACAGACAGAGAATTAAAACATTGACAATTCTAACAATTGTCACTCCTCTGTTCCATGTTCCCAGACACAGAAGGAGAGTTGTAAGATTCGGCCTGCACTCTATTATTCCGTTGCAATAGTCCAGTGCGGGTGGTTTATGACATGCATTGTTTACATACCTTAAATCAGTTCCATAACATCAGAGTAAATCATTGTGCTGGGAGGTTGATTGGACATCAGGCTATAAAATGTATGGAGTATAGATGGTTTCCTTTATCTGGTGTACATGCGTCTTCTAAACGTCAGAACGCAAAGCCGTGTCATAACCTCCTGCCTGTCCCTATCCCTGTTATAAACCAGACACCATACTGATATGAACCCAGTTTCTTGCCCGCCCCCTCCCCCCAACACACGTACTCAGAAGCTGGAACGGACTAATGGTTGTTACAGACAAACTAATAATCCGTCTCCCCCCCCCCACCCCCCGACCACCAGCAACAATTTACTTCCTTTATAACTGTCAGTAATCTTACGGAATCAGTATGGTATCTTCATTGTCAGATGGTGAGATCTGAGATTTATCTGTATAAACTCTTTAGAAGCCAACAGTGCATAACTGTGATTTTGCCGTAGGTAATGCCGCTGATGAAATTATACAGGAAAAAAAAATCCTAATCACTGTAGAGAATTAATGTTTCAATTTTTTAGATTCTCACTGAGCTCTTATAAAAAAACAACAACTGCAATTTAAAGAAATCCAACAGTAACTCCGGAATATAAACAGTTCTCCAGGCTTTGCCAAATATAAAACAGAATGGTTTTCCTTTACAATTCACAGTTAGGAAGTCTTGTGGCGGTTGTAACCATTGATCACTAAGTCTTCGGGCTTATCAGCAACCCTCTGTCCCACACCGAATTCGACATACTCGGTTAAAGCTTAGTGGACCTGTCATGGAAGTAATATGATGCGCAACACAGATGAGAAATAATCAGAGCTGAACGACTTGGGAGCTTGGCACGTCCGGAACATAGGTCACTGACGGTACCGGGTTGGCTATTTTCAATGACGTTTTAGTTTCATCTCCATAACGCGTGGCCTTTGGCAACGGGCAGCATTGTCACAGGACGGGTTTGATTAATCTAAACTTAAACTTTGGGAATATTTTTATACTCATAAGAAATCGAGAAAATCCCTTTATAATGAACAGACTCCAAGACTGTTGAAAGGATCGTTCTAATATTGGGCACGAAGAAATGAAATAATATTTTGCTGGTGTTCATGGCTATATAAGAGTGTTCTACAACGTGCAAACCGAGCTATGGAAATTTTAATGAACACTAGATGAAGTTGCCAGCATTATCCGGGATAAACCTGTGAACCCACCATTCTATGTCTCTCTTTTTGGTCTACAAAGCTTCCCATATTCTACAGCCTTACTACAGATTCCGTGCGCTTCAGGGCACTACTCACTCATTTCTGACAGGAAAATTGTGCACACGGAAATGAACGCATATTAATATCGTTTCCGCTGCGATGGGCTCACTACAGGGAGCCAAAACAAAAATCATAGTATTTTACACTTTTACAACTCTTTATTTACAAACACCTGAAACTTGAATAGGTCGATACAAATGCGACAGGGGTGGATTAGTAGACACTTAAGAAAATTAATTTTTATAATTTTTGAAACTGTCATTTAGGCTGTAGCGTCCAGCAAAAAAAGAAAAAGGGTCAAAACTGCCCCACAATGAATTACTGCCGCGACTATTTTTGTTTTTTATAGTACGATTTACCTCTCGAGAGGGTGAAGGTGACATATTATTACCTACGCCATAATTATGCCTCCGGTCCGAATTCAAGATCCTATTTCACCTGTTTCAAAGCTTAGAAGAGGCAAAGATAGCATTGCAGAGTCATTGTGTGGATCATCAGTAGTGTTTTCTTGTCAGTCCCTCTGCCATGCTGGTTCCATACTAGCACTTTTATTAACATACAACAAATGGCTGTTTTTTGTTTGTTTTTTTTACTGATTTATAAAACAAACAGCTGTGCAATGCCTTGATTTGAAAGGTGAATCTGTGCAATACAAATAGCAGCTTTGATATGGTTTCTGGTGAAGGTCAGGTACCAAAATATATGCTGACGTTCAGAGAATTTTACAGAGTTGTTATCACAACCTCTACAGGCAGGAGACATCTCATTTAATCCACTAAGCAGGTAATCTTCGTCGCTGGAACCTTTTGCGATTCGTGTTCAGCCATGTTGGGATCATTTTGGTGTTGCGTGTTCTGCCTTGCCTCTCTACTCCCGAAATAATTGCCCCCCCCCCCCAACCTTCTCGTCACATGGTACTAGACAAGATGTTTTGGGACTGAGCACATTGCCTGGTTGAATTCTGCCTCTTCATCTTCTCTCTTTTCTTCTTTCCAGGATGATTACGTAATCCCGCACATGATTAATAACATACCTAGTTAAATTAAGTAGATCTAGGAAAATGGATTGGCCTGTCTGAAACAGGGAGGCTGGAGACGTGGAAGTAGATTTGGAAAGATGAAAAATCATGTGTGCAAAGTGGATCATATCGCAGGACAGAAATAGCCAGAGCCAGGGGCAACAAGTATAATGATTGTCTCACAATGGCCTACTAATATTGTTATCTTTGTGCTGATTCTCTGTGGCCTCTTCACATAATTATGCATTAAACAGGGCGATGGGAGAGTAAATTCGGGGGAGATTACATAAGGAAATTCTAAATTAATATCCAAACCCAGACGTCCCATAAAATAACACAGTCGTGTAATAGTAATCGGGAAAAAAATGAAGCGGGAGATAAGTCAAGCGGAAGAAAAGGTTATTCAGTCCATATTTAGCCCCCTTTATGGATGGTTTTGTTTTATTTATATACAAATCATTACATAACAGGCCTTTAGTTCTTGTTTGTTCTAAGGTCACTTTTTGCACAAATAAGGAATTCCACGTTAAGCGTTTGCGGCTTTAGTTTTATGACAAGGAGTTAGAATAAATCGGAACAATGAAACAGCTTGATAAGTGCCACAACGCATTTTAAACAAGTACCAAAGTGTGCATTTGTGATAGTTTTTCTACATAATGAAAGAGCTTCAGTTTTTCTGGGAGACAGAATAAACTAGAACTAAGGTCGACATAACTTGAAACACTTTCAGCTTGACTTTTTTCCTATGTCCCCTGTAATAGCATACGAACATTGTTATGCATGTGTTGATCGTTTACAACCTCTTGAAAATGCATTAGAGTAGGGAGACTGCAAGCTTTGTCTGGCCAAAGCAAAAGATTGTACCTAATGTAAATATATAGGGATGACGACAGCTATTTCTTTCCATTGGTTTAAGAACATGATTTACCTTCTGCTGGCTCCAAAGGCAGATTCGTCAAGAAAATTGCGAGGATAGAAACCTCTACGTATGTCACGTCGTGCCATGAGCCCTTGGTCACACGTCTGGTAGCCATAGAAACAAATAATGCTCAACGTTTAGAAATGTCCCCTTGATTTTCAACGTGTAGCAAGGGTTTTTGTTTTTCTTCCTTTTGCCCATCTTGGTTGTTTGGACAACTTCATTTTGAAATGGCAACATTGTGCTGAGTTCAAAGTGCCAGACAGTACAAAACAGACGGAGAGGCTAATAGGTACTGCAAAGCTTTTTTACAGGCAATGCAAAAATAGGAGGGGGGGGGGGGATACTAACGATGTCAACGGTCAAAACAGAGGTTTGGACTCATCTATCACTTTATAAGAATGGTAAAATCTTGCGCGACTATGCAACTGTATACCATGTGTCTGATTAAAGACCGCTTTGTATTATCAATATCTGTTCTTTTACCTAGTGCCATATGACTAAGAGCGTCTATGTGTGTGAAACTGAAAGTTTGTATGGATGAGAGTGGGTGTTTTAGTATGAGATTTGGAAAGTACATGCATGAATCATTGATGCAATGTACAGCGCATTGAGTAATAATTGTATTAGAAATGCGCTATAGAAATTGTATTTATTATTATTCTTACTATTAATAATAATCATCGTATTGAAACATTTGACATTGCCTTCGTCGTAAAGATTCTCGGGGCTTGGGGTCATAGTTACTCTAGTCTTCAGACAAACAGAGATTTCAATATACGTTGGGTTCTCCAGTCCCTTGAAAATTTGATTTATAAGAAACTATGTCATGATAATATGTCATGGAAAGAAGTGGAAGTATAAGGTAAGGGTACATCGCGTCCACGACGAAATGTTATTATCATCAATATAAAAGTTTCAGCACTGTTGATATTGAGTGACATGGCAAGGATGAGCTTCAAATTGCTTTCTTATGCAGACTGTGGTATTGATTTTGAACAGTTTTGTTTTGTTCTTGCCAGTTTGAGTACGCAGGTACAATAGTGACTGTCCAGGGGGCACTGTGACTTGAAACTTAAAATTATTGCCAAAGACAGTCCCAGTGTTGGCTGAGTGTCAAAATCGCTTAGAACAGCATTTAGTTTACATAAACCATCTGGCCAAGGGCAAGGTGACATATTCTCAGACCCAGGTCAAGTACAAAGCTGTAGAATGTAGATATTCACTGTAGGTGACATGGGCTCTGTAAGCAGAGATTGCTTTAAATTCTAGCAGAGAAAACCCTGAACAAAATGTAAAAGTAAATTCGCCAAACTGACACTTTAAACGACGACGTCCAGATAAAGTCGAAAAAGAAAGACAGTGTGTTTCACCGAGGGAAACGATCGACTTTCTTTGAAACAATGTACAGATGAGAGAAATTAAGTCCTTCCGAGACAATTGTTATTGATGCCTTGCCACATAGGCTGTACATAAACTAGACAAGTCTGTCTGGGTCAAGCTAACAGAAGGTTAGTCCTGGGTGTCCAAGTCTCCTGCGGACTAATTAGACCACCCTGGCCCATAGGCACGGGAAAGTGGTCGAAGAAGGGAATATCAAGTGTTGAAACGCGATGATTATTGTCTATGAGACAAGAAAGTCCCCAGAAACATGCCACGGATCTACATACGCCTCTCATGCCAAAGGTATCGGGTGCGAATCCTGGTGGGTGAAGGCATGTTGGAATTCTAGTATTTTCTCATATTTTCCTGTCCCTGATCTTATGGTATGTAACCTGGTGAGCAACTAGTCTTTTAGGATAAGGACGAAAAACTCGGAATGCCCGTGTGCACGTTGCGCACGTTAAAGATACCTTGGACATTGGAAATCGAGAAGGGCGGACCGAACAGGCCGCTGCCTGGGCACATTAATAAAAAATACCCCCACCCCCTCCCCCGAAAACAACAACAACAAAAAGCCCACTGGTGCTGCACTGTGTCGACGACGTGACTGCTCCAGTTGTAACTGGGCTGCAATGACACTAAGGCAAATTTCCTAAATGGGATTAAAGAAATATAATATAAATACAAATATCTCAGCAAAATTTTACGATTCTAAGGAGATTCGTGTCAGTCCATTGTTAGTAGCAAGCAATAGCTGTTGTATTGGCATTAGTATCATATCTATATTAAACAACACAATACTACAAGACTGCATTTGTTATGGTGTTACTTTCTACAATTATCAGAAGCCACTGGGAACGTGAGGGATTATTTTTGTTGCCAAAACTGGACAGACTTTGTGAAACAATACACTATCATTGCAGATTATACAGATCAGTAAATTATCAGCTAATTATGTGCTGTCTTCTATGTAAGCAGTGAATGGGCATGTGGGTGATTATGTTTGTAGCACAAAGGATACAGACTTCATTGAACCGTACCGATCACTGCAGATTATACACATCAATATTATTATATATACATAATTATTTCAATTTCAGTATGCCTATTATTTTCAAAAACACTGGAGTAGGAATGCAGGAAATTCCAGGTCATTCTGTCCATCTTGTACCCCAAAATAACTCAAAAGGCTTATAACTGTAATTCCTTTGAACTAGAAATAACAAAGGAAATCGTTTCATCTGTTCTCTGTTATTGATATCAGATTGTCAAGTTACAAGCTCAGCCTATCTGGAGTTAATCGTAAATTAGAATGTATGTGAAATGAAACGCCCTGTAACTATAGAAGAGCCATGAATAAAATAATTCTCTGTTCTATCAACTTTAACAACAATCTGTGCGATCAGAAAATGGCGTCATATTTTTTTGTTGTTATTGTTTGTGGTGACCAGGATGCACTCAGAAGTTGAAAATACTACCAGATAAATGAATAGAAAAATGGCTAAATCAGGACCTGCGGCTTTCCTGACTTTGGCCACTATAGGTTATGTGGAAAAATGTATAAGAGATTTAGCGGTCCGTAGGCATTTCGAGGTATTGGAGCAGATTATCAAGACTTTTGGATACACATGGCATTTAAAAGTTTAAAAAAATATCCATTCTTCTCAGATTCACAATGGTCATCACGTTCATCTTCACATTAAAAAAAACCTGTCATAGGAAATAAAGCAAATTAAATCAAGTCGATGTTGGAAATTTGTAGAGTGCAAAACGCCGCTTTAGTGCTCATTTCAAGTCTTGTTAAAAAAAGAAAAGAAAACTACAACACTACGGTTTGTATGGTAGAATGGCCTGCCAGTTCACAGTAATGTTCTGCACAAACACTACGTTTGTCCTGTGTCCAAATTACACTTGGATCTATTGTATCAAGCTACAAATAATATTTTCCTTGGGCGTACAGGGTGCCCGGGGTGATCAAGTGAGCCAACACGGTTAAAGTTCCCGAAGCCATTCCAAGTCCAACATCTGTTCATCCCACGCATAGTCTAACATTAACCCGAGGGCTCTTCCGTTACGAAATTTCCTTCACACAATGGCAGTGAGGGGAACCCATAATAACCTTCGCTACACAAGCGAAAGTAAAAGCCAGTTGTCTTTTGGGAACACCGTCGTGACTTAAACATTTTTAATAAGGAAAGAAAAAAAGGAGATATTTCTCAAATATAGGTCTTGCTTTACTCGTCGGTTTTGATATTCTCTCTCTCTCTCTCTCTCTCTCTCTCTCTCTCTCTCTCTCTCTCTCTCTCCCCTTCTCTCTTCCTCTCTCGCACATATCACTAGTACACACACACCCACATACGCATCATTGATTGAAGTGGAGGTTTATGAGTAGCCAAAACAAAGGCAAATCAGATACAGACGAGGAAATCTGGAGTACATAATACAGCCGAAGTAATCCATTGATATCCACACAGCTGGGGACATTTCATGCTCAGGTAGCCAGTCACTTCGATATTATGTAATTATTTATTTTTCAGGCTGAGCAGTATTGAAAAACTTTGAAAATAGATCAGTTGTCCTACACTTTTAGTTCCTTGCAAATGATCACTGTAATTAAAATGTTCTTTCCACCCTATAATTTGTGGAGGATTGAAGTGACGATGATGACCATATTCAAATTGTAAAAGCATCGAAATATAAAAGTTCCGTATCTTCTCATATAAATATTATGTCCACGTAAACCACCAAGCTAAGTTACATCTATCTACATAATGTTCAATTTTTCTTTTCAATGAGTAGTCTCAGAGCCTTTTCGTGCAGTACAATTATGGGCTGAGCTCCCATTGTGGATCTATTTTCAGCGTTCCGTTTTTTTTTTCTTCTGGATTTCTTATGTCACGCCATAAACAACGACGTCACAACGCACGTTCCATATTTTGACACTGTTACTCATTAGTATAATTGCTAGTGAAGTTGGAAACTAGCGTTTTCTGCCAGTGGCAAAATTCCACTGACGTCAATTATATTGTTGTTTTTTTTTGTATTTAAAACTTTATTTTTCAGAATTATCTCACAGCCATCAGCTAGGCTGGTGGTCCATGAGTCAAATCTGTTTTTCCTCGGTTTTAGTGTCAGATGTGGACTATGAAATTAAACGGGATCTTGTGCATTAGTGGCACTAAGATGAGTCTGTCCCACTAGCTGGGGCCCATCAAGATTGTCTTGAATCAACTGGTGGACAGAGAGACCTCGCGCATTGAGTCAAAACTGAGGCAAAACAATCTTGACTCAGTGGGCCGTCAGTGTAAGTTTCATCTCCTATCAATTATAAATACAAAACTACAAACAGCCGTAGATGCTGTGACCAAAAGCATTACCATCACTACCACTTCAGTCACTGGAATTGTTTGTTTAGCTCGTGCAATAAAATATACTTTTGTAGTGGTTTTTTAGTGCTTCTACTTGTACTGCAGTTGGTACCATTATCTTTATGTTGACAGTTTGTATTTTTCAGCTGCCTTGTCACAACTAATACTATTTTTGCTAGTCATTATTAATAAATAGTGCTTATTCACGAACTAAATTGTTGTTTTGGTTATTATCCTTCTAGCCCTAGCCTGAAATAGAACTTTTCAGGGCTAAAACTATCCGTTTGAGGGATTAGACTACCCTTCTCAGGGTTTCAGAAGAAGGAAGAAGAGCATTCTGCCGCCCTAGAAAAGAAATAGTACTAGACTAATAAGACTTTGAAGAATTGCTGTTGTATTAAGTTAGGCTATAATAACTATGCTCCAAAAGGGGACGGAGGTTGTCCCTACAGTATGAAAAGTATAACTTGAGAGAGAAAAGAGAGCGTCGGATGGGTCTATGGAGCGGTCATTGCCATTTCAACTACGGTGATGAAGCAAAAAGTTTGGTTTTTCACTTCTTTCATTTTTTTGTCCGGCAAATTAACATGTTAGGTTATATATTATAAGCCGTCTTTCTCATGAAACAGTCGAATGGCAAATGCAAAATGTCACTCAAAGTTATAGAACATCAAGATTTTATTATACTTTGGCACATGAAAAATGGCCGCCCCCTCGCACAAGCGGGGGTGTGAGACCTAACGTATCGAAAGCGTACGTTGGAAGAGAGGTGATAAACTATCATCAAATCCAGAGTACATAATAGGCGGAGAGACTATCAACATAATTATGTTTACATAGTACGCCCAGCCAAGACCATAGTTTATGATGGCCCCTTGTCCAGAATGTTCGCTGTCCTTGGTTCTTCAACAGTTGCAAGGCATTTCGTTTCACTTGCTTTGTAATTTAGTAATTTACGAAGTGACTTCAAAGAGAATAAGCTTGCAACTAGACAGTCTGAGATCAATATAGCGAGAAATTATGTCAAGTCTTGCGTTAACAATCGATTCACAGCAGACAGATAGCTAGTTTAAAGTCTCTCATCTCATAGCTGACTTTAGGAAAAGAGACTTCCAATTGTTCAAACGGATATAATAGAGGTCCAACTCCTCTTTAACTGTTAATTTACTATAGATCTAGTAAGCTAAGAGAAAGTACAAGAAATAATTTGTTTATATCGTCTCGGGGGGAGATACGCCTTTATTTCACTAACAAAATGGAACGTCCCAAACACGCTCATAGAGTGACCTCAGTTTCTAACGAACGCGGCGTTGGGCCCTTCTTTTATTCAAGAGTACATTATACAATCTGGAACAAAAGTCTCCTCCGATTCTTTCATCTACGGACAATTAAATAACGCACAGCATGATGCAAAACATTGACTTTAAACTTAGTCACGCATCCTAAAGATAGATTTATCTTAATGGACGCCTTTGAAATCCGTAGACCGTAGACATCCATCACGGAGAGAAAAAAATGTATCAAACCCCTCACGGTAATTGCGACTTATCAGATGAACGAAGATTAGCGGTTTCGTTCACATTGTTTTTTTGTTTTTTTTCTGCAAGGTGTTTGGGGTGGGGTGGAGGGAGAGGGGTGGGGGTGGGGGTGTTGAACAGGGCCACTTAACTTGAAAGTTCAGCATCTTGTAGTGAGATTATATTTTTTTGTAAATTATTGCCTTATTGCCATATTCACCAGGACACGTTATCTAATGTCAAAAGATAGAGGCAAAATGTCGAATTCATAAATTTGATGCAAAGCAAAGGAAACAGGAAACATGCAACAGTTTGCGGTCAGTGCTCTGCACTTGTGGACGGGACAACTTTTATTGTGGTGATGATACACAAACTCGGAAAAGAAATCAAAGATGGGCTTTCCAAGCCAGTCTTTCTTTATCGAAGAAGATAATTCTGCACTGATTCGTTATTACGATTCTTCTTGAAGTCAACAACAGTGTGGCCATTTTGTCTAGGCTCACGATAGTAATTCTAAAAACACATCAAATTCAGACTCACCGTTACTAAGACTAAGTACTAGATATTGTGGAGGTTGTTTCAGTGTGATTCAAATTGCAAAAAGTGAACTGGGTATTATAAAAAGTGTTCTTTCGCGATGAAATTAAACACTAATTGAACGTGCAACGGTGCCCCCATTGGACAACTTGTTTAGTGATTCCTTCACCAGAGGAGGAAACTGTAAAATATTGCTCCGCACAAAATGGCCCTCCATGCACTCATTTGATACCGCTTGACGTGATCTTGTGGTGGGGCATTGTTCTGGACACTCGCTCAAAGTGGCCTGTTTGTTGTTGTTGTTGTCCTGTAAGAAAGCATAGGGCTTGTGGCGCATTGTGTCGTCTTTTTTTGCGTCTGTTTTGACTCAATGTGAGAGTTCTCTCTTTTTTCCAGCATTGACGCCTTCAAAGTAATGAGACAGACCTATTTCAACCACACAAGTGCACCAAGACCAATTTAGCTCCATAGTTCACATCCTGCATTAAAACAGAACAGACTTTGTCTCAGTACGCCAACAGCCGTAGATCCTCGGTTATGCACAAGAAGACATTATCTCCTTATGTGTGAGCATAGACATAATCATTTCCTGCACTGAGCCGCCTATATAATATAATCATCTTTCGGGAATGTTCGTGTTACAGAAACCTCCCTCAAAAGGTCGATATTATAATATTTTCTGCCGTGCAAGCTGGCAGCTCGAATGAGCTAATAATCACTGTAATGATTATGTAGTACAAGTAACAATCGTTTCCTGCCAGATTGACGTGAATCCATTATGCATGAAGGATGAACTGATATGAAATATCATCGTTTCCCGTCACGATGCAGAAAAATCTGTCAATTAATTCACACGCAAAAGGGCATATCCATAAAGTCTCAGTAATTCCTATGTATTTATGCGTGTGAACAATTGTTTGTGTTAGGCAAGGTCAAGGCATTGTCTTCATTCCAGGTTAAAGACAGCAGTATAGTCGAAAATAGCATTCTGGGAAAAAAGCCAACAGATTGAAAGCAGGTCAACTGCCAGGGACAATGGTGAGCGGCGAAAGTGAAGTAAACAATTGGACAAAAGTAGGGTTAGGCGTACAACGGTCTATTTAGATCGGCCGACCAGTCGGAAGGTGACGTCACGATCATTAATTTCAATGAGACCCCGCACACTAGCCAACATTTTTTTTTTTTTGTGAAACTCAATGACTCTTTGCATGAAGACAATTTGTAAGAACGCATGTACCGACCCCGGGAGATATAACATCTTCGTGTTGCTATCCCGTGCATAGGGAAAAGAAGAAAAAAAATGGTCAAAGGAATTGACTGAATTTCGCAATTCTTATTTTCTTTCATGTCTAAATATAGGTTGCATAGCAATATGATACATAATTATTATTATTCCGGTTAATCATATTTCACAGGGATAGGGGCGGGTGGGGGGGGGGGGGGAGGAGGAAGAGGAGGAGCATGGGAATTGACCGAGTTCTGTAAACCTTGTTTGCCAACGTATCCAACGGTGGCTCGTTCAGCACTTAGCACTTAATATTCAAGGGAAATGTAAAATAAGATTTGAGATGAAGATTATAATATTATATTTTATAATGTCCGTTTTCTTAAAATATGTACACCATCCACTAATATGGCTATATATAATATCAGTGACACTATTCTGAAATTAAGTTCAAATAGAGTGTGAACATTGCCATCACACACCTATTAATAATATTGCAGTTACTAATAGTCTTAATATAGTGTTATATTTTCATGGTGTTTAATGTTACTCGGTGCAACTTATAACTCAGTACTACTTAGTGAGGTAAATCGAAAACATGTGTCTGGATAGACACGTTTAATTATATGATATTTTAATTCATGCATTTGATCAGAAATCTGCTCTGATCATTAAAGAATGAACATGAACAATATTATAATTATTATTGAATAGTGTAGGCCTTTCCACGATTAGGCAAAATAATAGCCCAATCATTAAGGCTAGGGGTACGACGGCCGATTTAGATAGATAGACTAGTGGGACGTGACATCACGATCATTAAATTCAATGAGACCCCGCACACTAGCCAACTTATTTGTTTTTTTCTTGGTGAAACTCAATGGCTCTCCGTATGAAGACAATTGTAAGCACGCCTGTGCTGTCACGAGGAGAATTGTCGGTGAAAACCCTGTCTCATTTTCACTCGAGGGAAAAGAATCACACATGATGTATATTATGTTTTTGCGCATACATGGTTGCCAATGTCACATCACCATGCATTTCGTGATACACGTTGTGACAGATCTCATAAACAAGTTACAAACCCAAAGAGATATTGGACCAGCTCCCATAAATAACAATTAAATAACAAGAATGTAAAGTTCAGCCGGCTCCATTATTGATGTTCAGAGTCGCGTACAGCGTCCTCGGGGAGACTATCGAAAGGGCGGCAGTTTCTGAGTGGGGTTGCTATCTATCTGGGTTTCTAGAGTCTTCCGTTATCGGTCACGGTTTTTATTTAATTTGTTTATTTGTTTGTTTTGTTGCTTTTTTCGTTATCGGGTGTCTTGGAGGTTATTCTGGCATTCTTCCACAGTCGCCTCCACCTTCCTTGTGGAAAATCTGCTGCGTTATTAAGGAACACCGCATACGCCAAAACCAAGCATTTTCAGGAGTCACAACAAACATTTCGCTATCCCTTTATTTACTGACGGGGCTTAAAAGTCGCTGAGAACTCTTTCTACCTCTTTATTCACCTTTTCACAAGCTTTCATAACTTCCGTTTACTTCCGTTTTCCTCCTTCAATGTGATGGTCTTCACGCAGAGCGAAATTTTAGATCACGAAAGTTTTGTTGTTTTGTCGAGAACTAACTGGTGAGTATCCATGACACAGATTGTTCTTATTCAGTCATGTATTCGCATCCTCCACAAAAGCAAGAAAAAAGATAAAAACATGCTGAGATGCCCATTTCCAGTCATGATGGTATACTACCTGTAGAAAAATCAAGTCTATTTATGAATTTGTTAAAGTAAAGCATATCAAGTAAATAAAGGGCCATGTGCCCAGGTTTATTCTCTCTTCATTCTCTATTTTGTGGTCATTGAAAGAAACGACTAGTCGTACCATGTTATTACCCAGAGAGAGAGAGAGGACACACATCTCGTTCTATGAAATGATTCTGATAAAAGTGAATCTGAGCTTAATTGGCGTTTAATTTGTTTTTTTCCCCGTAAAACGGCAGAATTGTCTGCGTTCTTTTGCTGTTGTCTAGAATATGGGGGTATGGATGATAATGCTATATTTACGTTATTAGAAAGGAATTTCATTTATTTGTATCAACTTTTTACCATGTAATATTCGGCATGATTATGTTTTCCATGTTTTTGGAGAAAATTCTATGCCAATAGGCTAAAAGAAACAACAAACAAACAAAGAAAGAGTAATACGTACATTTCGACAGGAGGTGTTGGACCTTTGTTTCGAAGATTGGAAGGTCCTGAACACACTCAATAAGATTACCTCACTTTTCAACAAGAATGGCGTCAGACCATTCTTTTATCCGTGGGCACAATTGTCTCACAATAAAACAGCGATAATCTGAAAAGTTGGCTGGAAAACGTCAGACTTGGCTTTCAAAGAAATTTAAAACAGCCCTTCTAGTTATCTCTGTTTTTAGATAAATATTATTTTAACAAATCGGGAAGAGCATGAAAACGATACTGTAACCTGCTAGTTTCGGCCTTCTTTTTCACAGTTCTTTACGACGAAAGCATTGTATTTGTGGCTTTTGAGCTCATCAGGAGATGCTCAGAAACATTATCTATTAGCATTTTTCGACGCTGCTCCGAGGGTCCTACTGTTGCAGTGTTTCCGGGAAACCGACTGAGCTCGAATACTGGTCCTGTCTCGGTGGGTCCCTCGTACAAGGTGTATGCGAACGAGTGGTACTAGCAGATGATCACCGTTCCGCCTATGACCATTCCGCAGCCTCCGGGCTCCGGATAAGCCCGATCCCAGGTCTGGAGAGACCCGGGGAGAATTTCTTCTCGACCGCCACGTGGTAGCAGCGGGGTAGCCCAAGCTGGGGGCTAGCTAACGGGGACGGGCTGACGGCTGACCTTCCCGAAGCCGTTAAACACTGGGAGCTTTCCGTTGCTGTAGGCAGATGGGGGCAAATTGCCTAGCAGAACGCAGTGGTGGCAGTCCCCGATTGAGGGCCGGGGACTGACCAGATCGATCTTTCGAAAAGTCGTGCAGCAAGCACTACGTGACAACGACTAAACAAGACAATGACCGCACGCTGGCGGATGAGAAAGAGAGATTCTGATCACGACGTGATACGAATCAGTCGGTTCAGGCTGTCACCAGCCTCCTTTTGTCTGAAAGGGATCTAAGCAGCGACAAATTCCCACTTTACATGATGGTACAATATGGCAAAAAGAAACGTGGGGCTGAGAAACCCAGACATATTCTCCGTAGGGAGGATGGCAGTTACCAGGTCCCCCTGCGCAAGTATGCTACTGGTGACCTGTGTCTAAATGCGAGTGTGAATGAGTGTGCGAAAACCAAGAAGGGGACCCTAGCGGCGAGGGATCCCCCTGCGACACTTAACATGTTGCAGCTCAACGTCTGCGGCCTTCGCCCGAAGGTCTTGGAGCTTACTAAGCTCCTGAAGGCAAAACACATACATGTAGCTCTCATCCAGGAGACTCTACTGAATGGGAGAGGCGCGCATGTCACAGGGTATACCATGTACACCTGCTCGTGTACCAAATGCCGAGGCATTGCCACACTGGTTCGCAATGACATTACGGCGGTGAGGCAGAACGCCAGGACGAGTAACGGTGAAACTGATACCCTCACCCTTACAGTATGGAAGGACGGCGTGTCCTTTACCATCACGAATGTGTATAATCCCCCTAAGGTCCCCTGCGACCTAGGGCTGACAGAGGCTACCTTTAGAAAAACCATCATAGGAGGAGACTTCAACGCACGAAGCCCTGAAATGGGATACACCCCAGAATCCACGAACATCGCAGGAAGAAACGTCGAAGATCTCCTCCTAAGTTCGAACCTGGTCCGGATACAATCAAGCGCCTCCGCGCCTACTTGCTTGCATCGTGCAAACGGCGCGGAGAGTCGGCCAGACATTACGCTTCTATCTGCTGACCTCGTTACCAGACACAGCTACACAGTCCTCGAGGACGTAGGTAGCGACCACCTTCCTCTCCTCGTACAAATCCAGACCAAAACAGCTAAGAAGAAGGAGAAACGTTTAAAGTGGAATTACAAGCGAGGTAGATGGGAAGAGTTCAGAGAGACTTTAGGTTTAACTCTGAACGAGGTGGACCCAAACCAGGGTTCTATTGACGAAGCCAACGCCGTACTGACTACGGCCGTGCTCGCAGCTGCTAAGCGGAGTATTCCGCGAGGACTGCAGCCCCTAAATCGCTTGCCCTGGTCAAAGGAACTTGAACAGGCGGTCCGACAGCGTAAGAGGGCGAGAAGAAAAGCAAAAACGAGCACGGCGGCAAGGATCGAGTACAATAGATTGACCGCCAAAGTCAAACTGCTGTCCAGAAACACCAAAAGGGCAAAGTGGTTAAACCTGTGCGAGTCTCTGAACGTGGACCCGAGTGGTGGCCGAGCGTGGACCGTCCTGAATCGCCTTAATCGGAGGCAAAGAGTGAAGAATGTCGCTCCGATACGGGCAAACGGGACGGTCGCGGTGACAGACCATAAGCGTGGAACCATGCTTAACCGACACTTTGCCAGTACAAATAAGAGTGGCAAAGCTACGAATACGGACAAGGGGCTCCGTAAGGTCAGGCGTCAGCTCGAAAAGTCGCAGGTAGACAGCGATTACGATGGCTTTAACAGTGAGTTTACCCTAGAAGAACTGGAGAGAGCACTTGGCAAGTGTAAAAATCGTAAAGCGCCAGGCCCGGACAAAATCTCCAACGAGATGTTGCTCCAGATGGGCCACACGGCAAAGAAATGGCTCCTAGCCTTAATAAATAGAACGTGGCATGAAGGCAAACTCCCTATTGACTGGAAAAAGGCAGTGGTGTCAGCTATCCCGAAATCAGGCAAAGATGGTACCGAACCATCACATTATAGGCCAATATCCCTTACCTCTTGCATCTGCAAAGTAGGGGAGAGGATGGTTAACTACCGGCTGACCTGGTATCTAGAATAGCGCGGTCTTCTAGACAGACACCAGGCGGGCTTCCGTAGTGGCAGGCAGACGATGGACCAGCTTATCCGATTGACCCAAGCGGTCAATAATGGTTTCCATAGGCGGGAGCATACTATCGCCGTATTCGTCGATCTCAAACAAGCGTACGATAAGGTGTGCAAAGGTGGGCTACTCCTTAAATTACTCAAGGCGGAGGTCAAAGGAAATATATATGCATGGGTAAAAGATTTCCTTCACAATCGAACAGTCCGCACCAGAGTGAACGGACAGACCTCAAGCAAACTCACCATAGAGAATGGCCTACCGCAAGGTTCAGCGTTAAGCTGCACGCTCTTTGCGGCTTACACCAGCGACCTTACCCAACACCTGAGATGCGAAAAAGCGATGTATGCCGACGATATGGTAATCTGGAGGACAGGAAAGCATGTCCAATGGTTACAGCGAGACCTTAACCGGGACCTCGCGACGCTTGCCTGCTACTGCCGATTGTGGAAGATGGAGATAAACGTCGATAAGACCGTCGATAAGACCGTTTATCAACTCTTCACCAACGGAAAACACGTCCAGAAAGCCACCATCAATCTTAAGATCAATGGCCAGACACTCAAAAGGGAAAGCGCACCACGATACCTGGGAGTTGAACTTGACAGCAGGCTCAACTTGCAGACGCACGTCAGCAAGCTCGAGACTGAGGCTAGGAGGCGATTGACACTGTTAAAAACGCTCGCCAGTACCAACTGGGGTGCCACTGGGAAGGTTCTCAGACAGCTATATCTAGCCTACGTCCGAGCAGGACTAGAATATAGCCTACCACTGCAACCAATGGCCAGCGACCGAACGCTGTCGGCACTGGACCGAGTTCAGAACAGCGCCTTGAGACTCATAACAGGCTGCCTCAAAACCACTCCTACGAATGCTCTCGAAATCATGACCAATGTGGAACCACTGGCAAACAGAAGGGAAGGAAGCGTACTACAGCAGTACGAGAGGTTAAAAAGGCTCGAGCCGGACTACCCGGCGCGGGAGGCGATCGAAATCGAACCGCCACCGAAAATACTCCAGAAGAAGTCGTTCCTGGGCGAGGCCAAACGGCTAACTGAGGAGTATGGGCTAGAACAAGACAGAATGCCCCTTCGGTTATGGACGAAAGAGCCACCTCACGCCTCCCTGAAACCCCCAGTGGTCAAAACCACGCTTCTAGACACAAACCTGACTAAGGAGGTCAATCCCACGATCCTGAAAACGGCAGCTGGCGAAACTATTGACTCGTACCCAGCACACATGATTAAGGCTTATACTGACGGCTCGGCAGTACAGGCGACTACGAATGCGGGGTACGGGGCAATAATCTACTACCCTGACGGCACCGACACCGATAAGATCTATGGGCCATGCGGGGCGAATGGCTCCAACTTCGACGCTGAGGCGACAGCGATTTGGAGAACACTGACTACGGTTTTCAACGGCTTTGAAAACGGAACAGTATCGCCAGAAGATATTGTTGTGTTCTCAGACTCAAGGGCCACACTGATGGCCGTCCAATCGCTCAACCATAAGCTCGAGGCACATGGCGCAGATAAAATCAGACACATCTGCCACCAGATCATAAGTGGATACGGCGTCGAGGTCCACCTCCAGTGGATCCCCGCGCACATAGGTATCCGGGGCAACGAGGTTGCTGATAGCCTAGCGAAACAGGGTACCAGAGGCGAACAGCCAAAGCACCCAGCGTCTTACCCAGCAGCCCGAGCCAGAATCCGCGCTCACGGACGCAGGAAATGGCTATATCAATGGGCAAACTCGGATAAAGGACGTAGGGTGTATCATAATCAAACCAAACCAGACATCAAAGACCCGATTTTGTCACTAGAGCGCAAATACGCGACTATCATACAGCGTATGAGGACGGGACATGTCCAGTTGAACGCACATCTAAATCGTTTCAACCCACTCCGTGAGCCAGTATGCCGGCACTGCGGGTCCCCGCAGGAGACTGTCGAGCACATACTCGCGGAGTGCCAAGGACTGAAACAACTAAGAGCCCGCCACCTCCCAGATACCCCGACAGTCTCCAATTGCCTTTATGGGGACGTTAAACAATTAAAGAAAACTGCCATGTTTGCCATTGCCGTCACGAGTGAAAACTCGATCGGCCAGGGATGAGCACTCGAGCACTCGAGCATTTTTCGACACTCTTGAATTGATTATGGCACTAACATGCAGGCGCCTGCGTTGATGTTGGTTGGTACATTGCAATGGTATTTTGCTAACATTTTTGGGATAGGTGGGTCAAGTTGAAATAGATGGCCCGTTTTTATTGTTTTTATTTTAAAATAAGTGCGCCCGTGTCAAACTTAGAGTGCGTCTAGGCCTTGGCGTGCGCCGGTCGATTTTGATTGCATGAATTGTTGGATGGTGACGTCACGACATTTAGTTTCACTTTTTTTTTTTGACTAGTGGTTGTCTTATCAAATCGGCACCTGGGACCGCCTAAGCTTACTTCTTCTAACTTAAAAAGAGGGACTCGAGCATTTTTTATTGTTTCTTTCTGTTAATTATTACAGTATTAGTATTGTTATCAATTGTATTGAATATCAAGAATCCGTTAATTCCCTTAACAAGACACTACTGCCCTCCAGTATGCCTTTGTTACTATGTATATTATCAGTATGTTTTTGCCACATCCACGTATTGACAGAATCACAACACGAAAGCGACCTCTAATGTGAGTAAAGCTGTCTATAACAGCATGTCCAAAATCCAGAAATATGCTTCATCCATTATGCCATAACCGAGTTCGAAGAAGTCCCAGTTCCGCCGTTCATTGACCTTTGGAGGTCTTGTACATCTAAAACATACACAGGCACACGAAACATGATACACATATAGATCTAGACTGAACTTTCCCGAAGCTCAATGGAACCTTTTGGCTTCGGTGGTATTCTGAGAGAGAAAAACTAAATGTTTCAATCTTAAATCCTATCCCTGCTCTCAACAAAATACCATTGGAATAGCAACACTGGGGACGTCCGCACGAATTATTTAAATGTTCCTTTTTTAAAATATCGGATTTCTAAAGAATGTCTGTATTTGGTGCCATTTCAGATGCGTGTAAATTTGTAAGCCTGCGACTGGACTTTTAATCACTGAAATTTGGACCAGTCTTTTAAAACACGGGGTTTACTCACCTTGTGAACAGATAAGCACAAGCTTAAAAAAAATTAAAAAGGAATGCTGTAAAAAGGAGTGAGTTGTAATTTCTCGACATATTAAAAACGGACATTTTATGTAACTGTTACAATTGTTTGTTTGTCCAAGTACTGGGGCAGATTTCATTGGGTCAATGTTCATTGTCTTAGTTTATTGGACATCGCACATTATTTGGGACGGAAAGTCATAAGCCAGATCCAAGTATTTACTTCTTGGTAATGTAGTTAAACCCCTTATAATGGTCATAATTATATACCTAGCTGGGCGACTCTCCAAACACCACAAAAAAAAAACAACAAAACAAAAACACCACAAGAAAGACAGGCCTTTTTCCTGGTGATGGACTCGCGATGAGTATGTACCCTTTTCTTTGCATTTTTGAAAACCAGGTCTTTGAATAGTGTTCAGTTCTGTTATGACCGAAAAGTTGCGTGTTTTTTCCTGGTTTGTTTCTAATTCTTTCGTGATTTACAGTAAAGTTTCTTAATTGTTTGTTTCTATCTTGAGGATTTACAATATACAACTCTTTTATTTTACTGTCATACTGCTGTTCTTGGCATAATGGTACACACACTGTCCGTTTCATGTTATCATTCAGGGCTAATTATTTACAGACAAGATACCAGAACTTGGAAATTAAATGAATATAAAATACCAGCTTGGTTTAAGACATCGCCTTCTAGGAGACAAAATTTAAAGGTTATGATTATTTCACGTTTAAATAAATTTGGGCCGTGGAACGAAAGTTGTAGCTTGTCATTCCGTTGCACATCGCCAAAGGAAAATCTGTTAGTTTTTTTGGGTTTTTTTGGCATGCCGGTAGTAAAATACATTTCAGCCACCAAAAGCCAATGTTGTCATGACACATTTTTGTGTAAACCGTGTTTTAATTTTTATAAGAAAATTATAGTAGATGGTGTGAGAGACTGAATACTTGATACGTTTACACAACGAAAAGGACGGCTTTCTGTTTGCAAATGGGAGTGCTCCTTGCAATAAAATATCCGAAACAACAACAATAATAAAACACATCTATTTTACAGGAAATGTGAACATTTACGAATGACAATTTCTTTTTGGTTCAGTGTCATCAGAAGGAACATAATTATATATATCTAAGTCATATTTAGATTTTCACTAAAGGATGATAGAGAAATTTCATATAGAGGCGAGATGATAGAGAGGGTTTTAATAGGGCAGGACAGTTTCAGCCGGATTGGTTTTTAGAGCTTCCATTGGCCCAGAACGTTTAAGAATCTATTTTGTTTTATAACTCTTATTTCAAAGTGCAGATGACCGCTTACATCTCAGGATAACGACCAGTGGAGTAGGGGCAACCTGACCTTCTTGGAAACTTTATAGACCTTTCAGGATAGCTTAGAGTTTAAGCACCACTTTAAGTGGACACGATGGGGCAGTTTCGGGGCAGATAGCCCATTAGATGCCCAGGGGAGGCTGATCAATAACAGTACAATGTCGTAGATTGTGTCCTAGATCCTCTGCAGACTGCACATGTAACAGAGTTGTAATAGTTCACAGGAGTGATGCTATCTTACACAGTCATGTTTTCTTCTAACTTGCTCTGTGCACCTCGCCCAGACAAAGGCAGTGCGAAAAGACGTAGTTTTGATTACTCCAGGGTACGTCTGGGGAACCGAAATCCTTCCAAAGTAAATTTATCTTTCCAGTCTCAGGGATGGAGGTAATATGCAGAAAAGAAACGGAACAAACAAATCTGGAAAAGATTGTGGACCACCATTTTTATAAGCGGTTTGAGAAAGGATGCACGAGTCACTGGATTTGGTCTGATGGCAGGTTTGAGATTGGGTTTACGGCGCGTCGGCACAATAACGGCCACTTTGAGCTCTTCATCGTCTATTTTTGTGCACATTCTATATAATTATGTTTCGAATTCAGGGCTTTTATGTTGAACAAAAGGATACAAAATTTCATGTATGTTCATTTGATATAAATATTGTTTTCTTCTTTTTTTTTTTTTCAGTTACAAACAATCTCAAACAAACAAAACAACAACAATGAACAAAACCATGCCATTATTTAGGACAATAGATAAATAAACTTCATAGAGGTCAGTTATATTCCCCATCAGTGGACATTGGCACTTTTTACATTAAATCTATATACCATTACTATTTACAGACTCTTTATGGTGCATGAAAAGATGCACAATGTTACGAAACGCTGACAAAAAACAACCCAGAAGTTTAGCAATTTCACACAATCACCCCCCCCCCTCCACCTTTTTTTTAAAGCTCCTTTCCCTCACAGCTGAATTTTACTCTGACAAAGATAATATATTATTTTATAAAAAATCATATATCTTTTTCAAGGGGACGAGACTGCTCATAGTATGATATTATCATGTTTTTTTTTATTAAGGGGAAGGAGGTGGGGTTTAGATTAAAAGGCAACTGAAATTCGTTGTTATCCCTCCATTACAGCGCCTGAATCTCACTATTTTTTGTTTTCCTCCAAAAATTGTCCTGTTCTCTGGGAACATAATTGTTTTGAACGTTCTTTTTTTTTTTTTTTTTGTCTTCTTGGAGAAGGTTGTTTTTTTTAAATTATTATCATTATTATTTACATAAGTAAAATATTTCATTTACCTGTGATGGAACACTTCAGAGTTGCATATTCTTTGTTAAAATGGAAGGATGTCTTGTCTTTTTTAATAATAATGTAATGATTTATTGTATTTCAGATTTGAAACATCTCTTATTGTTCCTGTGTAAGTCCCAGGCTTGCAACAGCAAGATCTCACTGATATTGACTCCATCAGGAAATCCCAAATTATTGATCGAGAACTTCAGCTACTAAACATCGACATCGCTGCCCTTCAAGAAACTCGACTTCCCGACTCCGGGTCAGTCAAAGAAGAAAACTACACCTTCTTCTGGCAGGGCCTTAGCAGCGAACAGCCGAGAATCCACGGCGTGGGCTTCGCCGTAAAAAACTCCCTTATCAATTCGATCGCAACTCCAATTGGAGTGTCAGAACGCATCATGACACTCAGACTGAACACCCGGTCTGGTTTTACCAACATTATCTGTGTCTATGCCCCAACACTTACCTCCTCTGACGAAACCAAAGACATTTTCTACGAGGCATTGCAGAGGACTCTCCACAACATCCCTCTCACCGAAGGCCTGCTAATTCTGGGTGACTTTAACGCTCGAGTGGGAGCAGATCACTCCGCATGGCCAAAGTGCATTGGGCACTTCGGCATTGGCAACATCAACGAAAACGGGCAGCGCCTTCTGGAGCTATGCTCCGTAAACTCATTATGTGTTACAAACACGTACTTTGACCTTAAGAGATGCCAAAGAACATCATGGCGCCATCCCAGGTCTGGCCATTGGCATCAATTAGATCTTATTCTCTCAAGGAGGAAGAGTTTGGGCTGTATAAAAATAACTCGTTCCCTCCACAGTGCTGACTGTGACACCGACCATGCACTGGTAGTCAGCAAAATCAAAATTTCGGCCAAGAAAATATACAGATCAAAAGCCCCTTCAATCCCTAAGATCAATGTAACAGCAATCAGAGATGCATCAAATAGAAAGTCATTTGAAAAGTTATTTGCTGAAAGCATGGATAATGTCACCCAATGTGACTCGGTAGATGAAACATGGAACACTCTCAGTTCAAAAATTCATGACTGTGCCATCAAGTCTTTTGGACAGCATAAAGTTTCAAACAACGACTGGGTAGCCCAGAACAGCGAAATTCTCCTACCTCTCATTGAGCAAAAGAAATCTGCTTTCAATGAGTATAACAAAAATTGCAATCAGAGTACAAAAACTTGTTTGAAAAATGCAAAAGCTAAACTTCAGCTGGAGGTAAGACGTTGCGCCAACAAATACTGGACAGACTTGTGTAACAGCATACAAGAGGCAAATGAAAAGGGAGATATGAAAACCGCCTTTAGTCAGATGAAAGTAGCTCTTGGGCCAATCATCACCAAAAGCGCCCCACTTAAGTCTGTAAATGGTGAACCCATCACAGATAAAAATGAACAACTGAATAGGTGGGTAGAGCATTACTCTCTGTTGTATTCAACTGAGAAAAATATTCCACCAGATTTTGAGGAACACCTCCAAAAACTGCCAATAATGGCCGAACTTGACGCTGAACCTTCCTTAGTCGAGCTTTCCAATGCAATCGACCACCTGTCTGCTGGAAAAGCCACAGGAAGTGACAACATTCCTGCAGAGGTATTAAAAGACCTAAAAGGCCCACTATTACCACACCTGTATAATCTGTTACTGCAGTGTTGGAAAGAAGGCGTGATACCACATGATATGAGAGTCGCCAAAATTGTCACACTTTACAAGAACAAAGGAGACAAAGGCGACTGCAACAACTATCGAGGCATATCCTTCCTCAGCATTACTGGAAAGGCTTTTGCTCGCGTCATCCTCTGCCGCCTTCAACAACTGGCGGAAAAAGTCTTACCAGAAACACAATGTGGCTTTCGAAGCAAACGATCAACTATTGACATGATATTTGCACTTCGGCAAATCCAAGAAAAATGTAAAGAACAAAACAGGCCGCTTATAACATGCTTTGTGGACCTAACAAAGGCTTTCGACACCGTAAGCCGATCTGGCCTGTATGCAGTCCTTAAATCCATAGGCTGTCCACCAACATTGCTAAAACTTATTGCATCCTTCCACACTGACATGAGGGCATGTGTCAAATTTGAGGGCTGCACATCCAATTCATTTGCTGTAAACAGCGGTGTGAAGCAGGGATGTGTTCTTGCTCCTACCTTATTTGGTATATATTTTGCAGCCCTACTCAAGAATGCCTTTGGTCAATGTTCAGGTGGAGTACTTATTAACACCAGAGTGGACGGCTCCATTTTTAATGTTGCCAGACTAAAAGCAAAATCTCGTACAGAGCATTTTATGTTACAAGAGCTCCTCTTCGCAGATGATGCTGCAATCGTGGCCCACGATGAAACCACGCTCCAGGCTCTCATCAATAGCCTTGCCAAAGCCTGTGACAAATTCATGCTAAAGATCAGTGTCTCAAAAACTGTAGTTTTGACACACGGCTTGAGAAACCCCAACCCAATCATGCTGAATGGCTCTCCTCTGGAGCAAGTGGGAAAATTCTGCTACCTAGGCTCAACCATCAGTGGTAGCACAGACATAACAACTGAAATAAATGCCAGAATAGGAAAGGCGGCCACAGCTTTTGGCAAACTCTCAAAAAGGGTGTGGAACAATAGCAAGCTGACCATCAAAACAAAGGTACTCGTGTACCAAACTTGCGTCCTAAGCACCCTGCTGTATGGCTCAGAGACATGGACCACCTACTCCAAACATGAAAGATCCCTCAACTCCTTCCACCTGCGCTGCCTACGCAAAATTCTCAAGATCAAGTGGCAAGACAGGATCTCAAATATCGAAGTTCTGAGCCGAGCCAACATTCCATCAACTCAGGCTCTCCTAGGCAAAAAAAGACTGCGGTGGCTTGGACATCTCCACCGTATGGAAAATGATCGCATCCCCAGACAAATTCTCTACGGGGAACTTGCTACTGGCAACCGACCCAGAGGTAGGCCACATCTGCGATTCAAAGACACTTGCAAGGTCACGATGAAAGCATTCAACATCGACCCCAATGAATTTGAGAACCTTGCAAATGATCGAAGCAGATGGAGACAAAAATTGCGCAGTGGCACGCTCGCAATAGACTTCAAGGCAAAAGAAACATACCTGACAAAACGACAGAGGCGGAATGAAAACACTCGCCAAAGTGAACCCAAAAGACTGACCTGCAATCACTGCCATCGCACTCTCGGGTCAAACATTGGTAGAATAAGCCACGAGAGAAGCTGTCAGTCAAAGTGAAAGTGAATATTCTAGCTGCTAAGACCGCCTGTAAAGACGCTAAAGGCCATATATATTGTGCTTTTGTTATTTCTCTTCTACCCAGTTTTTTTTTTCTCAGAAAATCGAGATAGAACAAAGTAAACAATAACTAAGATCTCAATTTGCCAACAAGGAATGCTGTTGGCGAATTACTGTGGGTAATCTGTGCTTTACGTCTACAGTAACTTATTTACGGTTTTATACAGTACGGGACCAGCACCTTATTGTTGTTTATTTTCTATCTTTTTTATTTTGTTTGGAGTGATTGATTGCAATGCTTCTTTCTTGTTTCCAACTCAAAGCAACGTACAACTTTGCTGTTCTCTTCCCAACCCAGCCCCCTTTTTGTAAGACATTTGGTTAGAAAACATATCAATGGCATTTCGATATTGTCATCATACGAGTCTTGTAATCCATATTACATGGGGCTGTAATGGTTATTAGACATCACTATGTTTTATGCCATTTTGTATTTGTATACTACTTTAATCCCATTTGGGAAATGGGATTAAAGTGGGGATGGGAGATGAGGAGTCGTACTTGAATTTTATTTGATTTTTTCGCAGGCAGCGGCCTGTTCCGCCTGCTCATTTCGATATCCAACTGCCCAGGTATCTTTAACGTGCACACAGGCCCTCGGAATTTTTTCGTCCTCATCCGAGAAGACTAGATACTCGATCCTACACCCACCTCCCCCCCCCCCCCCCCAAAAATAGGACCAGGGACTCGAAAATAGAAAATATAAGAACAATCCCAAACATCCAATATGCCTGCACGGGCCGGGTTTTGAACCTGGTACCCTTGGCATCAGAGGCGAGCACCTTGCTTCTAGACCACCTTGTCCTTTTTTTGGACACGGATACTTTGTTATTAGCATCATTTCTGCCATTATTGTTTACTGTTTTTACAATGGCTGCCACCCATCGTATTGCCACCCATGTCAAACCATCTTTTCAGTAACACACGTGATATTCTTACATGAACATAACACTCAAACGGGTGATATTTTACTGGTGACCAGTTGTCCAGATCTCCAGGAATATTGGTTTCTTCAACAGATTCCCAATTTTTTTAATAATCATTGCAGTGTCAAAGCACACCTTTCGTTTTCTTACTTCAATTTTCTTAAAATCATATTGTCACGATCACGTGCGTGATGATTGTCACGACCACGTGCGTGATGTGGACGTAATTTATTTTTCCTTTCAAACCTAGCTAACAAGCGAAGCAAGCAGACCAGCGACCAACGGACACATGGAGTGAAATTTTAAATCAAAACATATCAATGGCCTTTCGATATTGTCATTCTACGAGTCTGGTAATCCATATTACACAGGGCTGTGATGGTTATTAGACATCGCTATGTTTATACGATTTTGTATTTGTATACTACTTTAATCCCATTTGGGAAATTTGCCCTTGTGTCATTGCACCCAGTTACAACTGGAGCAGACATGTCGTCGCCACAGTGGGGTCGGCGTTTGTTTTTTGTTGGGAGGGGGGGGGGTGGGTGGGAGATGAGGAGTCGTCGATGAATTTTATTTGATTTTTTCGCAGGCAGCGGCCTGTTCCGCCTGCTCATTTCGATTTCCAACTGCCAAGGTATCTCTAACGTGCACACGAGCCCTCCGAATTTTTTCGTCCTCATCCTAGAGGACTAGGTACTGAATCCTCCCCCCCCCCCCCCCACCAAATTTTGAACCAGAGACTCGAAAATAGAAAATATAAGAACAATCCCAAACATCCAATATGCTCTGCAACGGCCGGGTTTTGAACCCGGTACACTTGGCATCAGAGGCGAGCACCTTGTCCCCCTTTTGGACACGGATACTTTGTTATTAGCATCATTTCTGCCATTATTGTTTACTGTTTTTACAATGGCTGCCACCCATCGTATTGCCACCCCTGTCAAATCATCTTTTCAGTAACACACGTGCTATTCTTACATGAACATAACACTCAAACGGGTGATATTTTACTTGTGACCAGCTGTCCAGATCTCCAGGAATATTGGTTTTTTCAATAGTTTCCCATTTTTTAAAAATAATCATTGCAGTGTCAAAGCATGCCTTTCGTTTTCTTACTTCAATTCTTTAAAATCATATTGAGAAATGACATGTATTTCGCTGACTGCCATATCACGGTGGTTTGCACAAGGGAGTCATCATTATAATTAATTGGTTAAAGCCTGCTTGTTTACTCAAGGACAAGTGTTGACGCAAGGACAAGACACACTCAGGTATTCTGACCCCATTAACATAAGAAGCATAATGAGTCCATCGCTTTGACAGAGCTAAACCTGCCTATTTTTTCCCTGCTTCAGGCAGTCTTTCTTTCAATAATCTCACTGCCCCCCCCCCCTCCTCCATGTATGATCATCTGATATAAATATTGTTTTCTTTGTTTTTTTCAGTTACAAACCATCTAAAAAAACAAAACAAAACAACAACAATGAACAAAACCATGCCATTATTTAGGACAATAGATAAATAAACTTGATAGAGGTCAGTTATATTCCCCATCAGTGGACATTGGCACTTTTTACATTAAATCTATATACCATTACTATTTACAGACTCTTTATGGTGCATGAAAAGATGCACAATGTTACGAAACGCTGAAAAAAAAACAACCCAGAAGTTTAGCAATTTCACACAATCACCCCCCCCCCCCCTCATTTTTTTATCTCCTTTCCCTCGCAGCTGAATTTTACTGTGACCAACAAAGATAATATAATATTTTATAAAAAATCATACATCTGTTCCAAGGGGACGACACTGCTCATAGTATGATATTATCATGTTTTTTTTTTTCGATGTGTGTTTAAATTAAAAGGCAACTGAAATTCGTTGTTAGCCCTCAATTACGGCGTCTGAATCTCAATCATTTTTTTTCCTCCAAAAATTGTTCTGTTCTCTGGGAACATGATTGTTTTGAACGTTCTTTTTTATTTTTATTTTGTCTTCTTGGAGAAGGTTGTTTTTTTTTTTTCACTATCATCATTATCATTTACATAAACAAAATATATTTACCTGTGATGGAAAACTTCAGAGTTTCATATCCTTCGTTAAAATGATAGGATGTCTTGCCTTTTTAAAATAATAATGTAATGATTTATTGTATTTCAGATTTGAAACATCTCTTATTGTTCCTGTGTAAGTAGTTCCGACACCTCAGAGACTTATGTTTACGTTTCCAGTTATGTATTCTTTACGATATGTCAACAACGATATCGCCGGCTTCGAATAATCTATCTCGTATTTTTGGTGTGTGGTGTTCCAATACAACAAATTTGAGACACCAGGGATAGGGTATGGCTCTAGAAATTGCAACAATAAAAAAAAAATGCATCTTATAACAAAACGCTGGCAAAAAAAAACAACAACAACAAAAACGTCAGCATTTCACCCCCACTCTCTGTCACAGCTGAATTTAATCTGACAAAATACAGAATCACGTCCACTTTGACGAGCAGAAAAATGGCGTAAATACATTTTCACTTGTCAAAACAATGGGGATATAAAGGCCAAGAAAACATGGCGAGTTTTTAAATGCTCCTGTTTACAGGAAACATTAATCTAAAGCTACGACTTATCATGGTACGGTGGGACGAATCATTATGCAACATACACAGATAGAGCCGCTGTGCCGTTAGGTAAAAATCAAACATCCAGATGACATAGTTGACTTACGTACAGTCCTCACAGAAATAATTGGAGCAAATAAATGTTTGGAGAAAAACAGCTCTAAACCTGCTATTGAATTTGAGATAAATGAGGATATTTATACCAGCATTCACCTGGGTTAACCACTGGGCTATCCAGGTAAGAAGTGTGGACAGGTACTTTTGAGAGCTGCCAAGATGGAATCTGGGGTCCACCATTCGTAGTATAGATCTAGCAGCAAAGAAGAACACATAAAGGACAAACACGGAAGAAACAAGAACGACGACTTTGATAACCTGAAGGTCTTTTCGATTGAACGAAACTGCTCCCGCTGTGGTCTCTCTTTCCTGTCTACTTCTCCTTGCGTTTGCATTGCCTGTTGCATAGTCTTCCATTCTTCCACTCTCATCATCACCGTAACTGCGTGTGTTAGGCGAACCGGGCAATTCGGTCGCCTTCGATCTGCCATTGCCAGATATTCCTTGGGAAGTCATCTGAGATCGTCTTCTGGACGCATTTTTAAGCTTATAAATTAACACCAGCATGCACAGAACATTAATAGTCGAGGCTACAAAGCTGAAAATATTTACATTTAAGATGTCATAGAACTTAATTATCTGTGGACGATTTTCTGACACCCACAGAATCAATGTGGATTTGTTTGAGACTGGATCCGGCGTCCACCGAAGTCCGATAGTTAACCAAATCGGAACTTTCTGAAGAATATCAATGAGGAATATCACTATCAAAAACGTCACAGTACGTTTTACAGTAAAGACATTCTTAAATTTAAGTGGCATGGCTATACAACAACATCGGGTGACTGCTATGTACGTGGTGATCATTACGGTGTATTCATAAAAAACGTTTTGGTAATAGCTTATGACGATCCCGTAATAACTTATGCCGACAGTTGTGCTTCTGACGAGAGGAGAAATGCTCAAAGCGTACGTTGTCTGAATGACGGTGTCAAAGAGCAAATACCCAAGGTCTGACAATGCCAGGGTAAAGAATGCAACAGTGACACTGTCTTTTAAACCCATTTTAAAAAATACCCGGATGTTAGCAATGTTCCCACATACACCGAACAGAAGGAATATCGGATAAATTACGTTAAGGAACCCATAGGTGATTTTATTATGAAGTTCCTTGCTTATAATTTGTCTTTCATGGACTTCTTCGTATTCGACAGTGCTGATGTTCATCCTGGATTTTAAAAAAAATATCCACCAATGGCTTTAAGTGCAGTTAAGTTTCCAGCAGAGAAATTGTCGATGGGATGATACTTTTTCAACCGTATGCCTGCATCAAGTAACATTACATCTCGCAGGAATGTAGTTCACTACTCATAGACAGAGATTTGTGCGCTGTAATTTTCGAGCCAATCAACAGTTTGTAAAACCATGCCCGTTGACAAGGCTGGTATATCATTACTATATTATCTGTACAATTGTTGTATTAATCGGTGTTATCAGGAGACGTCTCCCAGAAGAGTTTTGTAGCCACGGGCTATATACTATCGGTTTCAAAAAATTAAGCCGAATAGTACTAGTCTTCTATTTCACACATTTCAAGAAAGGCCAACTTGAATGACAGATAACCAGTGAGGGCAGCCGAGTATTTATGAAAATGAAGTGTGAAGTGGGATCTACGCATGAAAAACTTGGAAATATGACAATATGGCACATTAGGAGGAGGATCAGTTATATTTCACATTCACGAAATTACAGAATCACTTAAATTGTGAAATCAATATACTTTAATTTTCTCCTCAGCCAGGGCGCAAATTTTGAATACAAAGGAAAATCGCTCACATTTTTCATCCAGTGACATAAAGCTGGCCTTTATTAGAGTCATATTAATGGCTGTTTAAACTTTTTGAATAGTAAAATCAGCCTGTAAGAGTAAATTCCAAAATGATTAAGGAACCATGTGGTCCATTAGTTTAATGCAGTGGTTCTCAAATGTTTTCAGGCAATCGCCCCCTTAGGCTCCAAAATTTTCTTTCATCCAATCCCTCCCCTTTCTTCTCGACTACCTCCGCCCCTTCCCTCCCCCAAGCCCCCACTCCACCATTCATCTCACAAGACGACAGACAAGGCACAAATTATGATATAAGTTTTTCAAAGCCTCAAAAATGATAAATAGGCGCATTAATTATTCATTATAAAACATCTACGCGTTCTGTTGAACAGGTCACTGGCTGTCCCGTATTTGCCCTAGTGCTACCTCCTTAAATCCACATCCACCTGTACCCCGTTGCCCCCTTCATCGTACCCACCTCCCCTTGTAGCCCTTTTTTCCGTTTCCGACCCAGTGGAAAACAATATCCCCCCCCCCTCCCCACAGTGAGCGATATCGCACATGTTGAGAACCACAGGTTTAATGCAATGTCGTTACCATTCAAAACCTCCGGTCTTGACTGTATTTAATTGTCTACCCACTTTTCTAGTTGGAATTTACCAAATAGGCACCAGTTACTATGACCTAGCTTTCTAACATGACAAATTTGTCCCCTATATAATTATGATACCTCTATTAACCCCACTTACCGCGTTGTCACTCAGTGATTCCTGCATTTCATCCAATCAACTACAGCGCTATAGATTATAATAATACTATCTTGCAAGGGCTTCCTCTTTGTGTGTCTTTTGTCTCGGAATGAGTGATATTATTTATTCCATAAATGCTTGACATACCCATACACTCACGGAGAATAATCTTTTGCCAGAACGATGAAAATGCTCTGATCATTCACGCTATGATTTCAACCTTTAAAATTTTAACCATTGTATTCACACTAAGAAAAACGTAAAATTTGATTTCAACAAACTTCACAAAACGTGTGTCAAATAAAGTTAAACAAAGGCGGGAAAGATATGCAGTGATTTAATTTCTGCTTAAAAATTCATTTGTTTTTTTTTATTTTTAAAATATCATAATAATTATGCTGTAATGCGATCAGACATTGAGTCTTCACAAGGCAGTTAGAATCTTAAAGGTACTGTAAGCACATTACGATGTCCGTTTTTAGAATTATGAAAAAAAAATAGAAAAAAAAAACCCAGACATTAAAGATGTCCACAGTGCCTATTGTAATCTTTTCTAGTCTGCTCAAACAGTTTGTCCTTTTATCTAAAATGTAGCTCTTTGAACGAATGTAATGAAAGTTGCTATGTGGGCTGCTTATCTTCATGATCCTAATAAAATATTTTTTACCATCTAAAAACGAAGCTTCTTATTTCTTCGTTTGCTCCTCTGTGTTATGTATCTTTTTAAAAAAAGCGCATCCAGGTTTCGGAATAGAAATTCAATAGTTTTACGAGTAATAGTTAATTATTATGTTACCATTTGTGTTCAAAAACTGCGCACGTCTTTCTCCTGGACAAGAAAACTACGCTTGAACGGGGCATTTTCTTTCAAAATAATTGATATTCTATGTAGCCAGGCGCGCATTATTGAAAGTCTCGCAGTTAACTGTAAAATTGATTGATCAAGGCGTTTTTTTTTTGGTTTGGTAGTATTTCAAAAGGCAAGAACAGTTGCCGCTTTGAAAGTGTCATATTGCCTGTGGATTTACCGTTCGGAAATATCTTAAGGTGGTGGAAAATCTAAAACTGCATGCCAAAACATTTCTGTAATACAACAATCAGTTTTGAAGAAACTGCAGGAGACTGAAGGCGCTAGTTTCTAAACCCACAGTAGTAACAAATTACCAGACGTTAAAAGCTGCCCCCACCCGGCCTTTTTCAAAGATCATGCGTCTATACACTCAGCACTGGACACAAAAACAATGTTCCCGAGTAGGCGTCGACAGATTTGATTAATGCCTATTTTGTCCGTGTGGCAAGATGTCGAGCAAGCCACCGATAAAATCAGCATGTCTAAATATTGATGGGCATCCTAATGAAATCAATATGATGTTAACTTGGCTGGTCTTATCAAGGTTAATCATTTTCCTTTCTCTGACAGAGCAGCTGATACAGTTGCTGAAGACCGGGTGGAAAGATACGAGATAAGAGTTTATGGCATCTGAAAAGCCTCTGCCTTCTTTCTTTCCTTTTGTTGACAATTTTGGCAATTTAGCGACCTTAGTTCTTATTTGCTCCAACTCCACTTTTTGCACAACTGAGAAATTCGACATGAAACATGTGCGGCTTTAGTGATATGATGAGTTAAAATACGTGGGAACTGTGAAACTTTTCCCTCAGAAAATCGAGATAGAACAAAGTAAACAATAACTAAGATCGCAATTTGCCACTCGAAACAAGAAATGTTGTTGGTGAATTACTGTGGGTAATCTGTGCTTAACGTCTACAGTAACATATTTACGGTTTTTTTACTGTACGGGACCAGCACCTTATTGTTGTTTATTTTCTATCTTTTTTATTTTGTTTGGAGTGATTTATGGCAATGCTTCTTTTTTGTTTCCAACTCAGAGCAACGTATAACTTTGCTCCCTGCTTCAGGCAGTCTTTCTTTCAATAATCTCACTGCCCCCACCCTCCCCCCAAATCCCAATTGCATTTTCGTAAAACATAAAAAAAAATAAAAATAATTATGATACTGATCAATTCTGATTGGCCCTCAGTGATGTAAAAACGCAATGGGCTTCACTTTGGCTGTTGATCTCGTTTAATTTTCAAGATATCGACATCAGCTTGTAAAGATCTTAAATACGTTTATACTGCTCTGTGACATGCTTTCATGAATATCGTACCTAAAACTACCACAGGTTGCAATCAGATTCCATCCAAACACGGACCGATTAAGCAAACATTTGATGGCCAAACTTGATGCATGTTGATTTGGTCTGACCATGACTGGGCGCGAGTCCTTTCCGTATACGATACCAGTCAGAGTTGCATAATAGATATTATTTAACCACTAAATCATTGAGGCCGTTTATTTATCACTTCGTCCTTGTGGAAACCGGCATCAATTTGTTTGCATGATAAATAATAGTAAACAAAATGAGTATTAGCGCTGGAACCTCCACGCGCCAGTATAACCCATCAGTCAACATTGGCGTTTGTCAGAATACAGAGAAACATGTAACGTAGCTGAGGTCAACGACACCATAATATGAATGTCACTTCAGGGGTTTCGGCTACTGGCCAGTGACGTCGTTAAGGCCAGATTTATTTGGCTATTATGCCGGTCACGGCACCTCTGGGATTGCTGCAGCCTTATTGATATAACGTACACGGCCGACGTCCAGCATGCCAGAAGGGTATCTTCAGTGTGATGAAATGTGTGTGTGTGTGTGGGGGAGGGGGGGGTGAAGCTGGTAGCACACAGACATGTCTCAGTTTTAATGTGAGGTATGAACAGTGGAAATTCAGTTTGAATTTGGAGAAAGCACGTCTACACTATATCGTCACATTGCGCTGGTAGAAAGCAAGACAGTAGAGCAAATAATATTACAGAATGATAGGACAGAAGGAGGTCCTGTCAGATCCGCCTGCCAATCACTTGGCACTGTGGAGTTAAAATGAGTCCGCTTGCACTGGTGGGGACCTCTTGAGTCTGAAACAAGCCTGTCTCATCAGTGCGGGCGCTTCCAAGTTGTCTTGAATCAGCCGGGGGATCGACACATCTCGCGCACTGAGACAAAACAAACGTAAAACAGACAGTCATGATTCAAAGCATTCAAATTCTCTTTTTTCAGTGTTTAGGCATAGTTTTTTCTGCGGGGGTTTGGTGAAGATAATATAGATAGGTTGACTTCAAATTTAATGGAAATGTGAGTATTTAAACTGGTCTTGTCTTCAAAACAACATCTTAGTGTAAATAGTTATTCTCTGCTGTGAGCAAAATTAAATGTTTCTTAAAGATGACCATAAAACGTTGAAGTAAGAATAGGGAAGACATGATTTAAAGCTGTAATGATAAGAAAATTTAAGGAAAGGGTGAACCAACAAACCTTCCTGGTGCGTTGACAGTTGTCCAGATAAAGACATCACAAAACGGTGTCCAAATCTTGAACTCATTAAGATTGAATCAGTACAGCTAGGGGTAGCTTTGAGTTTAGATATAATGCAAATCTTGAATTCATAAAGATTAAATCAATACAGGGACAACACGGCTGACAGTAGGACAAATGCCTCATCGTACCCAGCAAGGCTCATACAGTTCGCTGATGTATGAAACTCTGATTTATGCTCGTCGAGATGTAAACATCAGCATTACACAGCATGCGCAAACTAGGCTTCAACAACAATGTGTAAGTTAAATAAAAGTACATGGAATTTTATGTACAATTATTACAGTGTATCACACATGAGCAGTCCGGAATAAGTGTTGATTTTCATGTGTTACATATAGTAGGCGATTTTGTAAAAAGGCACCAGACATAACTTGGAACAAGACATCCGTAGGCGATATACACGTTATATGGGATTGCACAAAAAGACACGATGAATGCCAAAGGGGGAAATTGCAATAGGAGTCAGGGCGCTGTGTTAAAAAGTATTTCTTAACCGCAGTCAGTGGGGAATGGATGGACCGATTGATTGATATAAGGACTGGTCGATGAACTGACGGATTTATGGGAGTGTAGATAAATGGATGGGTGGGTAAATCTATCTATCTATCTATCTATCTATCTATCTATCTATCTATCTATCTATCTATCTATCTATCTATCTATCTATCTATCTATCTATCTATCTATCTATCTATCTATCTATCTATCTATCTATCTATCTATCTATCTATCTATCTATGTGCCTCTTTATCTGCCTGGTCTGTCCGTCCATCATTCCATCCGCCCGCCCGCCCGTCTGTCTGACAATCTCTCTGTCTGTCTGTGTATTTCTCTAGTTAGAGTTTGTTTTCTTCCCTATATTATTATGTCTGTACTCACTGCCCATCTAACTAACCCTCCATCCCTGTGTAGGATCTCATGTAACATTGAACACATTTCCCCATAGCGTCCCGCCAGTTTTACATAAACACGAAAGTCCAAACTAAGCCGCCAGCCGTGGTTGAATAATTAATGCAGGACTTAATTACACAGACCAGAACTGGGAATCAAGACAGTCCACAAGACAGACTAATAAATCTTCCTGAAAACAAAAACAAAGGTTCTGTCCCAGCCAGAGCCGGATTTTGATGAAGAGAGGCCCTAGGCTATTCTAGCTGAGGCCCTTTCTAATTCCCCTACCGTTACGCCTAGAGGAAGGTGGAAGTGCTTTAAATAATTTGAATTACGCTGATGATGATGATGATAGGTGTTTAAAATTCCGCACTTCGCAATTCCTTTTCGAAGGACATAAGCTACGATTTTTGCAAAAGATTTGTTCAGAAACTACAGCGTATTGTAACGTCATTTATGTAAGAAAAAGGTAAGCATGTCACAATATCATGCAGATTTGCATGAGGCGGCGACCTTCTGTCTCTTCCCCCCCCCCTCGTCCCCCGCCCCCCCTAGATTTTGAGGTCCAAGGCTTCAGCCTACCTAGCCTCATGGTAAATTCGGGACTGGTTAGAGCAGTGATTGTCAGACGGGGGCCATTGACTCCCAGAGGAGTAATTTCAAATCTGCAGAGAGTATTTTTGTCATGGGAGAAATTGAGGAGGAATTTATGTCGGAGGACGACCTCCAGACTGGTATGGAATGTACTCTGTGCATTGTGCATATCTATCTTAATGAAATACCAATTCACCTTTCACCTAGACATTGTCCATCCACTGCAGGATGTAGTCCTCCGAGAATGACTTCCATTCTTTTCTGTCTGATGTTTTCCTCATCCACGTTGTTTCCCTTTTCTGTTTCAATATCATCCTGCCATTCTTCTTCCTGGTCGTCCTAGTGTTCTTGTTACTGTCCTCGGTTGCCATTCAGCGCAGCGTTTTGTCTCTCATCATCACCAATACTCAAAACTCGGCGTGCCATCACGAATTGACAGTTAAAAAAAAAAAAAAGCAATTCTTCAGACCGTTTCCCATTTGGGACTATTAAATTACCAGGGTTTGGAAAGCGTGCTTATGTTGATAATTATACTGGCCGGGTGGTATTTGATAACTGTGGCCATTACTAGTTCAAGTCTATTGAAGGCCCTTTGGTGGCCAGTTCATATAACCTTTCAAAATGGGGGAGGGGGAGGGGGATTAAAGACACGTGGAATTGTAAAGGAAGGAAAGTAGCCTGGGATTCTGAGAACTACTGGGTTACAAACACACAATTTTTTAATTAGCGATCTCACGGGTTTTATTCAAGAATGGCAACAATTCGATCACCCAAGGAACACAGTCATCTCAGAAGTCTCATAGCCACAATGTTTAATTTAATGTCATTGCCCCCGACCAGGAATTGCTTCTTAAAGTTAGCTAGGTTTAAATTTCCAAACATAACTCAATTTCTGCACTGGTATTACATATTATAATAATTCACCTGTCACCTGTCGGCTTCATCGTCATCGATGTTAGCTGCTACAGTGGATGTCACGACAAAATCTCCTCCACCCAATCCTGTCCTTAGCTTTCCTAGTTAGTTCACTTATTTCCAGCTGGCTGACTTTCTTGATGTTATCGTGATATGTAATGGGTGGTCTTCCTTGTTTTCTCTTGGTTTCTGTCTTTCCTTGAAGGATTGATATCATAAGGGCCGTGCTTTTGTTTCGGGCCGCGTGGCCGATGTATGCAAGTCTTCTTTTATTTATTTCAGGTGTTATTCTTCTGGTGGTGCCAAGCTGTTCTAAGATGCTTGTATTTGTTCTCCTTTCTGTCCAACTTATTCTGAGTAGCCTTCTGTAAAGCCACATTTCAGCTGCCTCCAATCTTGTTATGTCTGCCTTTTTGAGTGTCCAGGCTTCACAACCATATAGTAGGACTGGCCAGATCAAGCACTTAAGTATGTTCACTTTGAGGTCCGTTGGTGTGCCTCTATCCTTCCAAATGTTGTTTAGTTGAACCATTTTGTGTTTTGCCATTCCTATCCTTGTTTTTATGTCCTTTGAGCAGCTTCCATCTTGCGATTTATGTGATCCTAGGTATTTGAAATCAGTCACTTTTTCTAGTGCTGTTTTGTTTACTAGTATCTCCTGGTGTTCATGGTGCCCTGTTCCAGTATGCATGACTTTCGTTTTCTTAGCATTTAGGTGTAGGCCTGCTGTCTTGCCCGCTTCATCCACTCTGTGCAACACTCTTTTCATGCTGGTGATGTTATCTGACATAAGAGCTGTGTCATCAGCGTAGCGAAGGTTTGTGATGTTTCGGCCTCCGATCTTTATTCCCATATCTTCTATGTCTGCGTTTCTCATGATCTGCTCAGTATAAATATTGAAAAGATGAGGTGAAAGTAGGCAACCCAGTCTGACTCCTTTCTCGATGTTGAAATATGGACAGTTCTCATTGTTCCATCTAATCGTTGCCTTTTGTTCGTGGTATAGTGCAGCGATGAGGGTCACAAGGTGTTTCGGGAATCCCATCTTAATCATTATATCGAACAGAGTAATAATCATTATAAGAATACTGTGACTCAAAAAAGGTATGTACGCCTTGAAAACTCATGAATACATTGTCAATTAAGATACATTCAAGATGAATAATTTAAATTAAAGAGCTGAGACATGTATTTGTTTAAGCCATGGCATTTGTTTAAACTGAAGGCCATTTTTGGTTTAAGTGATTTGCAAACACCACACGTACAGTAGTTCATTAATTTTCGTTTTTAATTTTTTTTTGAGACACCCCGAATTAATGCTAATTGAACAGAGAATGAGAATGATAAAATAAGAATGATAAAAGTAAAAAAAAAAAAGAAAAAACGAATACAGGGCCTACATAGAATTTTTTTTTTGCCTCAGAGCTTCTTCCATTTTGTGCAATGGGCAGCTGTTATCTGTCGGGTTCCCCTGTCAGTATTAAGTGAAACTCTAGACAGATCAGATGCAGTATCAGGGCATAAGAGAAAGCTGAGATCAAAGAATGGAAATGTAATAATATTTTGTTGTGGAAAAAAAAAAGCATGTGGAGAAGTTCCATTTGAGTCACATAAGGAGGACAATGCAGGACTTAATTACACAGACCAGAATACGGAATCAAGGCAGTCTGCAAGACAGACTAATTAATCTTCTTCGAAGGAGAAAAAAAGGAACTGCCGGCAGGGACTTGATGTACTCTGTACACTCTGTATATAATTAGCCTATATCAAATACTGAGCTAATGCAGTATGAAAGCATTAAGATAATACGGAGAAAAAAAAAATGTATGCAAATATATTCTGGGGGGAAAAAAAGTCCTGGGAGAGGTTCCATTTGAGTCACATAAGGAGGATGCTACAAGGACGAGACTTTAGGAGTGTCCCTGGGGGTGCTGCCCCACCCCCCTCCTTGCGACTTAGTCCTCTTGATGGATGTTATTATGGCAAATGCGCGGCTCGGCGATTAACACAGAGATTATGAAACATGTACCCGACTGAAGTTGTGTAAGTCTTACTGTACATTTTCCAGAGCGTTTTACATTTCCTGCCAGTTGCTATAGATAGATAGATAGATAGATAGATAGATAGATAGATAGATAGATAGATAGATAGATAGATAGATAGATAGATAGATAGATAGATAGATAGTTAGATACATAGATACACAGTTTCTGTCCGATAATATCAATTTACAAAATGAAACTTAAAATACAAATTTGTTCTTCGAATGTCACACTGTGCATATGCAACACTGATATTATAATCATCTTCAGGTCATGATTTTCACGTATTGAACCTTCCTATAACCCTGAAAAGCCTTTGTCAGGCAAGTTTTCACAAAGTCTTAGCAATTATTTATGGCAAGATCAAAATGGATGCACAGTTCGTGTGAAGAGCATTGGAACTGTCATCATGATAAGTGGTTTGATAAGACCACTGAATTTTCACGACGATATTGCAAAGATCACGAAAGACGCGGGTGTCATTGATGTGTGGTCAGGTATAATATCATGAATTAGAGGTTCTAGATACTGCCATAAATATTTAGTACAGAAAAGTTACCTTCTCATCTCTAGTATTTCAGTAATGTAGTTGTTGATCTTTGCGTAACTGCGTAAACAGGTATCCTTACGCAAAGAACAAAGGCAGGCTCTACCATGTTGATTACTTCCTGGTACAATTCGTGGTGATGTGGCAGTCAACTAAGTCCAATTGGGCACTAACCAAGTTTGATCTTCCAAGTAATTGGATGGTGACGTCATGACGGTGAGTTTCAGAGAAATCCAGTTAGCCTACATATCCTTATGCGCGACGCGACATTGGGTCGCTCGCGATCGTCGCTCGAGACCACTGGCCGTATGCATAATCAATGCGTAAACTAAAGTAAATACGTTTACTGGTGTTAACACGAGAAATTGTATTCATTTCTTGCGTTAACACCAGTCAACGTATTTACTTTAGTTTACGCATTGATTATGCATACGGCCACAGTCGCGCGAAGTGTATCCTTATGCGCTAAGGTTCGCTAGCGAAAATCCGGGGTCAAGCGATGTCGCTCGATCGCTCGAATCAAAAGTGTCTCCTTATGCGCGAGCGACGTCTCGTCGCGTGTCAAGTCGCCATGTTTGACTTTTTTCTTTGTGAGGATAGACCCAAGACCCACTACGTCAGGACGGTGCAATTGAGCACTTCCGTCCGCCGAGTCAGGAGTTTCTAAAAATAGTTCGGCGCGCACAATCATAAACACAGGCATGCTGTCATTACATGCGATTCGTCGTTCGTGTTGATCTTGGAGAAAATCCTGCACCTTATTTGTAATTACTGCAGATATAGACAATTATCAATCAAGACATTTGACACGAGGTTCTGTAAAAGAATATGATGGTAGCACAGGTGAAGGGCTGGCAAGACCTAGCACAACCTTGATAAAGACTGTAGATTTTTTTCTGAAGTTGTTTACCAAACAGACATTGCAAAATGCGAAAGTCAAGACAACATACGCCACCACTTTCAAAGCAAGTTAAAACATCTACCTTGCACACTCAAGCACAAGTATTCCAAAATTAATGCAACTGTTGCACACCGGATGATGTTGTTAACTTGTTCCTGACAATTCGACTGCATCACCAGGTCAGCCTAAGAAATAGTACATCAAAACAGAACATTTCTGGAAAGAAACTTGGAAAACTGAAGAAGCTGCAACATAAGTAACACTTTCTTCTTCTTCTTTCGTTCACCAAATCTAAATCTGCAGATTTGTTCTTTTAAGAAAGTCTGTGGCTTTCTGCAGTTGTGACAGAGCACCATAGAGTTGACATTCAGGTCGGTGGGTTTGGGCCAATATGTTTCCCGTAGTGCTAAGAGGAGTGTGCAGTTCTGCAATATAATGCTCTGTGTTTTGAGGAAACTGGCTGCACTCACATTTTTATGGCAGATGTTCCTATTTCAAACTTTGTGAACATAATGTGGTGGAGCCTATTGTGGCCAGTTCTTAGTCTGAACAATATCACTTGATCCTCTCTGTTCAGGAGATGATATTTATCCTGTTGGTTTATTTTGTTGCCGTCTGTTGTTTTTGATGAGGTGTTTCTTGTTATATTAGTTTAAGAGGCACCGTGGCTGCTCCAAGCCAGAACCCTCCTTGGCCAGTTGGTCTGCTTTGTCAATGCCTGGCACTCCACAATGTGATGGTACACAATGTGATGGTATCTACTGTATGACTATCCTGTTTCGATTTCCAAGGTGCGTTAAACATTTCTCCAAGTCGAGCTTGCCAGCTTGAAGGGCGGTAACACTTTCAAATTTCATTATCATCAGAATATTACGGATGGAATTTGGCTAGTTCTTGTTGTTGTTTTTTTAATCGCCTATCTGATCACTTTTCCTACTTCATTACCCTTTTTCTGCTACCCTGGTTATCTCTACACTTTTCCGTAAAATTAGAAGATGTAAATTTCTGGTCTGATGTATGTGAGGACTTCATTCAAAGTTTGCTTCTTATACCCATTTATTTGTTTTAGTCATTGAAATAATCGCAAATCGCACATCTGGTCTCTTTTCCTACTTCATTACTCTTGTTCGGCTACCTTGGTTATCCCTACACTTTTTCATAAGATTAGAAGATGTACAGTTCCCCTATGGTCTTGTGTATGTAAGAACTTCATTCAAATTTTGCAGTTTATACTCATTTATTTGCTTTAATAATTAAATCAATTATTTGAATAGATTATCTATTGTACCGTGGCGTAGTGGGTCTTGGGATAGACGTTCAAGATGTATGTAGTGCAAGGAAAAAGTACTACACATGGTGCGCACAATGAATCAGCACACGCAAGATATTTCGACCAATGGCTATGCTTTAAATCAGACACACCTCCAGACAGTCTGACGCGACCACCTAGCCGATCGCGACATGACTTGATCTCACGCGATGGTCGCTCGAGACTAAACGTCGCGTCGCGTATAAGGAGATGGCTTCTCACAAATCTTACTCGTTTGATTTTGGAGCGACAACAACTCAACGTCGCGTCGCGCATAAGGATACGTAGGCTTAGTCGGTTGGTGAGTCAGATCTCGTTGGAACTGATTGTTGTGACGTCACTATCCATCTGGCAGACCGATCAAAATCGGTCAGAGCGTGCCAAGGCTAAAAGTGCATCAATAATTGTGAACAGTTGGGAAAATATTCAAGAAACCAATATTCCTGGGCCTTCTATTATAAGAACAGATGTTCACTTCCGGATATCACAAGCGTCTTACTTGAACCCTAGATTGCCACAGACATTGTCTAAGTGTCTTTTACCTTTCAACAAGTACGGGACCTGCTGATAGCGACATTGGAAAACAAGGCAGGACAAATAATTCAAATTGTACAAATTTAACATTCTTCTGGGTAGATAATGTTGATGGATGTTGTCAAGCACAAACGTATCTATTACCTATGAAATTAACACGTTGAATTCCAAGATTGAAATATTTGTTCTCAACAGTGCCAGTCTCTGTAACGCAAATCGGAAATCCATAGTTTTGTAGTTTTTTAGATGGATGAGTGGATCTTACAGGTGGATGGATGGATGGGTGAATGAATGGATTGATGGATGGATGGATGTGTGAATGGATGGATGGATGGAAGGATGGGTGAATGGATGGGTGGATGGATACATGGAAGAGTGAACGGATAGATGAACGGATTGATGGATGGGTGAATGGATGGATGGATGGATGTGTGATTGAATGGATGGATGGATAGATGGATGGGTGAATGGATGGATGGATGGATGGATGTGTGAATGGATGAACGCATGGATGGATGAATGGATAGAAGGATGAATGGATGTGGCAGAGAGAGTGATGACCTAACTGAGGGATGTCTAGATGGTTCGACTGATAAGAATCAGATAATCACACTAATGAACACCATACTGTGGTATTTGCGTAATGCGGCAACGTTTCCACAGAGACAACAGAGGTTGATCAAGAATCGATCAAGTATCTGGGGTTTGAATTGGGAATACAAATAAACGAACCGTTTGAACTAAGTCGGTACTACGTCAATGTTCATGCTACGTAAAGCTAACATCAATATTTCCCTCTCAAGTTGTGGGCATACTTGAAAATAACTGACTGCGAAACAAACAAACAAAAATGGACAAACACCTTATTTTTCATTGTGTCTGTAATAGCAAATAATAATCTTACTATAATGGATCTAGAGGGTGAACTTGTAACCATGTAAAACTTGGCGACTAAGTGGCCAAAAATTATGAAACTTGGTGTTGTCTCGGACTTTTTGACGATAAGTTGTGTGGACACATTCGTTTCGGACAAAAATCACACTTTAACATTATTTGTTTAAGATTTTTTTTGAGCTGCCAAAAGAGAGGCGCATTTTCTTCGAGTAGAATGAAAAAGCATGATCGGAAATTTCGTCCTTGACCTGTCATTACATATTGGGGGTCGAACATGAACGTTATCACATCTGTGTATTCCTACGTGAAATTGTGGCGTAACAGTGAGTTCTTTTCGTCATTGCATCGGATGCTATTGCCGTTTTAGTGTAGAATAGATTTAGATAATACCGTTTGGCTTGGTAGGCCTACATGGAATATTAAGCAAGATTTATGTTGCACGGGTTGGCTAGTAATAATAATAATACAAACTAATAATGATAATAATAATAATAATAATAATAATAATAATAATAATAATAATAATAATAATAATAATAATAATACACCGATAATGAAAATAAGGGTACATGTAAAGCAAGGAGGGCATCCGACACAGACATCCCCTCCCTGCCCGCCGGGGGACTGTAGGGTCGCATGTCCTCGTGTGTTGTTTTTTATCTTTTATCTTTCAATGTTTTTGTCTTTCTCTTCAACATGTTCTTTCTTCTTACTATAATTTTCAACTATACCCTTCATCTTTCGTCAGCTTTCTTTTCTTTGAACTTATAACCTGCGCCTGTGTTTGTCGTGATTTATTTCTTCCTCTGCCTTGGGTCTATCGTCTTCTAGTTGTGTCTCTTGTGCGCTTCCTGCATATCTTCGCTACAGTTAATAAAATGTATAAATAAATAAACAAAAGAAAAATTCCCCGCAGGAAAGTTTAATGACACCCACAGATTGTAGATATGCAAGTTGAGGATTACCAGGGCTTGGGCTGGCTTGGTCACGTCAGAGGAATGAAGGATGGACGAATCCCAAATATCACATTGTATGGAGTGCTTATCACCGGCACTAGACCTACAGGCAGGCTATTCATTCGTTATAAAGATGTCTGCAAACGCGACATGAGGGCAGGCAGCATATAGCCAGCAAAGTGGGAAATCCAAGCGGCTGACCGCAATAGCTGGAGGGCTGCTATCAGGATGTGCATCCGCACGAGTGAGAAGAGGAGACAAAAGCATTGGCAGGAGAAGAAGGAACGTAAGAAGCAGATGGCAGTGACAATTGCTGAGCCAGAAGGAAAAAACCTTCAAGTGCCACAACTGCAGCAAAGACTGCGGCTGAAGTACCTGACTGAACGGTCACTGCAGGCCTGCAATAACGCGAACACCATGCAATAACGCTGCAATAACACCATGGACCCACAGTCTCTCAAGACAAAAAGAGGCCAACCACAGCAACACATTTAAGAAATATGAAAATATAAGGGTTTGGGTGTGATCAAAGGTACTAGATTGATAACATAAAACAGCTTTAGAGTGCACAGATTTTGCACTGCCACCTAGCGGCAAAACGGGCGGAAGTCATGAAAAGTGCCGTATTGTACAAAGCCAAATAGGGAAAATATTGAATTTTGTACACTGTTCAGCTATCGCAAGAGGCCTTGATTGACGGCACTTATTGTGGAATTATAACATCAACCGCTGTGGTAAAACTCTGGCTTTTTTTTTTCTTTTTCTTAGTCGCAATAGCACTGTCACTATTTTGCGTCATAAAGTTTCCATTATATCAAGCATTCTTTTCATACTATGCCCTATAAGCCCTGTCCCCGATCAGTGCGCAAATTGTTTTCATGGTTCTTTTAATGGTGTGAAGATGACAGTGTCTCATCTTATCGTTTCCAGTATCTTTGGTGTAATTGCGCTAATTTTGTCTAAATTTTTAATACCTCTATGACTACATTAATTTTGTACCCAGGACGTACAGAGAAGGTTAAAGAACACAATCATAATAATAATGCAATGTTACCGAGCGGGCCGAATGTTTGTGATTATTTATTATCATGCCTTGGCTTGTCTAGTTACGCGCGACAACAAATAAAATATTCTCCCAAAATAATAATAGTAAAAAAAAGTGAGTCCAAGTTATCTGAGATCACAATGTCAGAAACGCAGTGAATCGAAAGCCCTTCCTAATTCTACAGCAGTTCCATTCATCCCGATTTCAGATTCATCGCAGAGGACGAAATAAATATTGTTTTGGAGCTAAAGAATATAAATTAGCGTAACATTCCAGTCCATGTAAAGGTTTTAATGGATAAAAAAGTGTAACGAGGTAGGTTTTTTTTTATCTTTTATTTAATTTTTTGTTTGCTTGTTTTGTTTTTGGTGGCACCGTTGTAAACACAATCGACTAGTTCCAGATCCATTTTTCTGCATGTAAACAGGATAATTATTACATTAGCGATTGGCAAATTATCTTTTTGCCCTTGGCGCGTTTTTCTGAGCTACACTATCTAAGCCCTCCATCTCCCTTTCTCCCCATCTTTGTCACGAGGAAGGGGGGGGGGGGCGTTACCAGTGGTTCTCAGAGTGCCATCCCGTATTCCTGTCCTTGCGGTCCCAGGTTTCCTCAATTCCTTCCCCTATTTGAATTTTCCATCTGATACTTTTTTTTCTTCACCATTACACTTTTACTGTGGCAATTATTGAAACAATTATTCGTGACGCTTTAGAAGTGATGGAAGTTCAAAGGAGAGAATGTAAAGGAGTCTCAGCTAGCATCATGTCCATGAAACCGAAAATGTAAGATTCTGACTAGGCGCAAGGAAAAATCATCCCATGTAGGGCAAAGCTTGCAACAGTCGAACTTTTTATGAACAAAAAATAGATCTCCATTTGCAAGTTCACAATTGAGGGAATTTTCATTCAATTTATACAAAACTTCTATAATAATGATTTCATTTAATCCAATGCCCTTGTAGTTGTGTATAAATAAAATTGGTATTTCATTTGAAATAAGGATACTTTTGTATTGTATTTTGTATACGTTTTAGTTCAATTTTGGGAAATTTGCCTTTGTGTCATTGCAGCCTAGTTACAACTGGAGCATACAACTCGTCACCGAAATGTAGCGCCAGTTGGCGTTTTTGTTTGTTTTGTTTGTGGAGGGAGTGTGTGTGGTAGGGATACATTTTATTTAACTTTGCAGGGGCAAGGGCCTGTTTGGCCTGCTCTTCTCGATTTCCAACTTCCACGTATCTTCGACGTGCACATGGGGCCCCTAGAGCTTTTATAGCTTTTATCCTAGAAGACTAAGTGCTCGATCCCACGTACCATAGGATCAGAGACAGGGAAGTTTGAGAAAAATCCCAAATTAATTCCAATACGCCTGCACCGACCGGGATTCGAACCCGGCACCTTCGGGCATGAGAAGCTAGCACATTGCCTCTAGACCACCGCGTACACAGTTTCCCAGTTCTGAGTTCCTCCTGTGACTGACATTCCTTCCCAATTCCTCCCCCGGTTTGGCGTCTTTGTTTTAGGCGGATCCGTGTTCTTAGCATTTACACTTCACTTTTCTTACTATTGTTTGTCTCTACTTTCATTTCCTCTGTTTTTTCTCTTTCTGTTTCTTGCCTTTCTCCTGGGACGGGGTGATCTAGAGGCAAGGTGCTCGCCTCTCATGCCGAAGGTACCTTGTTTGATCCCCGGTCGGTGCAGGCATGTTGGAATTTTAGTTCGAGGGAAAAGATTCCCGTCCCTGATTCTATGGCAGGTAGGATCAAGCACCTAGTCTTCTCGGATAAGAACGAAAGACTCGGAGGGCCCATGGGCACGTTGCGCACGTTAAAAATACCTTGGCAGTTAAAAGTTGAAACCAGCACTCACAAAAAGGAAAAACCACAGAGACAAGAACAAGAAAAAAACAAACAAACAAGAAAAGTGATGTGTACAGCCAATGGCAGCGAATATCCTAAAAAAAAAAAGACCTATGTAGAGCTCTCCTGCTTGTTCTTCCTCATTTTCTTCTTCTTGGCCCTCAAAAGGGCTGTTTGGCCTGGCGCCTAGAGAGAAGCTACAGGCAAAGAAAAGGAAAAACAATTTCTATGAGGACTGTCTGGAGAGCGGGGGTACGAGTTGATGTTTGTCTATACTTTGTTTTCCTTATTTATTTAAATCTCGGGTACAGAGCATGTACTTGCCGCTCCACGGGTTGCGAGTAGGGGTTGGGGTGTTGGCAGTGAGAGTCTCCCCCCCCCCCGACCCCACCTCCAGCGCCTAAAATTTCCTCCCCTTTAATTTGAAATCCCTGCTCCCCAAGGGTGTCAAGTGTCACTCGTTTCAGGATCACTGGTATAATCCCTCCCTAGGGCTAGTATCAGTGTCAATGGTGGGAACTTGCTGAGCTATCGGAACAAAAATCAATAGTGCCAATGACAATAATGCACAAAAACAAAGGGACTTTGTGCACGTCGTGTGTCTTTGAGACCTGTGTCTATATGGACCTGCGTTTTGTTACGTTTGTCGGATGGGTAAACACATTGAGGGCTGTACAATGTAATGCTTCTATACTAGCAGACCATAAAACACAGTCGGGATTAGACCTGTTGGACCTTCTTCCTGTTGGATTTTACCAAGGTCTGCAGCCCAAGGCTTATTTTGCTATCAATAGTTTGTTTTTGTTTCGGAGCTTTGGGAGCGATGGTATTGTGTGTGTGTGTGGGGGGGGGGGCGGGTGGGGTGTGTGAAGCGTTAAGAGTTAGGCTTCAGCCTTGGGGGGGGGTGGGTTGGGGCGGGGAAGCGAGCTATATCATGGTCTGCAGCCAAGGGGAGGGAGAGAGGGAGAGAGAGAAAGAATAAAGCTAAAGCACAGAGTCAGGCTTCAGCCTAAATTGTTATACTTTTTCACTTAACACTGGCCTTGATCAGACCAGAATTTATAGGAGGGCAAGAGGGGCAGTTGGAACCCCCCCCCCCCCCCACAATCCATGCGAAAGGGCCCCCTACCATACAAACATACAATAATATGGAGTTTGTCTTAGTTGTGTAAAGTGTTGAGTCAGCCATTGGCATTTGTGAAACGAAAGAGTACATAGCAGCAAAGCTATTTTCTGAGTACTTCGTCTTACCTAAACATCTACCTGGAGGCATGTATTCACATATATACGTATATTTATCTCAGACAACTCATTTAACCATATGTATGTATAACTTGTCATATCCAACTAAATGCATTTTACGAACACCGAGGTAGGTGTAAAGTTGGTGATTTGCCATGTATTTTAATTTCTGTTTATGAGGGCCCAACGAACCTGGAGTGTCTCCCCTCCTCCCCATCCCCACAGGTCAAAATCCGGGTCTGTCCCTGATACGGTTTACCTGGACTTAATGGATGCCAATTTTCTTTTTACAATACAGCTGACAACCTGAGGATGAAATCCCAAATCCCCGAACAGCCGCATCTCTATCCCAGCGCTTAAGTTCACTATAATAATTAAATCACTAGCCTTATCTTGAAACCTCAAAAAAAAAACAACTATGCACGACCTAATTAGGCTACAACTAATTACTCCTATTATCAAGCGTGGAGGATTTTGAAACGTGGGCGACAAAAAACAAACTATTTTGCATAGCCTTCGTTAGCAGCAACTAACAACAGCACGAATTCCATGTCACGAGTGGAGTGAGCGATAGTTAATAATTACGGGGGGAAAGGAGGAGAGTAAAATTAACGCACGGAGACAGGGAAGAAAAGTCGTGCATGTCATGAGTGGGGGGTCTGAAGGAGGCGAAAGCGCTGTATAACTATCACTGCAAGTTAGAAGGTCCTAGGGATCGGACCTGTGAATAAAAGCCTATCGGGCGGACATAAAGTGAGCAGTCGAGAAGACTAGTGGAAGAGTCTTTCCAGTTATGACTGGTATGTAGAACGTTGATTGATTATTATGATTGATGTATTATATTATATTCGTCTATTACCATGATGTGAATAAGTATATGTGAGGAATGTGGAAGTCCTTGATATTGGATATAGCAATGTGCGCCATGAGCGATAGATGAAAGTGAGTTCATGGATTTGTAGCGCGAGTGAGTAGTGTGTACTCCGATGGAGGTGTGTTACCGTAAGATGTGTGGTGAGTGAAAGGTGAACTAGTGTGTGTACGCTTCATGGATTGTAAGGAGAGGTGGAGTGAATAGAAATGGTAGGGTATTATACCAATGTAATGTTATTCTTGTAGGTGTCGGGGACGGGCCGCAGAGCCACCTCGATGAGCACAGGGGATAGGCCAGCATAGGGCCGGAGGCCACACATAGGCCAGAAGTGAGGCTGTCAGTGCAGGACAGTAGAGGCACATAAAGTCGTGGCAGTCAGGTCACGGACAGGGACGTAGATATGAGAGTGAATGAGATACTATGTTGTTGCCATGTTGATAGGCTAGTGAACTGATATTATGTTGTTGCCATGTTGATGGCTATGGAAATAATAATGTGTTATTGCCCTGCGGAGGTGCTAGGGGAGTGCTAAGGTGTATGACAATAGGAAGGTGATATTGAGAGACTGCGGTGCCAGTGAATCATTAATGTACTATTAAGGCCCTGAGGGGAGAGGCTGAGGCCGAAGTGCCTTTAGGAGTAACTACCGGATTGTGGATCCGAGGGAGCGTGTGTGTGAGAATAAGGCCGTTGTACGGCAGTCATTTCCATAATATAATGTATGTAATTGCGCTATTATATGTATAATTATGTTTAATAAATGTGTGAGTCTGATGGGTTGTTCTGTTAAGTGTTAAACTTGTTGTTTGTGATTGTTGTCCTGTCGTACTTATTACATCTCCCAGTCTGGGATTTGTGACATTCCACATGAACATCAAAGGCCCCCAGAGCTTTCGGCCGCCAAAGACAATACTCAGGCTTAAAGAAAAAGCGTGCTAAACATGAGCACCCTGGCCCCCAACCTCCTTGACACCCACAAACTCGCGTTTTTCGAAGAATTTGTCGAGAACGAATGCAGCGCTATTGATGTGGAGACTGTGCTAACTTGACTTTCAGCCACAGTTGCCTCTAAATTTTTAAATCACTGAGCGGAATGTTTGATGCTCCTATAGCTTAGCGAAAATATTTTAAACTAGCTGAGGTCCCCCGCCCTGCGCGGGATAAATCGGTTTGAATATTGGTTTCAGTTCTGGGTGGTTATTATGGACCTGCTTCATCTGGCCTGTTCCTATTTGTTTATTTTATTTTTATTTGTTTGTTTTTAAATACGTCTTACAGCTCTGCCTTTGTGAGTTGACACCCTGCGCATCCCGTACAATAGCATGAATTGCGCACGGGTTAGTGTGTTTTATAGTGAACACACCGCAGGAAGTGATAACGAAACCTTAAAATGGTGAACCATGACTCGAAATAGATCTAAATGATGGCGAAACAATAAATTTCCAATTTAAAAAACTACACAGATTTGAGACTTCTATTAAAAACTGTGCACCCTTACATCCATTCTGATGCACCATATAAAATTTGAAGTCTGAGTGTTGAGTGGTTCAGAAGCCTTTTGCAACGAAAAATCTCAAGTCCACAAATATATATAGTATAGATTATGTTGAAAATGGTGTTTTAAAAAGATGATTGGAACTGGTAACAAAACAAATGACTTCATAAATTCAGTTTGTACATTTCCACACATTCTGACTCTTGTGCAACATTTTGATGTGTTCACCACCAATACAGATAGCTCTGCTGATCCTTGGGATTTCCCCAAAGATCTCGGGATTTTAGGGGTTACATTTTGGGATCTTAGCTTTTTTTTTTTTTTTTTTACAGATTTTTGGATTTTTTAGGCTCTTATAGACTGCACTTTTCTTTTTGTTTCCTTGTAAAAAAGAAAAAAAAAGACAAAACTGCCCTTCCATTTGCGGCTTTAAAGATAAAAATGCATCCAAATGGCCCAAGGGGCAATCTGAGATTTGCCAATATAATAATGTATAGCATTTATATAGCGCATATCCATTTAAAATGCTCTATGCGCTTTACAGAAACATGTCAACCACAGAGCAGAATGGAGCGCCTGCAAAGCGCTCAACACACTGCACTGCTTCTTTCTCTCTCCCTGTCTCGCTCACTCTCTCTCTCTATCTCTCTCTATCTCAGAGCAAATATAAGGGGATTTTTTTTTTTTTTTTGCATGGTATGCTACCTAATGACTGCACTGCTTGGTTTAAATTCAATATAATTAATTATAACGAAATTGTAAATTTTGAAATATATTTTTTGGGCTGGAAAAAAAAATCTTAGGATTTTTTCCTCATCTTGGTTTTTTTTCTTATTTTTAATACGAGATTCTTGCGATTTTTGAAAATCTTCACGGCAACGCTGAATACAGCGGCTGCTGAGCCAGCTAAGAGGGAACGTTGCTTTCAAGACCTCCTAGCTTTAGAGTGAATTGCACACAACCGACATAATTATTATTATCAAGGCTGTTGTTACTTGCATATATATGTACCGCAAGCGTTTTGTGCTAGGTGCTCGTACGTATACGTACCTGTCCTTAACCCGGGCCTTATTCACAACCCTAAATCTAATCGAATCCCCAACCCCGCCACTTACCCTTTCAACCGAAAAAAAAAAAAAGCACGAGGAAAACAAAAAGAAACTCGGAAAGAACAATCAATTAAGTCTGTTGATAGCAGTATTTTAGGAGGGGCTCACTAGTTCTGGAGTCACTCAAGACTTTAAAACACGTACTCTTAGCTCAAAATACTTGGGGTACGCACGTAAGACTAACAACAATCTATTATCAAACACTTTCATTTCCTCTTGAACCAAGAGTACAATTCTCTCTCCCTCAGTCTCTCTTTCTTTCTCTCCCTCTACGTGTGCGTCTGTGTGTCTGTGTTTGTGGTAATAATGTTAAATTATAATATTTTTTTTATAGCTCAGTCACCACTGAATATAATCATTTTCAATCAACCTTGGAGACCAGCCAAACTTGCTTGACAGGCCTGATCCGTTTGCCATGATTCTATGTGTGCGTGTGTGTATGTTTGTATTCTCTTTCCTTCAAAGTCTCTTTCTTTCTCTCCCTCTGCGTCTCTCTCTCTCTCTCTCTCTCTCTCTCTCTCTCTCTCTCTCTCTCTCTCTCCCTCTCTCTCTCTCTGTGTTTCCTTCTCTCTCTCTCTCCCTCCCTTCGACATTGAACTGAAGAGGTGCATTAAACTAACATTTAACCTAATTACTGCACTGGCTCTTGATCCTGAAAGCTGAGATGTGAATTTACAGCATTTTTGGTTATTAACCGTGAGAGCAAACCTGGTTTTTTTTTTTTTGTTTGTTTGTTCCAGGGGGAAGGTGTTCATGGCAAATATTTTCAGATGATGAAATCATAATTATAGATAGATGGATAGATAGATAGATAGACAGACAGACAGATAGATAGATAGATAGATAGATAGATAGATAGATAGATAGATAGATAGATAGATAGATAGATAGATAGGCAGACTGATAGATATATAGACAGATAATAGATAGATAGATAGACAGATAGACAGACTGACAGATAGATAGGCAGATTGATAGATATATCGACAGATAATAGATAGATAGATAGATAGACAGATAGACAAATAGATAGATAGATAGATAGACAGACAGACAGACAGACAGACAGACAGATAGGCAGACTGATAGATAGATAGATAGATAGATAGATAGATAGATAGATAGATAGATAGATAGATAGATAGATAGATAGATAGATAGATAGATAGACAGATAGACAGATAGATAGATAGATAGATAGACAGATGGATAGATAGATAGATAGATATATAGATAGATAGATAGACAGATAGATAGATAGATAGATAGATAGATAGATAGATAGATAGATAGATAGATAGATAGATAGATAGATAGATAGATAGATAGATAGATAGATAGATAGATAGATAGATAAATAGACAGATAGATAAATCGATAGATAGATAGATAGATAGATAGATAGATAGCTAGATAGATAGATAGATAGATAGATAGATAGATAGATAGATAGATAGACAGACAGACAGGTTATCATTATTTATAGTTAATTGAATTTTCAAAACCAGAATTCAAAAGTTTAAAACACCAAAGATTTGGGTTTCCCTCCAATGGTGCTTCAATTCACTCACCACCTTAATGTTTCCATCTGTGTGTGTTTGTGTGTGTGTGTGTGGTTGTGTGACTTTTGCTCTATTTCTGTCTTGTCGTGACTCTCTCTCTCTCTCTCTCTCTCTCTATCTCCATGTCTCTGTCCCTCAGTCGTTGTGTCTGTCAGTCTCTCCGTCTCTATTTCTATAGTTATGTGTGCATACTTATCAGTCTCTTTTTCTCTGTGTCTCTCTCTCTCCGGCCCTCTTCCTCTCTTTCTCTCTCGCTCTCCGTCAGATCTCCTGATCCAAAGAAAACAGGAAATTGCAACTTTATTGGCAATATAACATATTTTAAGTGTTGTTCTTCATTGCCCTGACATGGGAACAACAACATGGCCACAGCCCTACCTGAATGCCGAAATAAAAATAAGCTCCTCTGATTGTTCCTGAGCCAGACATCAACTCATGCATGATCATAGTGTAATTCTGTGAAGACACGCATGTTGTGTTGGTCAGGGAAGAGAGATACGTGTGGAATGGCCATGTACTCACAGGGCCGGTGTGACATCGTATAATATCCCCCATCCTGAATTAACCTCTTGGATATTCTGAGAAATCCTAGAACAGGGCATCCGACACAGTATATTTTTATAGTACACACCTCCCCCCCCCCCCCCCCCCCCCCCCCAAGAGAGTTCAGTTGAAGTTGAACTTTAATTCAGTTCATCGCACTTCACTGTGTATTACTATGTTCAGGTTGCACACCCATAGTGCTTGTCCTTGATCTCACACTTTCATGGGGGGGGGGGGGGGGGAGGGGGAGAGGGCTGAAAGGGGGGAGGGGGGGGTGATGACGTCAAAAGATTTTGAATAAGGTGCCATCTGTTATTTTCTTTCTCCCTTGTAAGGTTATTGGAAACAACTGCATTTTGTGTTTTCATAAAGATGAAGCTCTTATCTATTTTACATGACATTAAAGAAGTCCGCCTAAAACCTGTGGGATCACAGCAACGATTGAGGCAAAGTCAAAAGGCATCAAAAAGAAAATGCATGTTTCAAAGCCTAGAGTAAGAAATAATGCAGCAACAGTACAATCAGACGCAAAGGAAAGACAAATAATGCTTTCAGTATATTAATCTTCATGAGGGTTAATATTTATCATAGATTCATTTACCTCGAAATAATTCGCTAGCGGCCTGACGTGTCTTTGTTCTGACACCTTTGTCTAGTGATGACGTGTGAAGAATATGATATACTGTGTTTTTTTCGACCTCACTGACAATAATATTTATTAATCTTAATGATTGGTTATTAAAGTCTTCAGCAGCGACGTACCTTAGTTAACAGACATGGGCAACTGATAAGGACAGTCAAGCCATTTTTGGCTGGCCACCGAGGTTGACTGAAAATTATTACATACAGCGGTGACTGAGCCATATAAACAATGTATAACAGTTAATATATTACCACACACGACACATACACACACACGCACACAACCCGCCAACACACAAAACCCCAACATTTTTCTTTAAAAAAAAAAAGAAACAGCATCCAAATAAATGACATGCCAGTTATAGAAGATCTCTTTCATGAAGTGAAAGTATGCGTCCCTCTGCATCCTCGTGGCATCTGAGATGTGGCCATTACTATATCATGAGCGGTTGTCCATGCATGCCTTAGAGCCCAGACACAATGGCTTAGATTTCATTTCGTTTTTTTTGGCTCGCTTTCTGCAATAGGAAAAAACAGACAGAATAATTATTATAACAGAAGGATAGGACAAGAGAGGACAATGCTGGATGATCCTACCCACAGCCCGCAGCTGCTCATCATTCGACAGCACGTACCGAAAGCAGGGCCGGATTTAGATAAGGAGAGGCTCTGGGCTATTCTGTGAGCCCCCCCCCTCCCAACACCCCCAAATCTTCAGAAACTACAGTGCATTCTAACATAATAAGTAAGAAAAAGCTACATGTGTCATATATTATTACGCAGATTGGCTTGATCATGCGAGCCGCACCCCCCCCTCCTTCCCCCTCCCTAGATTTTGAGACACCAGGCTCCAGTCTACCTAGCCTAATGGTAAATCCGGCACTGACAGAGAGGTCGGCACGAAGTCGTACGGCAGATATTTTAGACGAATAAACACCCGTGGCTAAGATGATGTGACAGATTCAACCCGTTCTTACGTCCAAGGCTGGCTGGTATTAGATAGAGTATTTGAATTACCTCTGGTCGATAACAAAGTCATGACCTTTGAAAGAATTCCGAGATTACGATTAACCCAAATCCAAACCCCTGATACGGCTACCAAGCAATTTTGGTCGGTCCCCGAAGTTGATTGAAAATTACCTAATAAAGCTTCAAAAATATAATACATTTAAATTTAATACACAAGCACCCTCTCCCCCCTCATTGAATTAACATGTATATTACCAGTTTTAGAGTTTATTTCTCTCTCTCTCTCTCTCCTGCCGCACTCCCTTCTCTCTCCTTGCCCCCCCCCCCTCCCCGCCCTCAGAGATACAGAAGATCGCTTTTGCGCCCCGCAATTCGCCTCAGTAGGACATTTTAGTTGAATGTGTGCCATATTACACCAAGGTTCCCTACCATGTCACTTCATGTATGCCTGTTATGAGTTTATTGCGTTATGATATGTTTGTGTAATAATGCGTAAGATTCGTGTACCATGTATGTGTTCTTCAACGCTCCGTGAGTATGATTGTGCTCTCCAGGGCTCTATGAACGAGAATTTCCCTAATGGGATAAAAAAAACGATTCTTATCTTATGTTATCTTGTCTCTCTTTCTCTCTCTAATTTCAGCCTCTTCCCCATTTACCAACTTCGCTCACTAATACGGCTTTTACATTATACTAGGAAGTAAAATAGGCTACGAATGTCATTTACAAAAGGGCTTTCATGTGAGGCGAGAGTACCCAGGCCTCTGCATCCTCACATTTTTCAAGCCTGACCTTCACTTGAGGAAAGGTTGCCCATGCCTGCCTTACACCCTCACATAACATAAAAGGTAGAAATGTACCCAGCTAAACAAGTACTCCTGTGAGAAGGGTCAAAAGCAACAGAATGCCGAGGCCCCAAAAAGTGGCCATCCCGGTATTCCTTTGTCTATATCGGGCGCACACTTCGATTTTCTCTCCGCCTCTTGCAGTACAGTCACAATGAGGTCTTGTCTGGGAAGAATCTGATTACCTTGCCGCTCCTCACTCCAACGATATAGACTTTTTTTTATCACAGATCGAAGCGATGGCTGGAAAATTTCCTGGAGAAAAGAACAAGGAAGTTGACACGGAAGCCACTAAATCTGAAGCCACGCCTACCATTTTGATTAAGCTTGAGGGATACTTCGGATTGTGCCATTAGCGCAGTGGTTCTCAATGCTTTTCAGGCATCGCCCCCGTAGGTTCCACATTTTCTTTCATCCCCCCCCCCCCCAAATCTCTACCCGACCCCAACATGCATACACAAATACACATGTTACTCACAAATTATGATGTTAACCTTTTCAAAGCTATTTATGGCCTTTGCATGTTTTGATGATCCAGATAAAGAAAAAACAGAAAGTATTCTTTATCAAATGCAACCAGCAAGAGACCTTTCACAAATCGCAGGTCTCCTGGAGAGGACCACTGAGATATCTGGTCAGGGAATGCGGGCTGTGAATCGCACAGTGGATCGGGAGAAAGACAGAAACTTCTGTCTTCATGAAGGCTGTGAAGTATTCGCTCCCCAGAATGTCACTCAGTCAGTTTATGCACCCCAACCGCCCTTTTCGTTGTTTTCGACCCCCTATCCCCATTTCCGTGGCTTTCTTTCCCGTGAAACTCAAGATCCCCCACCCCCCACCCCCATGACATCACCCACTTTGAGAACCACTGCATGTTAGGCACATAGCGCTCCGGGGGAAGTCCCTGTTTTGCTCGGGTTTGTGGACTATCTAGTTCAAACGGGGCCCCGTGCACCAGTGAGACTGGAAGAAGTTTGTCTCGCTTTAATTATAGTTGACTCAGAGGAAGTTCAAGACTGAGTCAGAACCGACACGTAACAGATAATTAATTAAGTATTAATACCCCACCAGCCTCCATGACACAAGTCATCCCCACATACAAATGCCAGTTGGTTTGGTCGCTGCGTCAGACACCCTCTTCCATAAAATAGAAACTTGCAGTGGGATGACAATGTGGGTCAAACATCTCCAGAAACCAAGATATGGTTTCCATAAAATAATAATAATAGTTCGTCCATCAGGTATGATAATGACCTTAACAACACCAGAGGAATAAAGAACAGAAATTGTTGAGAATTTCAACACATGGACAATAAAGAGAACTAAAGGACACAGAGGACAGAACGGAAAGACTGTTCTTTCATGACTTATGGCTTCTCATGTGACTGATAAGTCCTATTTTTGCCCTGCAGACCCTTCCGCATAAATGACAAGAGTGCTCCGTTGGTTCAGTACCACTGGGCCTTTTCTTGCGCCGTTCTCTTTTTTTGATAGCCTGCTGGACTCTGTCAGCTTCCCATGCTTTGCTGCCTCTGGTAAAGGCCGCCCTCCAATTTGCACGATCAAGCGAGAGCTTTTCCCACTCACTCACATCAATGGCAAAGGCCTTCAGTGATTGCTTGAGAGTGTCTTTGTAACGTCTCTTTGGGGCCCCAACATTCCTAGTTCCATTGGAGAGCTCAGAGAAGAAGATTTGCTTAGGGAGTCTGGAGTCGGGCATTCTGACAACATGTCCTGCCCAACGTAGCTGAATTTTTTTCAGGTGGCAGAAGATGCTCAATTCCTTGGCACGATTGAGGACCTCAGTGTATGGAATTTTATCCTGCCATTTGATCCTTAGGATCTTTCTAAGGCAGGCCAGATGAAAGTGATTTAGCTTTCTGGCATGCGATTGGTACACTGTCCAGGTTTCAGCCCCATAGAGTAGGGTGGGAAGGACCACAGCATTGTACACTTTCAGCTTAGTGTCTGTGCGAATGCCGGCAACATCCCATACTCTCTTTCGTAGCCTGCCAAATGCAGAGCTGGCTTTGCTGATTCTTGAGAGAATTTCAGTATCAACACGAGCCGCGGAAGACAGTGTACTGCCAAGATAGGTGAAGTTCTCCGACACCTTCAGAAGACTGTCATGGACTTTGATATTTGGGGTCACAGAATACTTGTCGTCTGGAGTAGGCTGATGGAGCACTTCCGTCTTCTTTGTGCTTATTGTGAGGCCAAAGTTGTCACAGGCACTAGAGAACTTATCAACACAGTTTTGCATGCTATCCTCATCGTGTGCCAGAAGTGCACAATCATCAGCAAATAGTAGGTCACAGACTTGAGTACTTTTGGTTTTGGTTTTTGCCTGAAGTCTCCTGAGGTTGAATAGACTGCCATCAGTTCGGTATTTGATGCTTACCCCTTGAGGAGGAGAGCTAAAGGCTTCTTGTAGCATTGCAGAGAACATGATGCTGAACAGAGTTGGGGCTAAGACACAACCCTGTTTTACCCCATTTGTGACAGCAAAGGGCTCTGAAACACTGCCGTTGCTTTTGACTGCAGCTTGCATGCCATCATGAAACTGGCGCACTATTGTGATGAATTCGGGTGGACACCCAAACTTCGCCAAGATTTTCCAGAGGCCTTCACGACACACTGTGTCAAATGCTTTTGTGAGGTCAACAAATGTGATATACAGCGCTCTATTTTGTTCCATGCATTTTTCCTGAATCTGTCTGGCAGCAAAAATCATATCCGCCGTTCCCCTCTCTTTACGAAAGCCACATTGGCTCTCGGGAAGCAAGTCATTTGACGAGAGGTGATCAAGAAGGCGATTCAGAATCATTCTTGCCAATATTTTGCCAGCAATTGAAAGTAGAGAGATTCCCCGATGGTTGTCACAGACTTGGCTGTCCCCTTTGTTTTTGTACAGATGGACGATTGAAGCATCTTTGAAGTCCTGTGGCAGCTTCCCTGCTTTCAACATATGATTGAACAACTAGGTCAACCTTTCAATAAGCTTTTCTCCACCGAAGGCATACACCTCAGCAGGAATTGAATCCACGCCTGGTGATTTGTTAAAGGACATCTGATTTGTGGCAGTTCGGGTCTCATTTGCTGTGAATGGCTTGGCAAGAGCTGCATTAATAGGAGTCTGAGGGAGGCGGTCAATGGACTCAGTATTTATATTTGATGGCCGATTTAGCACACCTCCGAAATGTTCTGCCCAACGCTGAATTATGGCATTCAATTCAACAATGCGTGTTGAACCATCTGACGCAAGAAGTGGCGTAGTGCCAGAGCGGGATGGTCCAAACACAGCTCGGAGGCTCTCAAAGAACTTTCTAGTGTTGTTTGTGTCGGCATATTTCTGAGTTTCTCTTACTCGCTCTTCAAGCCAGTCATTTTTCATTTTCCTCAGCTTCTTCTGGAGTACACCCTTACATGCACGCAGTGCATCAGCTTTTGCTGTGGAAGAGGGGTCACTGCAGTGAGCTTGGATGAGACTATTTTTTTCTTTGATGAGCACTTTGATTTCATTATCATTATCATTGAACCAGTCCTGGTGCTTGCGGACAGGAAAACCAACTGTGCTGCTGGCGCAAGAGTGTACAGTCGTATTTAGGTCAGTCCAGCTCTGTTCAATGTTCTCATGGTCAAAAGTCACGCAATCCAATTTTGAGGAGAGTTCTGATGAGAGCTCGCTCTGTTTCTCAGCTGAGCAGAGTTTTGAAACATTTAGGCGTTTAGGTGGCTCTTTCCCTTGAGGGCGTCTATTGCGCCTCAATGTTAGTCTGAGCTTGCAAACAATGAGTCTGTGGTCAGTTCCACACTCGGCACCACACATCGCCTTTGTTACAAGGACATCCTTTCTGTCAGTCTTCCTCACAATGACATAGTCTATGAGATGCCAATGCTTTGAGCGGGGATGCATCCATGACGTTCTGTTTCTCACGGGGAGACTAAAATTTGTGTTGGTAATGAACAAATTCAGCGCACAAAGTAAGTAAGCGCAACCCATTGTTATTGCATGAACCAACTCCACGAGGGCCCAAAAACATTTGGCCACGCTGAGATTTCGGAGCCAACCCTAGCATTGAAGTCCCCCAAGAGAATCAGCTTATCAGCTGCCGGGACAGAGCATATGACAGATTCTAGATCAGAATAGAACTTGTCTTTGGCTTCATCTGGGTTTGTCATGGTGGGCGCATATGCGCTAATGAGGGTGGCTGACTGGCTTTTCCCAACTGGGATCCTGAGTGTCATTAGCCTGTCATTTATTTCAATTGGCATGGACTGCAAGTTTCTGATGTCAGGATTAGAATTTGAATTGCCGTGCTGGGTCACGGGTTTGTTTATTTCATGTCATCATTGATTTTAGCCAGTGCAAACGTCCTTGAACTATTCCCGTGGACAGTTTGTTTTTGAAACGCTTTTTCTTAGAGATGGAAAGAAAGTGGGGCAAGATAGAACGAATGGATAAATTAACAGTGACGGTGCAGTTTTCAACCCCGTGGTTTGGGTGTACTTTAACAGGGAAAGACGGGGCGAATAAGGAGTGAATAAATTCGTACATTAAACGTTTAGGGTGTAGAGACTTTGCGAACGGTTTTGATATACTTGAGTAACTTTGTCTGTTACTATTAATAGAATCTATTGGCGCTGCGAGCTGAGCTTGAAGCGGATGCACCAATCAAATTTGAGCAGTTCGCTGGGTCTGCAGAAGATTTAAGCGAAGCCATCTTTGGATTTGACCACTTCCATGTAGATCCTTCCATCTGCGAGGGCGGTCGGCTAAGGTTCAGCCAGAGAGAACCATAAGACTGTTAAATGCATGTCTATGTCCTGGATAGACAATGAAATAATCCACAGCTATTTTCTCCAGTTCCCTGAAATCGTTTCAGGGAACCAATCGTAAGTGTCTTCACAATGATTCGAGATGACGTGAATCTGACCCTAATTTTCCAGCAGAAGTGCTACCAAAGGAATGCAAGACCATAATATTTTACTTGCAATTAAGATCTAGAATGAGTGACTGGTATACACATTTGTAAATTGTAATTGATGTGTCTGGATGAGGCTGGGGATTGCCAGCCCATCCTAGAGCAGATCTAGATCTATCTTAACTACGTCAGTGTGTCTTGACGGTTTGATCCTTTATAAGTAATTAACTGAGTTAATATTGTCGTCTGAGACATAAGAATATTATTTGTGAGATAGTAGGAAGACTATATTTCTGAAGATAAATAATTACTAAGTAAACTGTGAATGAGTCAGAATGATATGGATTTTCTAATCTTTAAGAATCTAGAGGAGACTTCTAGTTATGTATTATACTATTTTCATTTGATGCTGCTGATGTTGTCTTTTGATATGTAAGATAGACGAAATTGTTAGGAATTTTAAGTAATAAATTTGTGGCCCTACAAGGTCCTTGATATAACGTACTCGAAATTGTTATTAGTGTATGTGGCATGGTATGGCAGAGTAATTTCTAAAACCTCTCGATATTTTATTAAATGCAGTCGAACACGTAAATTTATAATTAACCATCCTCGTAAAACACGAGCACAGTAATCCCCATCTGTAACACTCGAGGGCACACTCGTAACACTGGAGAGGGACCCTTAAAAGAACTTTAGATAACGCCATGCCATAGATAAATTATTTAACACCTATTGTATTTTTTTATTCCATCATTTAATATTGTACTCTTGTAATATTATGTTTTCAGGTCCTTTTTAGTATCGACTTTAGACAATTTGTATTAATCTAATATTTTGTATTTCAATTTCATATGGTGAACTCAACATCCCATTAACCCGTGGACACCGGCGAGGGAATCCTTTCACCGTACAGATCTACCTCAGACAGAAATACAGTTTTTTGGGCTTGGAGCTGTGGATTAGGGATATATACCATCTGAATTCCTCAAAAACAAAGTTAAGTGAATCATCTATCTAACAGTCTTGAGGAGGGCGACGTACTTTCCGCTCTGTGTGTGTGTTCCAGGCCATTTTACTATTTACTATATGTTTAGTTTAAGTGCGGGAGGTTGGTTGGGATCATAGTTTAGCATATCTTCTTTGCCATTACGAAGGATATTGGAGTGCCTTGGTGGCTATTTATAATAACTCGGGGGGATTTGCTTCACTGTGAATAGTTCTTTTAGGGATCCATTATTCGTATAGATTGTGGCGTTTCTTACTTCCTCACTTTTCTTTAGGAAGATGTCTCTCTTGTCTTTTTCTTAAACTTTCTGTAATATAAGTTAGGACTTGTAGGGTCTGTTATCGTTCGTTTTACTTGTCAGTATACGTCCTGTTTATTGTATTTCTTTTTGCTTATTATAAACTTTGAACTACTATACTAACATTGATATGTTTACAATATATGCCTGAGGTGTTTCACGTGCTAAAACCACGTTGAATTGTAATCTGGTATTGACATATGAGAGAGAGAGATATAATAATTTTTGGTTCACGTGACAATTTCACGTTGAAGATAGATCTAGAGAGAATAATTTTGCAGTGGTAACAGAAGACACTGCGTGTCCGCGTTTTGAGAAGAGAGAGATATTTCAAATTTGTCGTGTTGAGAGAGAGATATATTTTTGATTCATCGCATTGAGAGAGCGATTCGTTTTTCACAGTGATAACAGAGGACACTGATTCTTGCATTGAGAGAGCGATTCAATTTTGACAGTGATAACAGAGGAGACTGGTTCGTCGCGTTGAGAGAGACATAAATTTTGAGAGTGATCACTCAAGACATTAATTTATCGCAGTAAAGGCGATATATAGTATTTTATTGCAGTGGGAGCAACGGATAGACGGCACTGCCTTACTGGAATTCATATTCAGAGAGAGAGAGAGATAAAGTTTTTGCAGTTTAAGTGATACTGCCTGTAATTTTCAGAGAGAGAGATAAAGTTTTTGCAGTTTAAGTGATACTGGCTGTAATTTTCAGAGAGAGAGATAGAACGTTCTTTTCGCGAAGCAGTGCTAACATAAGACACTGAATTAATATTAACAGACAATATCTGTTCATATAATATAATTGATACCGCGATATACCTTAATAGTAGGTAGATACTTACTATTTACAGACTTTAACATATCATGGCTGACTTTCTTAAATACTTTGAATCTGCCAAAGTTCTGGGCATACCAGAGGAAGAACGCGCCGCGTGGTGCGAACGACAAGTACAACAAGACCGAGAGCGCGAGGATCGAAAAGAAGCAAGAGAAAGAGAAAGAGAAAAAGAAAGAGAGAGAGAAAAGGAAAGAGAAAGAGAACGAGAAAAAGAAGCAAGAGAGAGAGAAAAAGAGGCCGTAGAGAAAGAAAAAAGAGAGCATGAACTTGCAATGAAAAAGTTAGAGCAACAATCGCTTGTAACCCCCACTACTGCCAGCAATACTTATGCTAAGAAACCAAAACTACCCACATTTAATGAAAAACTCGACCGGATCGACGCATATTTACATCGGTTCGAGTTACACGCTAAATGCGTCGGATGGCAGCGGGCGATGTACAGTTCATGCCTGTCTAATTTATTAACGGGTAAGGCTTTAGAAGTATTTCACAGCCTTAAAGTAGAGGATGCCAATGATTATGACAAGCTTAAAACAGCACTGCTTAAACGATTCCAGCATACCGAGGATGGCTTTCATCAAAGATTTCGCTCATGTAAACCTGAGCCATCTGAAAATTTCTCAACTTATGTCAATCGATTGAAACATTATTTAGATCGCTGGATTGAGCTCGCGAACGTAACTACCGGAAATTATTCCCAACTTTACGATTTGGTCTTGAAGGACCAAATCTATACGGCATGTCATTCCGATTTGGTTGCCCACCTTAAAGAGAGGGCACCGACATCCTCTGAAGAAATCACATCGTGCGCGGAACGGTATGCGTCCGCCCACCCAAATCGTCCTTTGGCAAAGCCTTCAACTACAGCACCGTGTTATGCCAACGTAGGCAAAGTAGCGCCAACCGGACACGATCGTTCAAGGCCGACTCGTCGTCAGGCCCCAAATCCGCGCTCTCAATCAGAGCCGCCTTTTTGTAGACAGAGAGATTTTCCGAATCGAGCTAATGTATCCCCGCGTCGAGGATACCAGAGTTATTCTTTTTACGAGCCTCGCCCATATTATCGTGGCAACTATCCAGGCCAACAATATAACCGGCCTCAGGGACCGCCGCGACGAGTGCATTTTGATGATAATCATAATTATAATAGACCGCAGAGTCTTCCTTATCGTGGAAACGATCCTAATCGTACTATATGTTTTAGGTGTAATAGGGTAGGCCACATACAAAGATTTTGTAACGCGAAAGTGGAAGCAGCAAATGCCTGCTCTGTACAATCTACACCCTATACAGATGTTGGTTATACTAATAAATCGTCATCACAATCAAAGACTATTCCAGTCATGTCCGCCCTACATGAACTGGGTGAATTAACATTTTACCAGGGCCGCGTGAACGCGATTCGCGCTTCTGTTCTACGTGACTCCGGATGCACGACTATCGGCGTTCGACAGTCACTAGTCCGTCCAACACAATTTTTGGACAAGGAGGTAACTTGTATTACTTTTGGCGGATCTGTAGAGCGATTCCGTCTTGCAGAAGTTTATATTGATACACCTTTTCTCACAGGTATTGTTACTGCATGTGTACTGCCTAATCCAGTCGCTGATATAATCATAGGGAATGTACCTCAAGTAAATAAGTTTCCTATCGGTAACTTGGAAATTTGGACCGAGGATGAGAGTGTTGCTTGTGCGACAACACGCCTACAATCGAGTCGACGAGCAGACAGTCCATTGAGTAATCCTACTATTGAAGTGAACATAACGTCTAGTGCATTTCATGATGAGCAACATTCAGATCCCACATTGAAACATTTGTTTGCTAAGGTTGATCCTACCGCACCGGATACCTCTAAGTTTCTTATGAAAGATGACTTATTATAACGTAATTTTCGGACTAAGCGAGAGACCGTTATGCAACTTGTGGTACCAAGATCTTTTCGTCGCGACATTATTCGTCTCGCGCATGACACTTCCTTGGCAGGTCACCAGGGAAAGGCCAGAACTAAGTCTCGAATACTATCGCAATTTTTTTGGCCCAGTATTTACGCAGATGTAAACCGGTTCGTATCAACATGTGACGTATGTCAGAGACGTACTCCTAAAGGAATAGCATCGCGAGCTCCTCTGCAGGAGATGCCAATGGTCTCCAGACCATTTGAGCGCGTTGCCGTAGATATAGTTGGTCCCCTACACAAGTCAGACAGAGGACATCGTTTTATACTTTCTGTCATTGACTACGCAACCCGTTGGCCAGAGGCCATTCCGCTAAAAGACATTTCAGCTGATCATGTCGCTGAAGCTCTTATTACTGTTTTTTCGCGTCTTGGGTTTCCTGTTGAAATTTTATCGGACAGAGGTCCACAGTTTACCTCTGAGCTTTTTAAGAAAGTCTTGGAGTTGGTCGGGATTAAACAAAGATTGACATCTCCATATCACCCACAGTCTAATGGCTGCTGTGAACGTTGGAATGCTACCATGAAAAGTATGCTTGCACGAGTTTCTGCCGACAAACCGAGTGATTGGGATCGACAACTCCCCGCTATTCATTTTGCATACCGAGAATTACCGAACGCATCGACAGGTTTTTCCCCCTTCGAATTATTGTATGGTCGTAGGCCGCGTGGTCCAATGGCCATACTTCATGATTTATTCGCCGGATCAGACACCGACGACAATGATACGCGGTCTGCATATCAATATGTTGTGGACTTGCGCCATCGAATTCTTAACGCATGTCAGCTCGCACAAAAATCTTCAGCTGCGCATGCTAGTCTTTATAAACGATATCGTGATCAAGGTAGCCGATTGCGAACCTTGGCCGTCGGAGACCAAACTCTTGTTCTCCTTCCGGAAACGAAAAATAAACTCCTTCTTACATGGAAGGGACCTTTTAAAGTTCTGAAGAGACTTTCTCGAGTAAATTACCTTATCAAGATTCGAGGACAGGACAAAGTCTTCCATATAAATATGTTAAAGCAATACCTGTCCGACGATGATAATCGGCAGAATAATCGCCGAAATGTGGTTGCACAGGCCAATGCGGCCTTGGTTTCAGTTGACGATGATGATCCTATTAAGATTGAGAATTCAATCCCCGCACTTCGATCTTCTGAAAACACTTCGGATGTGAATATAAATCCAGATTTATCTGAATCGCAAAGACAAGATTTAAGAGATTTGCTTAACGAGTTTACTACAGTCTTTACTGATCTACCAGGTAATACTTCTTTGGTACAGCATGTTATAAGATTAAAGACGGATATACCCGTCTTTGTTAAACCATATCCGCGTCCGCTGCACGCACAGGAGACTATAATATCCGAGGTACGTAACATGTTTCACCTGGGAGTGATAGAGCGATCGACGAGCCCATATAACTCACCCATCGTCTTAGTGAAAAAAAAAGATGATACAGTGCGTTTTTGTATTGACTATCGTAAACTTAATGAGGTTACGATATATGACGCTGAACCGATTCCCAACCAGGAGAATCTTTTTGCTCAGTTAGCGAGGGCAACGATTTTTTCTAAAATTGACCTGTCCAAAGGCTATTGGCAAATTCCGCTTGATGAGAATAGCAAGCAATATACCGCTTTTCAGACTCCGTTGGGTCTTATGCAGTGGCGCTATATGCCTTTCGGGTTAGTTACAGCCCCTGCTACTTTCGCCCGTATGATGACAATATTACTCCAGGGTATGAATTCCGTATTGTCGTATTTTGACGACATTTGTATTTATGAAACCGATTGGTCGGGCCACCTCGCAGCCCTACGACAAGTTTTTATTGCTCTTCGTCGAGCTGGCCTTACGGCGAAACCCAGTAAGGTGTTTTTAGGATATAATGAAATTAATTTTCTGGGCCATACAATTGCCCACGGCGTTCAGACTCCAGATGACAAGAAGATAACTACCATCTTAAAGCTCCAACCTTCTCGAACTAAGAAAGAAGTTCGTAGTTTATTGGGCTTTCTTAACTATTATAGGAAATTCATTCCAAATTTTTCTTCGCTTACAGCTCCGTTGTCGGACCTCACAAGAAAGAATTTTCCTAATAAAGTGAAATGGACAACCGAATGTGCTGATACACTTCGTACCGTTCAACAATTGTTTTCCACTTCCCCCATTCTCATACTTCCAGATATTAACCAAATATTTATTGTCCGCACTGATGCGTCGGACAAGGGATTGGGAGCTGTGTTATTACAGGAACGAGACGATACCTTGCGGCCATGTCTATACGCCAGCCGCAAGTTGCTAGATAGGGAATGCCGCTATGCAATTATCGAGCGAGAGTGCCTCGCTATCATTTTTGCTGTAAACGCATTTTCGAGATATCTACTCATGTCCGAGTTTATAATTGAAACGGACCATCGTCCGTTGTTATTCTTAAAGACTAACAGGGCTAAAAATGCTCGATTAACGAGGTGGAGTCTTGCACTCCAGGAATACCGGTTTGTTATCCGGTCTATCCCGGGCGGTGACAATTCCCAAGCTGATATTTTGTCACGTCTCATTTAATTTCCTATTGAAGAGTGTTGTCTTGTATTGGGGTTGGATAGTGCTTGTCCCCCTCAATTCTAGACGGTGGATGGATTCACATTTATCTTGTTCATTACTTTATGAACCATTTTTACAATCCTTTTTTGTGAATATCCTTTTTCCACCAGCGTCATTCCTGACTGTGACCTGAACTTCTGGCAAACCTGACGCCCTTGTCAGCGGGTCAATGAGATGAAGACATGGCAAACCAAGCTACCAGAGCTACTGCTGCCATTGGATACCACAGTATTTTAATTAACAATATATTGTGTGTGAATGTGTATATAAGCAGCAATTGTGTGTGTTGACTATATAATTATAAGCCTATTCCTTCAGTAAGGCTTCATTATTTGATAATAGTTATGCTTTAACCCAGCAGTATACAGTGATATACTCATTATTATTATAGATGTTCCTTAGAATTTTGATTGTGTGCAGTAAAAATGTTTAAATAGAATAAATTCTATAGAACGTGGCATCAATAATTGTATGCTGTTTGTCCATCCAACATGCACGTTCTTAGTTAGATTTTTCTTCTCAAGCTTAAGGCTCATCTTTCTACAGTACTACTTAAGCCCCTACCACAATAACTTTGGGATTTCTTGGATCTTATCGTGTAAATTTTATTTAAAATTTTTACTGGGGTGGGGGATATGTCAGGGTTAGAATTTGAATTGCCGTGCTGGGTCACGGGTTTGTTTATTTCATGTCATCATTGATTTTAGCCAGTGCAAACGTCCTTGAACTATTCCCGTGGACAGTTTGTTTTTGAAACGCTTTTTCTTAGAGATGGAAAGAAAGTGGGGCAAGATAGAACGAATGGATAAATTAACAGTGACGGTGCAGTTTTCAACCCCGTGGTTTGGGTGTACTTTAACAGGGAAAGACGGGGCGAATAAGGAGTGAATAAATTCGTACATTAAACGTTTAGGGTGTAGAGACTTTGCGAACGGTTTTGATATACTTGAGTAACTTTGTCTGTTACTATTAATAGAATCTATTGGCGCTGCGAGCTGAGCTTGAAGCGGATGCACCAATCAAATTTGAGCAGTTCGCTGGGTCTGCAGAAGATTTAAGCGAAGCCATCTTTGGATTTGACCACTTCCATGTAGATCCTTCCATCTGCGAGGGCGGTCGGCTAAGGTTCAGCCAGAGAGAACCATAAGACTGTTAAATGCATGTCTATGTCCTGGATAGACAATGAAATAATCCACAGCTATTTTCTCCAGTTCCCTGAAATCGTTTCAGGGAACCAATCGTAAGTGTCTTCACAATGATTCGAGATGACGTGAATCTGACCCTAATTTTCCAGCAGAAGTGCTACCAAAGGAATGCAAGACCATAATATTTTACTTGCAATTAAGATCTAGAATGAGTGACTGGTATACACATTTGTAAATTGTAATTGATGTGTCTGGATGAGGCTGGGGATTGCCAGCCCATCCTAGAGCAGATCTAGATCTATCTTAACTACGTCAGTGTGTCTGGACGGTTTGATCCTTTATAAGTAATTAACTGAGTTAATATTGTCGTCTGAGACATAAGAATATTATTTGTGAGATAGTAGGAAGACTATATTTCTGAAGATAAATAATTACTAAGTAAACTGTGAATGAGTCAGAATGATATGGATTTTCTAATCTTTAAGAATCTAGAGGAGACTTCTAGTTATGTATTATACTATTTTCATTTGATGCTGCTGATGTGGTCTTTTGATATGTAAGATAGACGAAATTGTTAGGAATTTTAAGTAATAAATTTGTGGCCCTACAAGGTCCTTGATATAACGTACTCGAAATTGTTATTAGTGTATGTGGCATGGTATGGCAGAGTAATTTCTAAAACCTCTCGATATTTTATTAAATGCAGTCGAACACGTAAATTTATAATTAACCATCCCCGTAAAACACGAGCTCAGTAATCCCCATCTGTAACACTCGAGGGCACACTCGTAACATCTGACAAGGTCATTTTTAATTGCAAACCCAACACCATGCTGTCTCGGTTCGACTGCACCCTTGCCTTTCCAGAAGAAGGTGTATCCACCACTGAGCTCTTTGAGTTGGCCACTATCAGGGAGTCTGGTCTCACTGAGTGCCACTATGTCCAGGTTGTACCTGCTGAGCTCAATGGCAATAAGTGCAGTGCGTCTTTCCGGGTTGTTTGAGTTGTCCTGTAGTGTGCGTATATTCCAGGCTCCTAGCCTGAGTAAGCTGAATTTCTTTTTGTTTCGACCGCAAAAAGGGATCCCCACTGGTCGCGGTATACCAGTCAGGGTGATGTGAAGTGGGCTTTCTTTAGGGCACCTTTTCTAGCCCCTTCCTCAGTTGAGGTGAGCAGTGCTATCCTTAAATAAGGCTGCTCAGCTACTGTGGGTGCTGCCTCCCCACGCCTCCACTTCAATCGACGATGAAGCGACCATAGCCCACAGCCACCAACGTGTAGGTCTGTGCTAACAGCTTCCAGTCTATCCAAACCTGCTGCCACCGCACTCGCCCATCGCCGTTGGAATTTTGAGAGGAAAGAAGACGAGAGAAAGATGAAAGAAGACGAGGTGAGTGTTAAGACTGGCGGAAAGAATTTGTTTTTAGTGAGAAAGAGCTGCGCAAACATCAGACTCACTCTCTCGCCTGGACACAACTTATCCAAGTGGCAAGACAGGGTCAAGACGACTGGAAATGTATCCAGGTGCAGGAGGATGCCAGAGGGACAGTCATATTGCCTGACCGGCTGCCTGCAGGCTACTCCACAGCCTCGCAGTCCCAACTGACTAGGGTGAAAGACCCAAACCAAAGAACACCAATACTGGTGGATGCTCTGTGTCACGATATCCAGGCCAGAGTGACGGTATATTGCCATCTGCCCTATCAATCAACCACTGGCCTGCTGCCGCCAGCTTCGAAGCTGCGTCCGGGAAGTTTGCTCAATTCTTCGTCTGTGATTTAGGCAAACAAGCCTATGACCACACCGCTACCGGGTGGACTATCCATTTTCCACTATCCACTATTTTCCATAAAATACCAACATTCTAATAACATGGGCACCGTGGCAGTTAAACAAGACACGAATGTAATCTATTGCGTTTGCTTTCAGGTTTCTTTGAAATATATTGACGTTTTCATCAGAAAAATAATAATAATAGCAGTATGTTGTAAAATGACAGCATGTTGACATATAGACATCCTGACGAAAAATAATAAATTGTATATTGTAAACCTCAACGTAAAAGCGAGCAACAGAGAAACGTAACAATAAATCACTGAAGAATCAGAAATCTGTGTATGGATGTGACTTTTTAATTTCTATATTTTACTTTTACTTATTTCTATACTGTATCACAAAACTGTAGCTGATTCCTGAAAAGCCAAACTGCTTGGGCAAAACAAAACAAAAAATAACAAGCCACAATACTCCATCTGAAACAATCCCGAGACGTCCAACCCACCTGACCCTCCACATTTCCTGTGAAAACGGGAGCCACATAATTATTTTCTCTGTTGGCAACATAAACTAAACTAGATCATTAATTAATGTTGTTCTCAACTTCATGACCATATCAAGACATCACGATTTCAATTACTGACTTGCACCAGAGTTGTCAATAGCAGCAGCAGCTTTCTTGTTATAGAAGTTTAAATGTATTTCAGTACAACACTGCTCACGAAAGACGTGGATCTCTCACTGCTATGCGTCATCACTGACTACCGTGTTTAATCCCATCAATTTAATGCCCCAGATAACATCATACATGATCCATAAAGTCAGCCTACTGTGCTGTCCGTTTCATTCAATACTGTAGTTGTTAGACTTCACAAAGGACATGTCTAATACTGATAGCCTGATGTCTTTTTATGGACGAGGACTTTCTGATGACACCGAATAATTATTTGAAAATCCCAGTAATTGTACCTGAATACATCGAAATATGGGAAAACCGAAGTAACAAAATCTGCAAGGGGAGAATCCCCATCTGAAGTATAGCGCCTTCATCACGACGCAAATTTTATAATGGTTTGAACTTAATAATAAACCTGTCTGTCTCCACAACTGAAGGAAGTTCTGAGACAAGGTGGTCTAGAGGCAAGGTGCTCGCCTCTCATGCCAAGGGTCCCGGGTTCAAAAGCCGGGCAGTGCAGGCATGTTGGAAATTGGGATTTTTCTCATATTTTCAAGTCCCTGATCCTATTGGGGGTAGGATCGGGTACCTAGTCTTCTCGGATAAGGACGAAAAATTCGGAGGGTCCGTGTGCACGTTGCGCACGTTAAATATACCTTGGCAGTTGGAAATCGTGAAGAGCAGGCCGAACAGGCCGCTGCCAGGGCAAAATTGAAATTAATAGATTAGAAATTTATCCATATCATCCCCCCACCAGCAACAACAAAATTTATTATGCATTATTAAATATATATTATTCAACTATTATTATTTGAGTTGTGATATGAGTTGTGATATATGTGACGTGAGTGGTGAATTGTTGTGAGTTGTGAAATGTTGTGAGTTGTGAACTGTTGTGAGTTGTGAACTATTGTGAGTTGTGAACTGCGCCTAACAGGCTGCGTTACAATTTGCTCTGAGATAGAGAGAGGCAGAGAGAGAGTGAGCGAGACAGGGAGAGAGAAAGAAGCAGTGTAATGTGTTGAGCGCTTCGCAGGCGCTCCATTCTGCTCTATGGTTGACAGGTTGCGTCTGTAAAGCGCATAGAGCATTTTAAATGGATATGCACTACATTATAAATGCCATCCATTATTATTATTATTTTTTTTTTAAGACTGAGTTAAAACCGACGCAAAAAGTACTTGACTCAGTGACTCACTGCTGTATTAATTGAAGCCATACCATACGTATTCTGCATCAGTGTTTACAGCGAATGAGCTAATTCATTCATTTTTAAAATAATAAAGCCCCTGGTCTCTTGCAAGATCATTATTTCCACTGAACGAACTTCCAAGTGCGGCTAAGCAAAATTAATGCAAGCTAAAACCCGTCGCTGATGGTGGAGTGTTAGATCGATCATTTTTTTTTGCACAAGGATAAATACAGACTAGATAATTATCCTAGCTGTGACAGAGGGAAGACCTTATTTACAAGTTTTCAGACCTGTCGTTCCGCTGGCTTAACATTGAAGATGATGTACAAGCCATGTTCTGCCTCGGAAATAACGAGCATGACCGCACGTACTCGAACAATATAACATTTTACTTTGCCTCCGGCTGAAATGATTTTTTTTGTTGCTAAGATGGCTCTTAGCAGCATGTAAGTCTTAACTCTGGATTGGGCAGAGAGCAGTGATTCTCAAAGGAGAAAAAGTTCAAATATAAGGGGAAAAGTTTAGCCAGGGAAGGAATTTCAGTTAGAGAAGAAACTCTAAATTGTGAAAATAGGACTTTAAATCAAACGGAAGTTTCATGATCCATTGAAATAATGATTTCTTTTCTCGTTAAAATTTGGTTAAATTAAACATGAATTTCAGTTGTATGCATACATTATTTCAACAGTTATCACTGTAAATGTATAATGGTGAAAAAATTTAGATAACGATTTAAAATGAGAGAGAAACTGGGGAAATCTGGGATCGCAAGGAGAACAACTCTGAGAACCTCTGGCATAGATGGAGAAACGATTATTTGAAAACAAAAGGTGCCCAAACGGACAAGTGTTGTCTTGGTAAAAACTTACAAACAGAATCCACTAGAGGATTTTTAAATGGATTACCGAAATACCCTGGCGTTGGAAAGTAAACGCGCAAAACAAGTCTCTGTTGATTGTAAAAGAAGCAATTCCTGGAAATCAGTTTCCTATTGCTGCCAAATGAAAACAAAGAGAGTTCGAACAGAAAATCTGCGGCCTGTGTGTGACAATAGAAAAACAGTGGCAAAACTAGTGAGAGCCGGAAGTAACACCTTTTTTTTTAATGAGGTTAAACCTTGGGGGGCCAATATTTTGGCTTTGATTAGTGACTTAAATAAACTAAAGGTGTTGCAAACTTACAATGGCTCACTCCTGGGTGGGTCTAGGTCTGATAAGAAACAGTGGCGGTAAAAGACATGGATTTTTCTTGTCTCCAGCCTTGCCTCAAATGATATTCTCTCGCTCCCGAGATGTAAAGTTTATTGTCAAATCCTATTTTATTGAATCGTAATTCGTTGTTACTCTCAGTAGTACCACCGCTAACATAACTTGTGTTTGCCGCACGGTAATATCCAGAAATTTCCATGATCGTGTTCTGCGATCGTTGGTGGAAGATCCGGGTGTTACTCGCAAGTACAAAAACTTCAAGAAGTCCAAGAATTTACTACTCGAATGCATTTAAAAAGTAAAAGATACAAATAAAGTGACGCTATCATAAATAAAGTGTTTTCGTTTTAAAAAAAAATCTGTTTCATCATTTTATTAGAGTCATTTAAAAAAAAAATAATTGAAAAATATTTTCTTTCATTTTTCTCTGAAAAAGGGTTCTTTGGGGTTCTCTTACAGAAAGTTACCTTCGAAGCCCTGCCAAAGCAAAAATCACATTAGGTAACACGTTTTATTATTGTGTGTATTTCAAAAATTTCTGATTTTTAAAGGAAATGATTGAATAGTGCTATTTCCCAGTAGCCATTACACCAGACATAATATGCTAAAACTTTTGAAATTCTAAACAAAGCCAGGAAAAACGAGTCAGGGCGATCCTCACAAACCTAATTTAATAAAATCGACCAATATTTGCTCATCATTCCATGTCTTGTCAGACTGCCCGGTGTATTTTCACAGTCTTGTTCTTTAATGACAACTCGAAGGTGTCCCTAATATTTGTTTGAAATTAAGCAAATGTCAATCACTTACAAAGACAATAAAGATTCGGACAGCTGTGTCTAAGGTGACGAATGATAATTCATGTTTCGCAAACACGCAGGCCTGATAATCAAACATATTAAGGGAAGACGATTAATTGGGTTATGTTACCTCTAATAATTTACTAAAACGCATGCCTCTCTAAATACCCCCAGTGCAAATGAACAAGCAGGGATAGAACTAAAGCGGTACATGCGTATCGCAAAGGTTTACCTCCATAATAATTCAACTAATGGAGCAATGACAATTATAGTTCCCGTGGCAATTACAATGTATGCACATGTTATAATGTTTGTCTGACGTGGGTACATGAGTGTGATGACTAATATCCAATATATGACATAAGATAATGCCGCTATTTAATGAATGTCAAAACTTCCATGTTTCTAAATCATGAGTAGTTTTAATGATTGACAGCAATGAACATTTCTAATTGTCAGCCATCATTATCCTCTATTTATCGTAATTACTTAGCTCTTCATTATCCTGTGTTTTGTTTAAATGAAGCCGGCGTTTTCTTTGAACTTCAAATGATATTATAAATTCAATAATTTTATGTTTGTTCCTCCACACATCATTAAGAGGTAACGGAAATACAGTCTTAAGCACTATTTAAACAGAGAGGGTAAGTGCTCTTTTCAAGGCTTTTCTGCTTTTTACGAGATACAACTTACATTAAACAAACTGTCGAACATTATTTGTCTCTACTTGCTTCTGGTGTTAAATTTCTCAGCCAGAAGTTATATAATAAATTATTTTAAAAGGACTTTTGTAATATAACAGTGTAGATTGGCATCTTGAACGGTTTGTTGCGTCTTTGAAAATAGTTTCCTCATTTCAGGATTTTCATATCAGTATATCAACAGAATGGCTTATCAGGTGAACGAAACTAATTGGGCCCCAAGCGTGACAGGCACGGGTGCTACAACTGGACCAAGTTCTCTTTATGAAGATTTGCTAATCTCCACGGTAGTCTCCACTGCACCGCGTTTTCGTCCAACTGGGATCCTGCATTTCGATGTCTTGACTTCTATTAGACGTATCTTGAACAACATAATCCAGACAGGCATCGATATTGTCGGAATAGTCAGCAACATCATCAACATCATCGTCTTTTACAAAATCGGTTTCGGCGACAGCGTCACCGTCTCGTTTTTCGGCCTGGCCATTTCAGATCTCTGCTATCTGGTCATCACACTACACTTTCAAATCATGGAGATGCTACATACTGTGGTAGGCTGGAAGCCATACTTAAGGCTGGACGCTATGGCATACATCTTGGTGTGGTATGCTTATTTGTTTTACGACATCTCTGTTTTGATTGTTGTCTTCACTGCCATACAAAAGTGCGCCTGTGTGGCGATGCCTCTTTTATTCAAAAACATCTTTACTCCCTTTCGAGCCAAAGTCATCATTATCGTGATATACGCCGTACTAGTGTCATATTACCTTCCTACCTATATATCAATACACCCCGTTGTGTATTTCGATAAAGCTATAAATAGAAATAGGCTGAGCTTTCTCTTCGAAAGTTACAGAACAGCCGTAGCTAAAGTTATCAGAATGTCCAATAGAATTGTCCTCCCTTTTGTAGCCCAGGTCATTGTCCTTCTGTGTATGATTGTTCTTACTGTAAAACTTAAACAATCATTGAAACTACGACACTCGATGACGAAAACTGGCACAGGACAAGGCAAAGACGAGGAAACCCCAACTTCCGGAAGTTCGAAGGAACTTCGTGTGATTCAATCTGTCAATTTCGTTTCCGCTATCTTCGTGGTTTGCACAACGCCATACATACTGATCCGTGTGTTTGCGCTCATTTACGAGGGGTTTCGGGATTATGGAGAGCACGAGGGCGCTTATCTCCTTACTACTGCCATTCATCAAGTGTTTGCTGCGTCCAGTGCGTCCTTTAATATTGTAGTGTACTGGAAGTTTAATTCTAAATACCGTGCCATTTTGTCCAAGGCTTTCAAATGCCTCGCCTGAATACGAAACTTGTTAAAGAATGAATTCTGTTGTGGCATTCAGTAACAGAGGGACTCATTTTGGCGATTGACTAAGGGTTTATTGTATGCAGTAGTAATATTCTGGTGTAATGGACGTTAAATTCTAAATAGAGCACAATTTTGTCCAATGCCTTTTCCATGCCATACCTGATTACTGTACCTATTAACTCTATTGCCGCTAGGAAGGCGTCATCTGCCCCACCAAAAAGTTGATGTCTTTGGGCTGCAGGAGTTATCCTACAAATCTGATATTTGGAACCTGCATTGATCTGGAAACACCAATAAAGTATATTGTATTTCTGGAAAGCCAGTGTTTGTCTTTGGTGACTCAGTCAAAATGTGTCAAAAAAAACAAAATATTATTGTATTTTGCAAAAGCCTTGTGCAAAGAAATAATACAGAAACAGCACAATAAACGGCAAAGCTTTCGGTTAAAGTATCTTCATCAGGTAACAAATTGTAAAAGTATAAATAGAAAATTAAACAAATAAAGAAATCTTAAAATTATTTTAAAAATGCGGACATTACACGAGTTCCAGACTTTCATGCTTGGAAAATCAGCATATCCGTCTAGACATGGTGACTGTTTAGAGAGAGCCACGGCGCTGAGACCTGGCCAATTCCATCAGTTAAAAGCATCCTGGTTATATCTGCCTGTTAGTTAATAAGAAAAGCACCTTCTGAAGTAACTCGATTGTGTCGTTTCTTCACCCACTGGCTCTCTGACATTTTTGGTTCAACACTAAAAATTCAAAGTAATAAATTCATGGTATTTTCCTTTGTGCTATTCTGTTAAATAATTATTACTAGAACACAATAAGGACAACCCACTACACTAGGCAAAACATACAAGACTAAAACATTAGCATTGCCAGTTAAGCCTGTAGCCCACGGTTACAAGTCTGGTTAGCCTACTTTTTGTGGACTATGGAGATAAGCGGGGCATTGGGCACTAGTGTGACTAAAACATGTCTGTATCGCTGGTTATTGTGACAGGTATTCAAGCCTGAGTCAAAACCGGCGCAAAACAGACTTAACTCTTTGTGTGCCAATAGCCGATATATCAGTTCTTCCGCTGGTCATGATTAGGCATCCGAAACCTCAAATTATCTCCCCTGATATGCCCGAGCAAAAGAGGGGTTCGGTAGCCATTTGTTCTGCTGGGGTAAAATGGTGAACTACTGCGTTATACCTCTCTGTCATACAGAGGGTGGATATCGCTTCCCCAAAGACGACAAAGTCAAGAAAATATGGATTGCGTTTGTCAACAGGAAAAGAAAGGCATGGAGCTGGACCCACAGTTCTGTTTTATGTGCAAAACACTTTAGTGAAGATGACTTTGTGGATTCATCGACACCAACATGGAGAAGTAAGTACATGGACATGTAGATCTAGATCTAGTCTAGACTAGTCAAGTTCTAGATATCTAGATCTAGATCTAGTTGCATTGCGTCTATACCATTACCAAAACAGGAAGAGTTCTGTATGGCATGCCTATCATTTCAGTTCCCAACCTTAAACCTAGGACCCTGTCCTTTTCCCCAACCCCAAACCTAGTCATTTCTCGAGCCTCTAGATCTACAGATCTAGAGTCTAGATCCTATACTATCTCTTATCCTTTTAACCTGAAAATGAAACATAAATAATTTGTATGTGTATGAATTCTATGTGGTAGGGACATTAATTTGTGTGTGTGTGTCTGTTTGACACGTGATTTTCACTTAAGGTTAGGGTGCTGACCTTAGTCATTCGGTAGGCTGTCACTAAAAAACATTGTAATGTGTATTCAAACGACAACCAAACCATGGTTTTAGAATTTTGAAAGTAGTGAAGATTGCTCTATTGGCGATTTGCTCAGATTTACACTAGTCTGTTACTGAAAATGATTCTCAAGATTGACAGAAAAATAATTTGCTCACTCAGCTGCTAATTTGTATGCTAAATTGCTATGTTTGAGTACGTGGAAAAGAGGAAGGGCTACACAATACATAATTGCATACAAACCAGGGATATCAAGACTTTTTTTTTTTCTTTGCATAGAAGAAATCAGATCTGAACAAATTTCACGTTGTGTAGTACTTAATATTACTAAATAAAGACTTTTTAAAGGCCTATTTTAGTAGTATTATTTAATACTATTAAATATGAAAATACTTATACTTTCACAGAAACACCGAGAAAAAACAGACTTTTAAAGAAGGGTTCTTTCCCACAAATATTTCAGCCTCATGCCCTTACTGAAGAGCCTAGGGACCACAGACGACGCCTGAGAGAGATAAGACGGGATGAGGAAGAGCAGATTGCCAAACAAGAAAGGGAAATTGAAAGACAGGAGGCAGAAAAGGTGTATCTTGAGGAGGACATTCCTGTGTCGGAGTTTGTGGAAATGTCTTATTGTAATGCTGTAATGTCTGAGCCTTCACCACCAGATATATCATCTGGTGGTGAAGGCATCTGCGATACACCTACAATTTCTTTTGTTAATTCACGGGAGATCATTTCTCTTGATCTTGACGAAGGTGATAATGAGGAGGAGAGTGATGTCGATTTGACCAAAGAAAAATTTACTGTAAAGAGAGTTCCCTATGATGAAGATGATAAAGATGAAAATGAATTAAATTCAATTATTTACCAGCAGCATTTTTTTACGCATCCTTATGTGTCGATTGATAGGATCAGATATTCACCGAAAGATTGCCTGCATTACACTGGCTTACCCAATTTTGATAGGTTCATGACAGTTTTTCATTCTTTAGGTCCAAATGTGAATAATATTAAGTCTATCTTTACAAAGAAAAGTATTGATTCTGTGGTTCCCCAGACTGCTTTTCTTGTTATGCTAGTGTATCTGAGACATCATTATTGCAATGCAGAATTATCAAACATGTTTTGTCTTTTGTCGCGATGTGGGTTAGATGGGGAGAATTCGACTGACACTCTTTCGAGGTCCGCTCCCACAATCGACGAACACACAAAAAAAATACTTGCACTCTAAAAACTAAATAAATCAATTGCTTTGATTTTTAGCAGAACTGTAGGGCAGTTTAATTACAGGAATTAATGTAACAAATATAATTATAACTATAAATATCAATTCAAAGGCAACTGAATCTAACTAATGAAACTACAGCTTTCTATAAAGACTAACTTATTCACTCTAACTACTTGCAGGTCATATGAGTTATATGCCAAATAGAATCCGCGCACGTGGCGACGGATATAACAGTTTAAATTCAATTAATTCAATGAGACATGTTATGATATGGACATTTCCTCTAGACACGCCATGGAGAATGCTTGTACAACCATGCGTTGTCTGGCGGTAGCTCTGAAACTGTCTTCAAAAGTAAGTAGAACGGTTCACTTTCATCATTACAAATTAGTATGAACTCTCACCATTAGGCCCTCACTGGGAGTGAGAGCGCTGGATGTAAACGCTGTGGGTTCATATCAAACCAAGTAGCTTAGGCTCTGGAGCTTTAAAATCATGCTCCTCACAATATGGACTGCTCAACTGCGTCTCTTATGTCTCTCATCTGGCTGAGGACTATCGCCGTCCACCTCGTAAATGGATTGTCTACATGTGGCCTCTATCTAAGCTCTGCACGGGTTTAAATACTAAAGCTATGTCTCGACCTTCCGTCCAGATTCATACATTTGATTGGTGCAGTCGCTTCAGCTCAGCCTGCAATATTAATTTATGCTTGTCATGGCCTTGCGCCAAAATCAAGGTCAATTTTACGGTCTAGACAAAATTTAAAATGCGAAACATTAACTACTAAAATCTTCAAACCCCGTGCTTTCTACTCTTATGCACGAATTTCCGAACGCCAACTAAGCGTCTAAATAAACTACCTTTACTCGCCCCTTATCTATGTTAATAAAAATCACGGGGTCGAGAACTGCTCTGTCATTCCTAGCTATACATTTATTCTGTCTCGCCCCTCCTTCTCTCCATCTATCCGAAAAAAGGTGTTTCAAAACAAACTGTTCACGAGAACAGCTCAAGGACAAATTACGCTGGTTATAATCAACAAGATCGTAAAAATTAACTCACTGACGTCGTGACCTAGCACGGCATTTAGAAGACATTGTGTTCGTGACATCTTTCAGAATTTACTGTGCGCAACATTTGTTATACGTGGGTTAAATTTTGTTCCAAGCAGTGGGGAGAAATAAACACATGGGCTCACAAATACATTGTTGATCATTACTGCCCACTTGATTTCAAGATGAAATGTCCTGACACAAGAGTAATAATTGATGGGACAGAAATACCAGTGCAGAGACCATCAAACCCAACTGCCCAGAGAGCAACATTTTCTACATATAAGCATAGGAATACTGTTAAAGTCTTAGTGGGTGTAACGCCAGGGGAGCAAATATCATTATGTTCAGAAGCTTATGGGGGGGGGGGGCAGCTAGTGACAGGCAGATTGTAGAAAGATGCAGTCTATTGGACAAAGTAGAGGCAGTGGATACCATCATGGCTGACAAGGGTTTTAATATCCAAGACATGTTTCGAACTAAAGATGTTAAGATTAACATGCCGAATTTTTTCAAAAAGAAAAACAGAATGACACCAGAAGCAATTGCGGAAGATAGACGTATTTCAAGCAAACGCGTTCATGTTGAAAGGATAATAGGTAATGTAAAGGTATACAAAATCCTTAAGTCATCACTAAATGCAACTGAAACAAATATTGCCACTGACATTATTTTTGTATGTTTGATGTTGACAAATTTCAGAAACAATGTTGTTTCACAGTATGCTTAAAGATGGTGAAAGATGCCAGTTTCTCATTAAATTAACCTGATGTTATGTAGAGACATCTATATTATTATGCTATATTGCCATAGTAATGCAGACCTATTGGACCATGACATATTTCAAAAGATTAGAATCATACTGCATAACTGGTGTTACTCTTTCCATCAGATAGTCCGATCCCAAAGAAGTGGACGAATACTGTATTTAAAAACAAACAGAGAACGCTATAGACGATCTTTTTTGCCATCCGCAATTCGAAATAGCAGTGTTTCCTGATGTAGTATGCTGTTGTTAGTTTTTTTCCTAATGGATTGTTCTTACAGTGTGTGTGTGTGCGTGTGTGTGTGAGCAATGTTCTTACTTGTTGGTAAGGCTGTTTAAGCAATGTGCGTGTGTGCCTTAAAGACCTGTAGGTTTTAGATATACATGTATTGTATTTGCTGTTGTGCTGTTACTGAATGCTGTGACAACAAATTTCCTGGAAACAGGATAATAAAGTCATATCTTATCTTATCTTTAATGATTGCAAACTGAAAATAACTAATGTTTCATCTTCAGTGTCCTCTATTATTCAGAATCTTGTTAGCCAGTACTGCAGATTGTCAAACAACAATTTTGCTCTTATTTATTATTTTTATGACAATGATTTATACTTACATGTACACTGTATTATATATAATATGGAAATACATGTCATCCACTTTGGAAGATCACTGTTCTTTGAGATCAAAAATGGAAAAATGCATTGATGATGTGGGAGACCAAATGATTTTAAATTAATTGAACATATTTAAATATATAGAATACAAAACATAAAGGCAACTTATTTTCATCATGGCCAAAAAAAAGAAAAAAATGAATGACCATCTTTTTATTACAATATTACTATACCAGCTCTTCCATGAGAATACATAAATTTATGATAAATATACTTGGAGAGTTGTAAAAGCAAACACTTAAGAAATATCAAATCCACCTTTGTGCTTTTTAATTCAAAAAGGAGCATTAGAAAGTCTACAACAAGATATGCAGCCCTTTAAAAAAATGATACAGTAAAATTAAAAAAAAAACGATACTGAGTTCTTTCTGTAATAAAAAATGATTTGTCATTGTAAGTCACAAAACTCATCTTGTGTGTTCTGTAGATTGAGAGATCTCTTAGGAGAGAGAAAAAAACTTTCTTGAGCTTGGTGCACAAAAAAGTAATACATGTACTGTTGTTCCATTTTACTCATTATCTCACATAAATTTCTAGGCACATTTCTGCCTTAGATAGATTGAAAGATTGTAAAATTTGTATAGTTATTATGTCCATATGAAATTATAATAAATGTATTACTGTCAAACAAGACGTATGCACTGAAATAAATTTCATGTTACTATATTAAATGCTAATTCTGTTTTTCTAATACCACCATGGCATGACTTTCAATTTTTATCATTTACAGTATGTTGTGTTACTTGTTACATTTTACAGTAAAGTTTATCAGAAATGTTTAATAAAAATGTGCAGAATCACTGCAATTTTTAAACTTCTGCAAAGCAAACATCAAAATTTTCAAGTGAAAGAAAATTTAGATTACTTTAGAAAATGAAATATTAAAAGTTAAAAGCTAACAGTCTTTGTATAAAAATTTATCCAAGAGGGAAGTTTTGAAGGAGTCATTGAAGAAGGATACCAATTCATCCAACATTTTCTTTATAAATTCATCATTTCTTTTCACTTCAATGACTTTTAAGTCATTCAAGGTGTAAATGACAAAATAACATTTATTTGCTTCACAGCATGCCATCTGTCCTTGAATCTGGAAAAAATGATTATGATTAGAACATAATTCCAGACCCTGTTCGGTCTGTTTCAGATAGGGCACTATCTCAGCACAAATACTCCTATCCCTACTTGCATAGGGACACTTAACCTCTACAACGCTTTTATGGTCACTATCAATTATTAAACCATCTGGTGATGCACCGATGAATGGAAAAACTTTGTGCACTTGTAGACCTGACTTTTCCACCGTGCATCTGGTCAGTTCCATAAACTGCTTAATTGCAACATGTTCGTATTTCTTCCCATGTGCTATTGCTGGCAGATGACTCAAGTCCAGAGGATTCAGAAGTCCCTGTGAAATCTGTCAAAATGAAAACAAAAATGCATAAACTCATTAGCAGACTTCTGTGTTACCAAGCCAATTGTGTGAATTGAATGGTTCGAACAGTTGAAGCCTCTATTTCAGATAGATTATCTACAAAAGATCAAAGGACATGAGCCCCAGGAAAAAAAAAAAAAACAACATATATAATCGCTTGCATCCTAACTGGTGTTGGTTGTTTGGGTGCTAAAAGTAAAAGAAATTTAAAGATGAAGCCTTCCATTTATTTTACTGTAAGTGCACAGAGACATTCCATTGCAGTTACAGGCATTATTAAATCCAACTGCTGCAAAAACAATAAAAATGCAGTCATTAGAAAAAAAAAATAAAAAAATCCTGCATGTATTATTGTTAGTCGAGTTACTGTTATATTGCCAAAAGCACTGTGGGATGTGTGATCAGTTGAACATGAAGCTTATGATATAGTACTGAATTATACTCCCAAAATCTCCAAATAAAAAAGACAATAATTTAACATGTCAATATCAGCTATCAGTTATTTTTAAAAGACTGACACAGTTATTTATAGAGGCCTATTACTAAATATTGGAAACCTTACCTATTTTTTTTCCTATGAACTGGCAACAAGATGGATTAGATCTCATAAATTTGGATAACATAATTTTATAAAGTTTTCATTGAGGTGGTAATTTAACAACAGTCTGATGCACAAAAATAAACTGCAGTTCATTAATAATAAGCCTACCTTGTTCTTGTCTCTGGCCTTGCAGATCTGTCCAAACTGTGATGCAGTTAGCCTTATCCTCCTTTCTGCAAGCCACTTTGATGAGCCTGCCTGGTGCAGAGTTGCCATATTTAATGTCTGTGTGGAAAAAAAAATTACTGAACAATAAATATCTATATCATCAACTGCTTACCATTACCATCAATTTATGATCAAGTTCTGAATACATTGGTCTGATCTAATCACAGTATTTTCAGTAGAAATCATATGAAACACTGGATTTTCATCAAACCCATGCATATAATTACCTTGTGAACAGTGATTATTTTAAAATTAATCTTAATCTGTCAAATGCCTAATAATATTAATAGAAAATTCTGATACTACATTTAGTCCATTTTCACAAATTATATCTGACGGGGGAAATCCGGAGTTACAGAAGGAGATAATTCAACTGCCCAGCAATAATGTTTAGCAAAACTGAACAGTGAACTTCAAGGCTCAGCACTTACCTTGCGTTGGGATTCACTCATGGTTATGAGTCCCAGCTGCCTCAGAAAGTGTTCTTCTATGCCAAGAGCTGAATACGTGTGATCCATGGCCACTGCTCTGGTGTTGGCAGGAGCATACAGTTGAAAAATTGGCATGCTGCTGGCACTTTTGTCAGCCATGACGACATTTCTGAAGTGTGAAGCATACGATGTGACGTTCTGACATTCTTGTGGCCTTGGATCATCGATATGCATTTTCACCTTAACGTCGAGACTTTTTGCTTTTATTGGTGAACCCGTGTGTGGCTTGGGTTGATGAAAAGTTTGTAGCCTCTGTGTACATGTTTCATACGTAATGATCGGTAACTTGTTGTGATGGTCAACCAGGCCTAGGAGGACCATAACAACATGCTTGCATGCAGCATTTGGTCCCATGCCAATGCTGCACTCGCACTGGCACTGTTCTATGGTTCCTACTTTTCCCAGTGAAATATCAACAAAGTATCTCACTTTCACTTTCTTGCTGGCTCTCACTTGTGCATAAATGTATTTGAGGGGAGGCAGCAGTTCTGATGAACGTAAAAATAAAATATGCCTCTCCTCATACAGCTCCCGATCACTCTGTTTCACTGTTAAATGCATGGCTGACAGGTATGCCTTCACTGATTCTGCAGTAACAGGAGGCAGAATGACATCAGTGTGAATATCTTTGTATGAACTTCTGCTTGGGACAGCCATAACATAGTCCACTTTTTGGACACTGCTTTTCCCTATATGACATTTGTCAAAGAACTCCAGCCTGAAAATAAATCAGGAAATGCTTAACATTTTTTTTTTAAACTTAGAAAATGCAATAGCATCATTTGGCATTTGTGATTTGGCTTTTTAGTTTAATGTCAAGTGGATAGATGTGAGATAAAACAGTTCAACATGGTGTTCACTTCAAGAGTAATATTTTTAACAGGTCTAATCAATTTATATGTCTTGTTACACTGTCTACTAGATATGCATTTTCTGACACTCAGACTAGAAAACTACAATATCTTCGATAAAATTTAAGTACCTTTATTAACACGGAAGGACTTCCGAATGCGTTCCAAAGCCCGAGTGAAAACAATACATAGTTATAAGTAATATAAGTTACCCGGGCGGCTTTCCCTGATATGTCAATCTGACTACTGCCCAGACGAACATCGGCCTACGGCCTCGATGGTACAAACTGACTAGACCCTCACGTCGTTACATATCAACCTGACAATGCCTATGCACTTGTCGAGCTATGGAACGCATTCGGAAATCCTCCCATTAACAGAGGTCTTTTTCTAAATTTATGACTCATTGAATTCATTCACCATTGAATCTCATGCAGCTAGAAGTAGAACTAGATTCTAGTCTACCATTATATTCATGATAACTGCGGGAAGTTCTTCTTCTTCTTCTTCTTCTCATGGAGTTGATTCGTCTATTTACTAAGCTTACTAAGACGATTCCTCAACTGCACCATGTGCAGTTAATAATAATTAGACCTAGATCTAGATCTAGATCTATATATATTATGTGATTTTAATCGTAAACTGTAAATAAAAACTACTATTACTAGATCTAGAGTCTAGATCTATCTATGTAGATGTAGGTCATGATGCTACTACTAGCGACTGCTAGCTAGATGTATCTATAGCGGCATATTGCAAAATATGCCCGATTCACTATAGATTCGTTAGTTTAAAATATTAAAGTTACTTACCTCGATACCAATTCTGCCTTTTCCCCACTTATTTTGATGCATCTTTGTCTGCATTCTTCTTTTAGCTGGGTGAGCGTCTTAGAACCGTAGTCGGACATAGCCATTTTCAACGAAATCTATCAACCGGAAGCGAAGTCTACAACACGGAACCCCTCTTTTGCTACAAACACCGATATTATATTAGTACGACGCACTGACGGTAACGAACGCCTATTGTATTTTGTATTTGTATTTGTATTTGTATAACTCTTTAATCCCATTTGGGAAATTTTGCCTTTGTGCCATTGCACCCCAGTTACAACTGGAGCAGGCACGTCGTCGCCACAGTGCAGCGCCGGTCGGCGTTTTTTTTTTGGTGGTGGGGGGATGAGGGGGAGTGGGTGGTAGGGATGAATATTTATTTAATTTTGCCCGGGCAGCGGCCTGTTCGGCCGGCTCTTTACGATTTCCAACTGCCAAGGTATCTTTAACGTGCGCAACGTGCACACGGGCCCTCCGAATTTTTTCGTCCTTATCCGAGAAGACTAGGTCCTCGATCCTACCCCTCAATAGGATCAGGGACATGAAAATATGAGAAAAATCCCAAACTTCCAACATGCCTGCACCGGCCGGGTTTAGAACCCGGGACCCTTGGCATGAGAGGCGAGCACCTTGCCTCTAGACCACCTTGTTGCACAAGACTGATGGGCTATTTTGTTTCGGGAAGAAAGAAAGTCGGTTTTCTATTAATAAATATTGCTGTAGTTGCTCTTCATTCATCTCCCCTACTATTTTCTTCCTGTGTCGGCAGATGCGGAAAAATTCATGGCACACAATGAGTTAAATCAAAGCCTTATTACAGTGCATCAAGACTTGTCGCTCGTTTGTGTACACAGTGATTGTCTGATTTACGTTTTGACTGCCTCAGTGTATACCGAAGTCTCTGTGTGTGCATGACTGCACGAATTTCAGACTGTATAAGTATAATATTATGATATTATCTGTCTCATTGTTTGTCTAACACTTTGCTTGTCTGACTATATTATTTGTCTACCTGACTTCGTGTTTATCTGCTTGTGTGTTCCTCATAGATGTGTATCTCTGACTTCGTAAATATGTAGCTCCTGTACATCTATACCCGAGTATCTCCGACAAAACACTTGCCTTATCTTTGGTTCCCTCATTCATTATTAAATTTATTAAATTAAAATTGTTATAATATTTGGGTTCATTCATTTGTGTGTTTGTTTGTTTGTTTTTTGCTTCCCACAATATGGTATCTGTGTTCTACCTCAGTATCTCATGATCATAATTTAAATCTTTCTTCATTTTAATATATGCTTTAGAATCCTCACACATCCACACCAAACACACGGTACTATAATACTTTGAAAAGCCTTTGGAGAATGCGATCAAGATATACTTAATTATTTGCGTTTTCAATGACAATAAGTAGGGCCACTATAATAAACCATAGAATCAAACATTCATCCTTCCATAATTAATCATTACCCGGATCGCCGAATCCAACATGAAAATGAATGTAAATGATTAGACCGAGTGTTATTCTGTAGTTAAAAAAGCACATTGGTAAAAGAAAAATCCATACATGATACATCTCGTACAATAAAATGTCCACTGTCAGCCGCCAGATATTAGGGACGTGGTGGTACAGAGGCAAGGTGCTCGTCTCTCATATAAAGGGCTCAAGTCCCGGTCGGTGCAGGTGTATTGGAATTTTGGGGGATTTTTCTCATATTTCCCAGTCCCTGATCCCATGGTAGGTAGGACCGAGCACTTATTCTTCTCCGATAGAGACGAAGAACTCGGAAGGCCCGTGTGCAAGTCGCGCACGTTAAAGATACCTTGGCAGTCGCAAAGCGAGAAAAACATTCTGAACAGGCCGCTTTCCGGGCGAAAGTTAATAAAATTAATCGCCTCCTCTCTCCTCCTCTCCCTATCAACTCCCCGTCTCCTTCCTTCCAATGCCTTCCCTTTCTTCTCCTCCCCTCCCCTCTCCTCCCCTCCCAATCGCCTCCTCTCTCCTCCTCTCCCCATCAACTCCCCGTCTCCTTCCTTCCAATGCCTTCCCTTTCTTCTCCTCCCCTCCCCTCTCCTCCCCTCCCAATCGCCTCCTCCTCTCCCCATCAACTCCCCGTCTCCTTCCTTCCAATGCCTTCCCTTTCTTCTCCTCCCCTCCCAATCGCCTCCTCTCTCCTCCTCTCCCCATCAACTTCCCCGTCTCCTTCCTTCCAATGCCTTCCCTTTCTTCTCCTCTCCTCCCCTCCCTCCCATCCAAATCTTCCCTGTCCTGCCCCCCTCCCACCAACCTTTGGCTGCTAAATTCTAAAAACTGTTTAGGTGAATATTGCTGTGTCGCCCACAACCGAAAATATTTCTGTCAAACTTGATTGTCACATGGCTACAAATCTGTTCCTTTCCAAGCAGCTTTTGCGTCAAAAACCCGAGGGTTATCGATCGAAAGTCCAATCACTGTCACTGTCAGAATCTATACAAACACACCTTCGTCACCGCCAGTTTGTTTGACATGTCAAGCGCCCGTACGTTCGTGGAGAAAAATAATATGGAATTTTGTCCTAAGCCAACAGACCCGGATCTCTTGTAATTAAAGAAACTAAAAGCACTGTATGTAATATATATCTGTCTCTGTCCGAGTTTGGGCGGTTTTACTATGGCTATCAGCGTTTGTCTAATCGCATTCTTTGATCTTGCTTCTTTTATCTCCATTTTCTGGAAAAACTGGAGGACTTTCAATATGTAGAAGAGGTAATACAAACGCACACTTGTTTAAAATGCATTGTGGCAGTTATCAAACTGTCACGATTTATTCTAACTCCTGATCATAATTCTAAGCCACAAACATTTAACAACGTCGTTTCTCAGTACTGTGCGGAAAATAGAATAGGAACAACACTAGAACTGAAGTCGCATGAGGCTTCACGCGCCTGATTGTGAATATGCTCGAGTCTGTCTTTCTGATTCAGTGTGTCAGCTCCCCTAAAATTAATATGCCAAGATGTGTATCTCTGACTTCTTATGTGTCACACTGTCCGTCTCTACCTCTGAATATGCCTGGATCTTGTCCCCTCTTTGGTTTCCTCTTTCATTACGTTTTATGTTCTATTTCACCGTGTTTGCTTACAGAGTAACGTTTACCTGGGTGAACTATTTAGCTGTTGATCGTCAGCGGAATCAATGTACTTTCACTTAATTAACTGATTTACTCCTGTCAGTTGTTCTCAACGGTTCATACGAAAAATTACTCAGTTCCAATGGTACATGAAAATTGCCCACAGACATTCAAAATGTTTGGCATTTTCATTACGTTTTTTAAATTATTGTTATGAATTGGACAGGTTTTTGTTTTCTTTCTGTTTGACTTGGTTGTTGGTTTGTGTAAAATTCATACTTCTAAATGAGACACTCAGCTCTCAGTCAAATAGTTTATGAAAAACAGTGGTTCTTAACCTTCTTCAGGCAATCGCCCCTTTTGGGCTTCAGATTTTCTGTCGTTGTTTTTTCTCTCCCCCCCCCCCTCCCCCCGGCCATCCCTACCGGACCCGAAGATGCATTCATAAATACACGGACTACACACAATTAATTATAATGTTGATATTTTCACATCTTTTTTCATTGACTCTAAATGTTTTGACCATCTGCATAAACAAAAACAGAAAGCATTCCTTATCTAACTAACAATAGACCTTTCACATATCGCAACATCTCGTGAAGAGGGCCGCCGAGGTGTTTGGCCGCAAGATGCTGGCTGTGAATGGCACAGTGAATAGTGAGTAGGATACACACCTCTGGTATCATGAAGGCTGTGAAGTATTCCCATCCACCATGTCTTCTATTCAGTTTTCGCCGGCCAATCGCCCCCTTCGTTGTTTTCGCCTCCCCCCCCCCCTTCTGTCGCCCTTATCGTCGCTTTCGCCCCCTTGCAATACAAAATTACACTCGCCCAACTCCCCACCCCCCACTGGGCGATATCTCCCCCACTGAGAACCAGTGATGTAAAATGTCACTTTTCAAAGTGTTAAAACAAGCATAGAAAAAATGCCTTAAGTCCCGATCGCTTTGAACTTCTGCAGTTCTTGACTGGAATAGGATTAGGAATGAACTGAAAACCTCAGGGTTCAAATGAAAACACAGAAGTGTTGCGAGAGGCATCGGAGAGGCAGGGTTGGGGGGTGGGGGGGGAGTTGAGATACAGAGAAAATGATAAATAAATAAAGAGAGAGAAAGAAGAAAGTAGAGAAGGAGAGCAGGAGAGAGAGAAAGATAAACAAAAGAGAGAAAGACAGAGACAGGAGAGAGAGAGAGAGAGAGAGAGAGAGAGAGAGAGAGAGAGAGAGAGACAGAGAGAGGAAGTTATAATGTATGATTATCTTTGTCAAATACATTAATGCCTTTATTACTAAAGAGAGAAGTGTGAACGTTAGAACATCAGTCCGATGACTTCATTTTGTAATTTGTACAGTTAACACAGCAATGAAATGAGATATAATAATTCTGTTCTATTACGTTTCTGTCATGACAAAAGTATATGGGAAACCACATAATTTACATGAAATAATTATATCCCACAGTGTTTTCTCATCGCCTTAGCTTTGATTCATAACTTTCAGAATGGGTATTATCAGAGCTGTAGTCATCTTAAGAAAATACTGGGAGTGAGTCGGTTAAGTCGGGTTTACTAACTTGAACTAGAGAAATCTGTTTCCAAAGGTGTGCAGACCTAATTACATATATTTTTTTTTTGCTGCTATGACATCAACAACGACAAAATTGTTTTATCAAAATTGGGCAAAAAGAAAAAGTTGCATGTAGCGAAGCCCCGCGTGAGAAATAGAACCCAAACGATACAAAGCAAACTAAAGAGAAGACAGAAAATGGTCAAGTTTTGTGTGCACTCACACTATCTTACATAATATCATGATTAAGTATGGTACAATCATGCCCACACTATACACCAAAGCGACCCACAATCTCGTATTATCATAAGGCACAACATCATACGTATCATGATTCAATATTATACAGCATTACCTACACTATAATACATCACGGTGACCCACAATCGTGTATTATCAAAAGAGCACGGTTTCATACATGTCATGAGTTAATATAATAGAGTCTACCCACAATAAAAATACGCAACGGAGAATTACAATATCGTATCATCATAACGCACAAAAACATACACACGCTCAACTACAGATGTTTAGTGCTTGTCCAAGACACCATTATTACAGTATTCCAAAAAGTGTCTAAGAGGGAAGTGAAACAAATCGAAATTACTGAATCTGAGTTGTCAGGCTCATTTCTTTAGCGTTATATCACAAAAAAACACAGAAAAACTTTTTGTGCTGTATTGTGCTTCTCTGTTTCCTTTTATTTTGATAGTTGTACAAATCTTTTATTGTTCGATTTTTTTTTCACTTGAAAAAGGCGAAAGCCGAAAATTTTGTGTATTTTCTGTCTTCTCTTTAGTTTGCTTTGTATTGTTTGGGTTTTATTTCTCACGCGGGGTTTCGCAACATACAACTTTTTCATTTTGCCCAATTTTGACTTCATTAGCGTTAGTTCATGACAACAACTCCAATAATACATTTTTTATTTAATTCTCAAGTATTGCTGCTCTTCAATTTTCCATCACACATGAGGACAGAATATTTGTTTCAAAAAAGTTACCTTGATAGTTTCATTATTGTTTAACGTCTGTTCAGGCTGTTAAACAACAACATACGTGTGAATAATCCAATTGAATAGGCTTTGCTTGTCATAATTATATACATGTAAGCTATGGTGCTGGGTGGCCCTTTGAAAATGGTTTCAGACAAACATAAAATTTACAATATCGTAAACTGATTTATTTAGGCTTACAACAACAAAATAAAAGTGTTGTTCAATGAACAAGAATGATATTATGAAATTCTTAACTTAAAATTTCAAACGTTTTATAGCAGAAATCCATTACAAAAGCTGATTTAAAGTTAATCTATTCCGTCAGCCCAAATAAATTTATACCCTTGCATTGTTGTGGGGAAAGTAATGTTGTCAAAAGCACCTGGAATTCTGCTTTCTCCACTGCAGTTTCAAAGTATGCTTTTTACCTTGTTACTTCTACATGTTCAATTGTATGGAAAAGCAACATCCGTTTCGGCGAAAGTTGTGTCATAATGAATTCTCCCGGCCAGAAAAAGTGTTTTTTCCATCGTTACGTCCCTTGTCCTATCATGATGCCAGGGGTCTCGATTTAGTATATTTTTTTTATTTATAGATAGATCAACAAAAGTGTTTCAACTGAAAAACCCTATTGTCTTAGATACATTATTAGTTACAATGTGAACAAACATTTGAAATACTTGTACTCTTCATTAATCAATTACAGAAAAAAAAAATTCTAATTCTTTCAAGGAATTCACAGAATATTTCGCAAAAATGGGTTTTCCTGTTACCAAGCAGTTGTACGAATATATCTGCACTTGGCAGTGCAAGCAACACTATAACCAATGTGTATCATCGATACCATTAATACATTTAGCCAAAAATGAAAAGGCTGTGTGTTGCAAACCTCTTGTAAGATGTAATACAGACAAATATGAAAGGATAGACAATTAAACAGATAAAAATATCGTAGAATGTCTGACAAATGTGGATTTTTATCCCGTTACTGTCAATATTAGGTTAAGTAGACAATTATCAAGCATGTAGTTGGGAAGGACGACACACACAATTGTCAATGGAAAAACCCACTGTAAGCGGCTGATACCACGACTCTTGACGTGTCTTTGGTGTTACCTGCTAATTACTTGATGGCTAGCCTGAAAAAAAAAAAAAGAAGATATTTTAATTTATGGATCAAAGAATTGGCCGCGATTGTGATCGTGGACAACCCATTCATTGAAGAGGACATAATTATAGTGACTGAACAGGATGAGAAAACAAAAGTAAAAATTTGTATCAAGATGACTCTGAGTTCCCGAATGGACGTAAACACAGTGGGGAGGACTGACATGAAATCAAAATTTTAAAAAGTACATTTAAATTAAAAAGAGATTAAAAGAAAGAGAGAAAGAGTGAAAGAGGAAAGAAAGAAAGAAAGAAAGAAGTCGACATGGGCGGGTTAACAGAGATGTGCCATTATAAGATGGGCTGAGATGACATAACATAATATAACTTTCGTTAAGACTTACTGGCATCGCATGTATGCACAACAAAGGAAAAACGACTAAATATGCTAACGTGTTCAAATAAATTATTTACCTGACCTCGCCTCTTCCAGTGCGAAACAAGAGACCGTCAGTACCAAGCACTGGCGTTTGACCAGAAAACATTAACTACATTATTCAGATCTATCCTCATCATATGAGCAGTAATCATCATCAAACCCTCTCTTATTCAGTCATAGAGTACTGAGGTGAGCCATGAGGTAATTGTGTCTGTGTGTCTTGGTTACAAGTGATAATTAAGGCCAAAATGCATGACATCACTTTGTGATCTTTTCAAATGCTCGAGGGTATACAATGTACATACATAATTATCGAAAAAAACAAACCGTTCCAATTATCAACCATTATTTCCTGCTTTAAAAAAATAATTACTGCGCAGTCTATACTCCGCTTTGTATTAATTCAATTATACATCTGGCTTTTTCTTTAAATTTCAGGCAATATGATAGATTTCGATACCTTTGTATAATTATGCTTTTTTCATTAGACAAATGGCCTCTTTCATACTTTGATTAGGGATACCGTTAATAGAGGCTTCAGTATTGACGAAATCAAAGTTAAGAAAAAAAACTCTTTTTTTTTTTTTGACAATTACTCAGTTTAATGAGATATTGTTAATACAGCAAATACCGGTGCATTTTGCTATATTATCCCTCGAAATTTTCAGTTGATCTGCGTCAGGCGATAATGAAGCTTCTTTTGAGTTTCTACTAACTGTTTTCTTTTGAACTTGATGTAGGAGTCGGGAGTTATCTAAGATTTTTGTAATCATAGCACTGAACAGGTTAGTGTTGTTGTATTATCTTAAATGCTTTGGTATATTTTTAAAGATCATTTCGTCAAAGAACTAAGCCGTTAAACCATCCACAATTATGACTCATCAGGTGAACGGTAGTGAATGGTTCCTGGTTGCACCAGGAATGGGCACTAAAACTGAAGGAACTTCACTATTTGAAAGTCTGCCTATCTCTACAGTAGTCTCGCCAGTACAGGTTGTCCATCCAACTGGACTGTTGCATTTTGATGTCCTGATTTCCATCAGACGTATCCTGAACAACCTAATCCAGACAGGTATCGATATTGTGGGAATTGTCAGCAACATCATCAACATCATCATCTTTTACAAAATTGGTTTCGGCGACAGCGTCACCGTCTCGTTTTTCGCTCTGGCGATTTCAGATCTCTGGTATTTGATCTTCACACTACATGTTCAAATCCTGGACATGTTACATTCTATCGTGGGCTGGAGACCATACCTGAAACTGAACACTATGGCCTTCATTTTGTCCTGGTATGCTAATTTGTTTTACGACATTTCTGTTTTTATTGTCGTTTTCACCGCCATACAAAAGTGCGCATGTGTGTCTTCAAAAATATCTTTACTCACTTGCGAGCCAAAGTCATAATTGTCATTATATACATGGTGTTAATGACTTATTATCTCCCCACCTATGTAGCACTGCGCCCTTACATCTATCTTGATAAATCTTTAAACAGGACCCGGCTTAGCTTCTCGTTTAGAAGTTATAGGGCTGCCATAGCTAAAGTTATCAAACTGTCCAACAGGATTGCCCTTCCTCTTGTAGCCCAGGTCATTGTCCTTCTGTGTATGATTATTCTTACTGTAAAACTTAAACAAGCAATGAAACTACGGCACTCGATGACGAAAACAGTCACAGGACAAAACAATGACGAGGAAACCCCAAATTCCGGAATTGCGAGGGAACTTCGTGTGATTCAATCTGTCAATTTCGTTTCCGCCATCTTCGTGGTTTGCAACACTCCGAACATACTGATCACACTATTTGACATGTTCAACGAGGATTTCCAGGATTACGGCACGTACGAAAGCGCGTATCTACTTTGTCTTGCCATACATCAGCTGTTTAGTGCGTCCAATGCAAGTTTCAATTGTCTGGTGTACTGGAAATTTAACACCAAATATCGCGTCATTTTGTCTTGTGCTTTTCGACGTCGTGACCGCACGTGATACCAATTAGGTCAAAGTTATTTAAGAGGAACGGCAAGTCAACATTTTGTTGCTGCCTCAACTAGAATCGCTCTGAGAACTTATCAATATTTAAAATATTGTTTACTTTTTTGTGCAGGGGTATCAATAAGAAGAACTGATGCTGATCGTAGTGTATTTTCCTTCATGGTATTGACATTCAGCTGTAATGCGATACAGTCATCTCGAGCTGACACACTGGATAAAAATTAATGAAGGCTAAGGCTACTACAATGTGAATGACCTGATCTAGGCTGTCATCTGATTTTTTTGTTTGTTTGTTATTATTGTTGTTTGTTTGTCTTTCTGTTGTACCCAAACCTTCTCTTTTGTCTGACAATGAAAAGATGTACTCATTGTAGGCTACACTCAGTCTCTTATGTGGGAGTCCAAGCACTGACTGGATCTTACATGTTGTTTGATTCACCGTTTGCCTCACTCAGTGTACGCCAGTGTGTGTGTCTTTGTTGTTTTTGGCATCTACAAAATGTCTAGATAGTCCCCATTCTGATCGTTTCTAAGCAATTTAGATAAAGCGTCAAAACCACAATCATAATTTTATATTGATCGAATAGCCAATCACTGTTACTGTCAGAATCATGGCCACCGCCAGTTTATTCAACGTCAAGCACTTTTAGGCTCATGGAGAAGAGTTCCAACTGTCGTCACACAAACATAGCTTTATTCTATGTCCAGTTGCGAGTGGTATGTGGGCGGTTGTGGTAGGGGCTTCATCTCTCCTATCATTCTGCTACATTCTGTCGATCGCCTTGCTCCTTCCCAGCACAACATGGCCCTTATCACGGCGATTACTTTCTCCAGATTCAAACTGAAACTATCTCCGTCTCTCGAAAAAAATGAGCCAAGACCACACTACGACATAAAGCGCATTTTATCGTCCCTATTAAAGTCGTCGTATCTCACACAACGGAGTAGATTTTAATGCGTTAAAAAAGCTGTTCTAACACGCTTTATTGTTTAGTTACAAAAACTTTACACGCCCAGATGTAGTGTGTGCGTGCCTGCGCTAGACTTTCATGCGTGAGTTGTGTGTACATACGTATTTATTTGGAGGAGAGTGTAACTTGTGTCCATGTGTGTGATGGGCTGTGTTTGTAATTATGATAAAGCTGTGTAACCAGATTTCCATCCTCTGGATAAACGGTTTCATCTTAACTTACATTATCTTACCTTATCTCATCTTCCCTTATCTTTTTCTTATCCATCTAAACACCCTGGTAAAGCAGAATGAAGGTGATTCTGTGAAACGAACAAAAGGATAGATAACCTTCACTGGTAACAATTATCCCTTGAAATGTCCATTGTAAAAACCAAGCGACAGATGGAATATGGTGATTGAAAATAAACAGCAAACAAACCCACTCCATGGTCCACATTAAAGCGACATTCAGCAATCTCTACAGACACTTCAAAATGTCCGCAGGCGACAATAAAACTACCAGAAACAGCAACAACAACAAACATGGCGATGACAGGTGTAAAGAGGTTTGCTTCACCTAATTTTCATTCAGCCACCGAAAACTACGTGGGCTACAAAAACTGAAAAAGCGAAAACATTTCAATTGCGACACTAAATTCAAAAATTAAAAGAAAGGTCAAATTAAGGGGGGGGGGGGCAGAGTGAGAAAGAAAAGACCTTGACTTTTACTGCGTATTTTGTGTCCATTAATTTTCAGATCCCCAAATCTGACAGTTGAAACAAATGAGCGCGCTGGGGGATCTAAAGATTTTTTCCCCGCGCAAAATTTCGTTTGAGTTACGATGGAGTTTTGCGGAGTGGTAAAAAAGCTTAGATAGGGCTGGGAATTGGGTTGGATTCCTCTAGAGGAGTGAACATGGTGAATCTTTGCTATTAATGACAACAACAACAACAAGAGTATTTCGGTAATAAAGATTTTTTTTAAGCTTTTTGTTTTCTAACTCTTAACCTTTTTATCACCAGAAAATCCATGTGAGTGATTTGAATGATTCTATCAAATGTCTATAAAATAGACAGACATACGAGGCGGCGCACGAAAAACATGCATGGGGGAAGATGGGAGGTTGTTGTTGTTGGTTTTTTTTTCGGGGGGAGGGGGGACGCACGTGCACTTTTCTACTTTAGTAATAAATAAATTAAGCATTTTGGTTTTATTATTTCTTTTTTTTTTTGTTTCAGCAAAATTAAATTGTTGACTTACTGTGAAAAAAAATAATGTCTCCAATGAAATAGTCAAATATTTTATATGCAAAATATCATTATTGTCCTTACTGTCGTCATTCACCATTCTAAGGGGTACACCAGACGAAGGCTGGCGCGGGCCCCACACGGGTGGCTCACCGCCTATTGATTATGCGGCGGTGTGGGCAGCTAGTAGTGTTATAGTGTGCTGCATAATAATTAGGTGGTGAGCCACCAGTGTGGGGCCTACGCTAGCCTTCATCTGGCTTAGGCTAGCCTTAATTGCCGTCTTGTCGTATGATGCAGGAGGGGTGCCAAAACCGAGAGGACATGACTCATGGATGGCCCACTGGAACCACCACACTGAAGATGTTATGTAGCACAGGATTTGGGTATTATTGCAGGTGTTAGTAAAAGAAAAACTAATAAATGAGAAATGTCTTTGATTGGCAAAGACCGCTGTCATGATCACATTAGGATCATAAATGCCGTGCTAGGTCACGACGTCAGTGAGTTAATTTTTACGATCTTGTTGATTATAACCAGCGTAATTTGTCCTTGAGCTGTTCTCGTGAACAGTTTGTTTTGAAACACCTTTTTTCTGATAGATGGAGAGAAGGAGGGGCGAGACAGAATAAATGTATAGCTAGGAATGACAGAGCAGCTCTCGACCCCGTGATTTTGATTAACATAGATAAGGGGCGAGTAAAGGTAGTTTATTTAGACGCTTAGTTGGCGTTCGGAAATTCGTGCATAAGAGTAGAAAGCACGGGGTTTGAAGATTTTAGTAGTTAATGTTTCGCATTTTAAAATTTGTCTAGACCGTAAAATTGACCTTGATTTTGGCGCAAGGCCATGACAAGCATAAATTAATATTGCAGGCTGAGCTGAAGCGACTGCACCAATCAAATGTATGAATCTGGACGGAAGGTCGAGACATAGCTTTATTATTTAAACCCGTGCAGAGCTTAGATAGAGGCCACATGTAGACAATCCATTTACGAGGTGGACGGCGATAGTCCTCAGCCAGATGAGAGACATAGAGACGCAGTTGAGCAGTCCATATTGTGAGGAGCGTGATGTTTTAAAGCTCCAGAGCCTAAGCTACTTGGTTTGATATGGACCCACAGCTTTTACATCCAGCGCTCTCACTCCCAGTGAGGGCCGCATGGTGAGAGTCCATACTAATTTGTAATGATGAAAGTGAACCGTTCTACTTACTTTTGAAGACAGTTTCAGAGCTACCGCCAGACAACGCATGGTTGTACAAGCATTCTCCATGGCGTGTCTAGAGGAAATGTCCATATCATAACATGTCTCATTGAATTAATAGAATTTAAACTGTTATATCCGTCGCCACGTGCGCGGATTCTATTTGGCATATAACTCATATGACCTGCAAGTAGTTAGAGTGAATAAGTTAGTCTTTATAGAAAGCTGTAGTTTCATTAGTTAGATTCAGTTGCCTCTGAATTGATATTTATAGTTATAATTATATTTGTTACATTAATTCCTGTAATTAAACTGCCCTACAGTTCTGCTAAAAATCAAAGCAATTGATTTATTTAGTTTTTAGAGTGCAAGTTTTTTTTTTTGTGTGTGTTCGTCGATTGTGGGAGCGGACCTCGAAAGAGTGTCAGTCGAATTCTCCCCATCTAACCCACATCGCGACAACCGCCCTGTCAGCTTCTCCTTGCATTGTTTCCTTCTTGAAATATCCACTCACATCATTCTTGACACTTCCAATTTAGATTCTGAAGGCTGCATTAATTCTATAATTATTATTCCTTTTTGCGATTTCTATCGTCTCACCCTGTTTCGTGAGTTCAGAATGTCAGCGAAAACAATTTTATTAACATAAAATATACATTTAGAAGGGTCAACAATGCCGCGTGTAAGCTGCATGTAGCAACGCCCCGCGTAAGGAATAATACCCAAACGGTACAATGCAAACTAAAAGAGAAGACAGAACATGTTTAGTTTGCATTGTATCGTTTGGGTATTATTTCTTACGCGGGGCTTTGCTACATACAGCTTTTTCTTTTTGCCCAATTTTGAAGTTGCTTAAAGCCCTGCTGCGACCCCACAGTTTTTCTGTAGTTTTTATAATATTTCGCGTGTAAGCTGGTTATTATTCTTCATTGTAGAACTGGTTTGTGATAATTATTGGTCGTTGTCAAAAGGTATGCGATTTCTCCGTGCAGCAGGCGTTTAAGTACGTCTTGGGCTGACACACTGGCTTCTCTATGCAATTAAAAAAACAACAAAGATAAAGTTGTTGTTACCGTTGTATGTGTGTATGTGTGCATGCGTGTGTTGTGCGGTGTGTGTGTGTATGTGTGTGTGTGCATGCGTGTATATGTGTGAGCATGTGTGTGTACAGTACTCATGAAAACAACAGAAAAGCGTATAAAAGACGCATATACAGAACATACAGGAAAGAACCCCCCCCCCCCCACGCGTGATTTTTTTTCCGCAGGAGATTTAGCAAATTCAGGAGCGGGGCAGCAACACACCCCCAAACACAGGTCATCGGCTAAGGGATTTCTCGTCCTATCGAACACTGCCATGGGTGCTGCAATCTCTGGGCTGTGCCTGATATGGCTCTCAACGTCACCGAAAATCCCTGGGATGTGTTGGAACTGTCCTGTGTTTGGGGGTCTGTTGCTGCCTCGCTCCTGAATTTGCTAAAGCTTGTACGGAAAAAAAATCACGCGCCCCCCACCCCCCGAACACACACACAAGAAAAGAGCATTTTCAGAATATAAGAGTTACATCATGATAAACATTAAGTATACTTATTGCAGTTATAATATATTACCACCCGGGACCTATCTATGGATATTGTCAAAGACATAATGTAGAATGAGCCAAAAATTACTTTTGAAATTATACAACAAGTCAATTCATTATGTACACCTCCTACATTTCACTAAATTGGCTGACATGAAAAATAAATAAATAAATAAATAAATAAATAAATATAAATAAGGCTCAATGTATATTATGGGAGCTGAAATGTGGCGTCATTGTCGTGTAATATGCCCCTGTTAATAAAATAATATTATGGTAAAGAAACCTTTGGCCCATCTTGCCCAACATTTTGAAGAATGAGATTTTCTTTATTTCAAAGACAGTATAATCGTTCCCTTCCAATAATGTGAACGACAGTCGGGAAAAGGTGTTTTGGGGGTGGGGTGAATTAAAAAAGGGGGGTGGGGTATTACCGAGTTGTCTTTTTGCTTATCGGAGCTAACTGGGTCTTTTCAGCTCACAAAAATTCAAATTCAATGCATCTGCTCATGAATGGCGTCCTGATGATGACATATTTGTTCCGGCAGCCTCTTTGGTTGCCAATTTGAGTTAGAAGTAAATGAAAACAGGGCGCTCATGTTAACGCCCTTGGCCTGTCTATTCGTCATTTTGATATTCGGACGGCGTAGTTTTGTCTTGGGCGGGTTTAGAATAGAAAAAGAAAAAAAAAAAACGGACAGAAAATCTATGCGGTCGCACGAAGGCATGGATAGAATAAACTGTATTGTTCTGTATTATTTCTTACTCGAGGGTTTACAACATGCAATATTTTATTTTCTGACTATTGTCAAAAATTTACTTGTTCGTTTTCATTGTTGTTGAGTTCGTCACACAACTACACACGCACACAAACACACACACACAAACACACACACAGACAAACACAAACCTCATACTCATATATATATATACACGCGTCTTTCCTTTTCCTTTACGTTTTACTGTATTGTTTCTCAATTGTTTTTTTACGAGAAGCTCCGCTACATTTATAGTTTTCTTTTTGCTGCATTTTTCAATCGCACACATCACATACACGCACATACATACACACACACACACACACACACACACACATACACACCAAACACATACACACATCACACACACGAACACATCACACACACGAACACATCACACACACGAACACATCACACACACGATCACATCACACACACGATCACATCACACACACGATCACATCACACACACGAACACATCACACACACGATCACATCACACACACGAACACATCACACACACGATCACATCACACACACGAACACATCACACACACGATCACACCACACACACGAACACATCACACACACGATCACATCACACACACGAACACATCACACACACGATCACATCATACACACACGATCACATCACACACACGAACACATCACACACACGATCCCATCACACACACGAACACATCACACACATACACACACACATGCAGACGCACCACACATACATACACACGTCCTTTACAATTTCTTGTCTAGCCAATTATTTCTTTTCTTCTCTCTGTCTCTCTCTCTCTCTCTTTGGATTTCATCTGTAGGGATGCTTTCCTTCCTCTTCAATTCTCCTTTGGGTGCTTACAACACCATGCTGATTTAAATCTAATTTAACCTAATTTAATGTCAGTTAACTTTTTCTTTATCGTCTGTAAAATTGTTATGATCACTAGGAAAGTCATAGTGTTAGTATTGTATATAGTGATGATGATGATGCCGATGTTAGTAGTAATGTTGTTGTTGATGATAATAATGGTGATGGTGATGATGATGATAACGACGTTGGTGGTAATTTTGATGATGATGATGATGTTAATGGTGATGATGATGATGATGGTGACAATTATGATGATAATGATGATGATGATGATAATGGTGAAGATGATTATGATGGTGAGGATGATGATGATGATGATAACGGTGAAGATGATTATGATGGTGATGATGATGATGACTGTGAAGACGATGACGATGATGAAGATGGTGATAATAATGATGATGACGATGTTGTTGGTGAAGTTGTTGCCGTCGTTGTTGATGATGATGGTGATGATGATGATCATGATGATGCTGATGATGATGGTGATGATGATGACGATGTTGATGGTGATGTTGGTGATGATGAAAAATGGTGGAAAAAGAGATGTTACTACTGATGATAAAGAGAATAATCTGTTCACGCAGACACAGAGAAGAACTGAAAAATGAGGAATGAGAGTAACAGAAAAGTGTGTCATACAACGCCAACAATGTTGTTTTTACAGGTTTTAGAGCGGGAAAAAGGCTTAAGATACTTAGGAAAGTGGGCTGTCCATTTTGTTTCATTTGACAGAGAGTGCAGAGTTAAATTTAGAACGGACGCAATTTGTTGTCCCCTTCCCCGTGAATCTAAATCTCGCTACGGCCGGTTGTAACATCTTTGTGACACTGTGTTGTCTTCTTCCTGATTTCCTTTCCTTCCCCGCCCTCCTCGCTCCCTCATCCCTGCAGCTACATTTTTTTTAAATACAGAACTGCACATTCCAGCACTTGATCTTCATGTTCAATGAGAAAGATTTGGCGGTAAAACCGCGGGGGATTTATCTCTTCATTTTTAGGAATCTCTAACAATTTGGCAGCTTTCTTTGGCATTGTAAAATAAGATTATTCAAATTAAAGGTCTCTCTCTCTCTCTCTCTCTCTCTCTCTCTCTTTCTCTCTCTCTCTTTCTTTCTCTCTCTCTCACTCTCTCTCTCTCTTTTTCTCTCTCTCTCTCTTTCTCTCTCTCTCTCTCTTCTCTCTCTCTCTCTTTTTCTCTCTCTCTCTCTCTCTCTCCCTCTCTTTTGTTTCACTCTCTGTGTGTCTCTTGCTCTCTCTCTTCCCCTCTCTGTTTCTTCTCTCTCTTTTTATTCTGTCTCTCTCTCTATGTCATGTTGGAATCAGTTGTAGATTTAATTAATTATCTACATTTACAGCGACCACATTTTGGATATTAATTGTAATATTAAAAAACGGCTTTACCAGAATGTTCTTCAGCTTTAACCGTTGAACGAGAAGAAGAGAGATATCACCGCTTCTATCATGAAAGTTAATAAGTGTATCCGCACTACTGCGCATATGGCAATTCTTTGTTTTAACCAACTAAAACATGACGAACTCCTTGGAGAATTATACATTTTCTATTAATTGAGAGGGAATGCAAGAGTTAAAATATTTACTCATATTATCATCATATTATAAAGGAAGTAAGGCCTTCCATTGTAATCAGGGAAGGCTTTTTAACCAGTGATCTCTAAATTCTGCAAAAATATCAGATTACGCCTGGAAAAGCGTAAGGGTGTGCGTGCTTTTATTTCAAAAGGAGAGAGAGAGATAGAGAAAGAGAAAGAGAGAGAGAGAGACAGAGAAATAGAGAGGGACGGACAGACAGACAGAGATAGAGATACGTCATCTAGTATAACTAAAACAGCATTTAAGGTAACGAATAGCCCCCAATCCCGGGCCCCCCATTTCTCCTGCAAAAATTACACCTTTCACACGTGCCGTTTTCTGATAAAGTCAGCGAGATAGCCCATTCATCCCCAAACTCAACAAGATTTAGATCACTGTTCAAACAAAGAAATACACCCACCCTTCCTCCTCATTCTCTTTTCATATAAAATTTGGTCCTTTTCTATTACACTGTGCCCTGATAAGTCCAGTGAGATAACGCATTCCTTTTCTCGTTCTTCAACAAGAAATGGATCACTTCTGTATTCTCGCCATCCGGTTTTGTCTCTGTCGCCACTCAGAGCTTGACAAATCTGGCTTTTGCCCGCTGGCAGTTCGTGTCTCCTAGTCCTAGGTTGTTGATGTCGTTGTTGTTGTTGTTTGTTGATGCTGTTGGCGTTGACCTAATTTGATGTTTCTTCCTGTGGCTCTGCCTTGCCAGTGCCAGGGCTCACGTGAGGTCAGTACCAAGTTCCATTAGGTCACGTGAATAATGAGTGCCGTGTTGTTGTCCTTTCAGTTGCTCGCGTGTTTCAGCGGCGTAATTTTCTCTATATTTGTCACTTGCTATTCATGGAATCTCAATATTTTACGGTACATGAGGGGATAAAAATAGAATCACTGCATTAGACACGTGAAGTTTTAGAGAGGAAAACGTGAAGGGAGGATGGTGGATAAAGGATGAAAAGGAAGAAGGTGACAGTGATGGACTGATGGATGCGAGGTGAGAGAAGAAGGGTGACAGTGATGGACTGATGGATGAGAGGTGAGAGAAGAAGGGTGACAGTGATGGACTGATGGATGAGAGGTGAGAGAAGAAGGGTGACAGTGATGGACTGATGGATGAGAGGTGAGAGAAGAAGGGTGACAGTGATGGACTGATGGATGAGAGGTGAGAGAAGAAGGGTGACAGTGATGGACTGATGGATGAGAGGTGAGAGAAGAAGGGTGACAGTGATGGACTGATGGATGAGAGGTGAGAGAAGAAGGGTGACAGTGATGGACTGATGGATGAGAGGTGAGAGAAGAAGGGTGACAGTGATGGACTGATGGATGAGAGGTGAGAGAAGAAGGGTGACAGTGATGGACTGATGGATGAGAGGTGAGAGAAGAAGGGTGACAGTGTTGGACTGATGGATGAGAGGTGAGAGAAGAAGGGTGACAGTGATGGACTGATGGATGAGAGGTGAGAGAAGAAGGGTGACAGTGATGGACTGATGGATGAGAGGTGACAGAAGAAGGGATAAAACGAGGATATCAGTCGTGGTTAGAGGAAGAGAGAAAGATAGAGAGTGAGAGGGTGTGTGTGTGTGTGAGAGACAGAGAGAGAGAGAGAGTGAATGTCAAAGGGGGAGAGGGAGAATAAAATGATAAAGGGGGAGAGACAGAGAGCGAGAGAAAGAAGTGAAGGGAAGAGAGAGAGAAATTGAGAGAGACAGTGAAAGCACGCGAGAGAGCGTGTGTGTGTGTGAGTGAGGGAGAGAGAGAGAAATTGAGAGAGACAGTGAAAGCACGCGAGAGAGCGTGTGTGTGTGAGTGAGGGAGAGAGAGAGAAATTGAGAGAGACAGTGAAAGCACGCAAGAGAGCGTGTGTGTGTGTGAGTGAGGGAGAGAGAGAGAAATTGAGAGAGACAGTGAAAGCACGCGAGAGAGCGTGTGTGTATGTGAGTGAGGGAGAGAGGGAGAAATTGAGAGAGACAGTGAAAGCACGCGAGAGAGCGTGTGTGTGTGTGAGTGAGGGAGAGAGAGAGAAATTGAGAGAGACAGTGAAAGCACGCGAGAGAGCGTGTGTGTGTGTGAGTGAGGGAGAGAGAGAGAAATTGAGAGAGACAGTGAAAGCACGCGAGAGAGCATGTGTGACTGTGAGTGAGGGAGAGAGAGAGAAATTGAGAGAGACAGTGAAAGCACGCGAGAGAGCTTGTGTGACTGTGAGTGAGGGAGAGAGAGAGAAATTGAGAGAGACAGTGAAAGCACGCGAGAGAGCTTGTGTGACTGTGAGTGAGGGAGAGAGAGAGAAATTGAGAGAGACAGTGGAAGCACACGAGAGAGCATGTGTTACTATGAGTGAGGGAGAGAGAGAGAAATTGAGAGAGACAGTGAAAGCACGCGAGAGAGCTTGTGTGACTGTGAGTGAGGGAGAGAGAGAGAAATTGAGAGAGACAGTGAAAGCACGCAAGAGAGCGTGTGTGACTGTGAGTGAGGGAGAGAGGGAGAAATTGAGAGAGACAGTGAAAGCACGCGAGAGAGCGTGTGTGACTGTGAGTGAGGGAGAGAGAGAGAGAAATTTAGAGAGACAGTGAAAGCACGCGAGAGAGCGTGTGTGACTGTGAGTGAGGGAGAGAGAGAGAAATTGAGAGAGACAGTGAAAGCACGCGAGAGAGCTTGTGTGACTGTGAGTGAGGGAGAGAGAGAGAAATTGAGAGAGACAGTGAAAGCACGCGAGAGAGCGTGTGTGACTGTGAGTGAGGGAGAGAGGGAGAAATTGAGAGAGACAGTGAAAGCACGCGAGAGAGCGTGTGTGACTGTGAGTGAGGGAGAGAGAGAGAGAAATTGAGAGAGACAGTGAAAGCACGCGAGAGAGCGTGTGTGACTGTGAGTGAGGGAGAGAGAGAGAAATTGAGAGAGACAGTGAAAGCACGCGAGAGAGCTTGTGTGACTGTGAGTGAGGGAGAGAGAGAGAAATTGAGAGAGACAGTGAAAGCACGCAAGAGAGCGTGTGTGACTGTGAGTGAGGGAGAGAGAGAGAAATTGAGAGAGACAGTGAAAGCACGCGAGAGAGCGTGTGTGACTGTGAGTGAGGTAGAGAGAGAGAAATTGAGAGAGACAGTGAAAGCACGCGAGAGAGCGTGTGTGACTGTGAGTGAGGGAGAGAGAGAGAAATTGAGAGAGACAGTGAAAGCACGCGAAAGAGCGTGTGTGTGTGTGAGTGAGGGAGAGAGAGAGAAATTGAGAGAGACAGTGAAAACACGCGTGAGAGCGTGTGTGACTGTGAGTGAGGGAGAGAGAGAGAAATTGAGAGAGACAGTGAAAGCACGCGAGAGAGCGTGTGTGTGTGTGAGTGAGGGAGAGAGAGAGAAATTGAGAGAGACAGTGAAAGCACGCGAGAGAGCGTGTGTGACTGTGAGTGAGGGAGAGAGAGAGAAATTGAGAGAGACAGTGAAAGCACGCGAAAGAGCGTGTGTGTATGTGAGTGAGGGAGAGAGGGAGAAATTGAGAGAGACAGTGAAAACACGCGTGAGAGCGTGTGTGACTGTGAGTGAGGGAGAGAGAGAGAAATTGAGAGAGACAGTGAAAGCACGCGAGAGAGCGTGTGTGTGTGTGAGTGAGGGAGAGAGGGAGAAATTGAGAGAGACAGTGAAAGCACGCGAGAGAGCGTGTGTGTGTGTGAGTGAGGGAGAGAGAGAGAAATTGAGAGAGACAGTGAAAGCACGCGAGAGAGCGTGTGTGTGTGTGAGTGAGGGAGAGAGAGAGAAATTGAGAGAGACAGTGAAAGCACGCGAGAGAGCATGTATGTGTGTGAGTGAGGGAGAGAGAGAGAAATTGAGAGAGACAGTGAAAGCACGCGAGAGAGCGTGTGTGACTGTGAGTGAGGGAGAGAGAGAGAAATTGAGAGAGACAGTGAAAGCACGCGAGAGAGCGTGTGTGACTGTGAGTGAGGGAGAGAGAGAGAAATTGAGAGAGACAGTGAAAGCACGCGAGAGAGCGTGTGTGACTGTGAGTGAGGGAGAGAGAGAGAAATTGAGAGAGACAGTGAAAGCACGCGAGAGAGCGTGTGTGACTGTGAGTGAGGGAGAGAGAGAGAAATTGAGAGAGACAGTGAAAGCACGCGAAAGAGCGTGTGTGTGTGTGAGTGAGGGAGAGAGAGAGAAATTGAGAGAGACAGTGAAAACACGCGTGAGAGCGTGTGTGACTGTGAGTGAGGGAGAGAGAGAGAAATTGAGAGAGACAGTGAAAGCACGCGAGAGAGCGTGTGTGTGTGTGAGTGAGGGAGAGAGAGAGAAATTGAGAGAGACAGTGAAAGCACGCGAGAGAGCGTGTGTGACTGTGAGTGAGGGAGAGAGAGAGAAATTGAGAGAGACAGTGAAAGCACGCGAAAGAGCGTGTGTGTATGTGAGTGAGGGAGAGAGGGAGAAATTGAGAGAGACAGTGAAAACACGCGAGAGAGCGTGTGTGACTGTGAGTGAGGGAGAGAGAGAGAAATTGAGAGAGACAGTGAAAGCACGCGAGAGAGCGTGTGTGTGTGTGAGTGAGGGAGAGAGGGAGAAATTGAGAGAGACAGTGAAAGCACGCGAGAGAGCGTGTGTGTGTGTGAGTGAGGGAGAGAGAGAGAAATTGAGAGAGACAGTGAAAGCACGCGAGAGAGCATGTATGTGTGTGAGTGAGGGAGAGAGAGAGAAATTGAGAGAGACAGTGAAAGCACGCGAGAGAGCATGTATGTGTGTGAGTGAGGGAGAGAGAGAGAAATTGAGAGAGACAGTGAAAGCACGCGAGAGAGCGTGTGTGACTGTGAGTGAGGGAGAGAGAGAGAAATTGAGAGAGACAGTGAAAGCACGCGAGAGAGCGTGTGTGACTGTGAGTGAGGGAGAGAGAGAGAAATTGAGAGAGACAGTGAAAACACGCGTGAGAGCGTGTGTGACTGTGAGTGAGGGAGAGAGGGAGAAATTGAGAGAGACAGTGAAAGCACGCGAGAGAGCGTGTGTGTGTGTGAGTGAGGGAGAGAGAGAGAAATTGAGAGAGACAGTGAAAGCACGCGAGAGAGCGTGTGTGGCTGTGAGTGAGGGAGAGAGAGAGAAATTGAGAGAGACAGTGAAAGCACGCGAGAGAGCGTGTGTGTGTGTGAGTGAGGGAGAGAGAGAGAAATTGAGAGAGACAGTGAAAGCACGCGAGAGAGCGTGTGTGACTGTGAGTGAGGGAGAGAGAGAGAAATTGAGAGAGACAGTGAAAGCACGCGAGAGAGCGTGTGTGACTGTGAGTGAGGGAGAGAGGGAGAAATTGAGAGAGACAGTGAAAGCACGCGAGAAAGCTTGTGTGACTGTGAGTGAGGGGGAGAGAGAAATTGAGAGAGACAGTGAAAGCACGCGAGAGAGCGTGTGTGACTGTGAGTGAGGGAGAGAGAGAGAAATTGAGAGAGACAGTGAAAGCACGCGAGAGAGCGTGTGTGGCTGTGAGTGAGGGAGAGAGGGAGAAATTGAGAGAGACAGTGAAAGCACGCGAGAGAGCGTGTGTGTGTGTGAGTGAGGGAGAGAGAGAGAAATTGAGAGAGACAGTGAAAGCACGCGAGAGAGCGTGTGTGTGTGTGAGTGAGGGAGAGAGAGAGAAATTGAGAGAGACAGTGAAAGCACGCGAGAGAGCGTGTGTGTGTGTGAGTGAGGGAGAGAGAGAGAAATTGAGAGAGACAGTGAAAGCACGCGAGAGAGCGTGTGTGACTGTGAGTGAGGGGGAGAGAGAGAAATTGAGAGAGACAGTGAAAGCACGCGAGAGAGCGTGTGTGACTGTGAGTGAGGGAGAGAGAGAGAAATTGAGAGAGACAGTGAAAGCACGCGAGAGAGCTTGTGTGACTGTGAGTGAGGGGGAGAGAGAAATTGAGAGAGACAGTGAAAGCACGCGAGAGAGCGTGTGTGACTGTGAGTGAGGGAGAGAGAGAGAAATTGAGAGAGACAGTGAAAGCACGCGAGAGAGCGTGTGTGGCTGTGAGTGAGGGAGAGAGAGAGAAATTGAGAGAGACAGTGAAAGCACGCGAGAGAGCGTGTGTGACTGTGAGTGAGGGAGAGAGAGAGAAATTGAGAGAGACAGTGAAAGCACGCGTGAGAGCGTGTGTGACTGTGAGTGAGGGAGAGAGAGAGAAATTGAGAGAGACAATGAAAGCACGCGAGAGAGCGTGTGTGTGTGTGAGTGAGGGAGAGAGAGAGAAATTGAGAGAGACAATGAAAGCACGCGAGAGAGCGTGTGTGTGTGTGAGTGAGGGAGAGAGAGAGAAATTGAGAGAGACAGTGAAAGCACGCGAGAGAGCGTGTGTGACTGTGAGTGAGGGAGAGAGAGAGAAATTGAGAGAGACAGTGAAAGCACGCGAAAGAGCGTGTGTGTATGTGAGTGAGGGAGAGAGAGAGAAATTGAGAGAGACAGTGAAAGCACGCGAGAGAGCGTGTGTGACTGTGATTGAGGGAGAGAGAGAGAAATTGAGAGAGACAGTGAAAGCACGCGAGAGAGCGTGTGTGTGTGTGAGTGAGGGAGAGAGGGAGAAATTGAGAGAGACAGTGAAAGCACGCGAGAGAGCGTGTGTGTGTGTGAGTGAGGGAGAGAGAGAGAAATTGAGAGAGACAGTGAAAGCACGCGAGAGAGCGTGTGTGACTGTGAGTGAGGGAGAGAGAGAGAAATTGAGAGAGACAGTGAAAGCACGCGAGAGAGCTTGTGTGACTGTGAGTGAGGGAGAGAGAGAGAAATTGAGAGAGACAGTGAAAGCACGCGAGAGAGCTTGTGTGACTGTGAGTGAGGGGGAGAGAGAAATTGAGAGAGACAGTGAAAGCACGCGAGAGAGCGTGTGTGACTGTGAGTGAGGGAGAGAGAGAGAAATTGAGAGAGACAGTGAAAGCACGCGAGAGAGCGTGTGTGGCTGTGAGTGAGGGAGAGAGAGAGAAATTGAGAGAGACAGTGAAAGCACGCGAGAGAGCGTGTCTGACTGTGAGTGAGGGAGAGAGAGAGAAATTGAGAGAGACAGTGAAAGCACGCGTGAGAGCGTGTGTGACTGTGAGTGAGGGAGAGAGAGAGAAATTGAGAGAGACAGTGAAAGCACGCGAAAGAGCGTGTGTGTGTGTGAGTGAGGGAGAGAGAGAGAAATTGAGAGAGACAGTGAAAACACGCGTGAGAGCGTGTGTGACTGTGAGTGAGGGAGAGAGAGAGAAATTGAGAGAGACAGTGAAAGCACGCGAGAGAGCGTGTGTGTGTGTGAGTGAGGGAGAGAGAGAGAAATTGAGAGAGACAGTGAAAGCACGCGAGAGAGCGTGTGTGACTGTGAGTGAGGGAGAGAGAGAGAAATTGAGAGAGACAGTGAAAGCACGCGAAAGAGCGTGTGTGTATGTGAGTGAGGGAGAGAGGGAGAAATTGAGAGAGACAGTGAAAACACGCGTGAGAGCGTGTGTGACTGTGAGTGAGGGAGAGAGAGAGAAATTGAGAGAGACAGTGAAAGCACGCGAGAGAGCGTGTGTGTGTGTGAGTGAGGGAGAGAGGGAGAAATTGAGAGAGACAGTGAAAGCACGCGAGAGAGCGTGTGTGTGTGTGAGTGAGGGAGAGAGAGAGAAATTGAGAGAGACAGTGAAAGCACGCGAGAGAGCGTGTGTGTGTGTGAGTGAGGGAGAGAGAGAGAAATTGAGAGAGACAGTGAAAGCACGCGAGAGAGCATGTATGTGTGTGAGTGAGGGAGAGAGAGAGAAATTGAGAGAGACAGTGAAAGCACGCGAGAGAGCGTGTGTGACTGTGAGTGAGGGAGAGAGAGAGAAATTGAGAGAGACAGTGAAAGCACGCGAGAGAGCGTGTGTGACTGTGAGTGAGGGAGAGAGAGAGAAATTGAGAGAGACAGTGAAAGCACGCGAGAGAGCGTGTGTGACTGTGAGTGAGGGAGAGAGAGAGAAATTGAGAGAGACAGTGAAAGCACGCGAGAGAGCGTGTGTGACTGTGAGTGAGGGAGAGAGAGAGAAATTGAGAGAGACAGTGAAAGCACGCGAAAGAGCGTGTGTGTGTGTGAGTGAGGGAGAGAGAGAGAAATTGAGAGAGACAGTGAAAACACGCGTGAGAGCGTGTGTGACTGTGAGTGAGGGAGAGAGAGAGAAATTGAGAGAGACAGTGAAAGCACGCGAGAGAGCGTGTGTGTGTGTGAGTGAGGGAGAGAGAGAGAAATTGAGAGAGACAGTGAAAGCACGCGAGAGAGCGTGTGTGACTGTGAGTGAGGGAGAGAGAGAGAAATTGAGAGAGACAGTGAAAGCACGCGAAAGAGCGTGTGTGTATGTGAGTGAGGGAGAGAGGGAGAAATTGAGAGAGACAGTGAAAACACGCGAGAGAGCGTGTGTGACTGTGAGTGAGGGAGAGAGAGAGAAATTGAGAGAGACAGTGAAAGCACGCGAGAGAGCGTGTGTGTGTGTGAGTGAGGGAGAGAGGGAGAAATTGAGAGAGACAGTGAAAGCACGCGAGAGAGCGTGTGTGTGTGTGAGTGAGGGAGAGAGAGAGAAATTGAGAGAGACAGTGAAAGCACGCGAGAGAGCATGTATGTGTGTGAGTGAGGGAGAGAGAGAGAAATTGAGAGAGACAGTGAAAGCACGCGAGAGAGCATGTATGTGTGTGAGTGAGGGAGAGAGAGAGAAATTGAGAGAGACAGTGAAAGCACGCGAGAGAGCGTGTGTGACTGTGAGTGAGGGAGAGAGAGAGAAATTGAGAGAGACAGTGAAAGCACGCGAGAGAGCGTGTGTGACTGTGAGTGAGGGAGAGAGAGAGAAATTGAGAGAGACAGTGAAAACACGCGTGAGAGCGTGTGTGACTGTGAGTGAGGGAGAGAGGGAGAAATTGAGAGAGACAGTGAAAGCACGCGAGAGAGCGTGTGTGTGTGTGAGTGAGGGAGAGAGAGAGAAATTGAGAGAGACAGTGAAAGCACGCGAGAGAGCGTGTGTGGCTGTGAGTGAGGGAGAGAGAGAGAAATTGAGAGAGACAGTGAAAGCACGCGAGAGAGCGTGTGTGTGTGTGAGTGAGGGAGAGAGAGAGAAATTGAGAGAGACAGTGAAAGCACGCGAGAGAGCGTGTGTGACTGTGAGTGAGGGAGAGAGAGAGAAATTGAGAGAGACAGTGAAAGCACGCGAGAGAGCGTGTGTGACTGTGAGTGAGGGAGAGAGGGAGAAATTGAGAGAGACAGTGAAAGCACGCGAGAAAGCTTGTGTGACTGTGAGTGAGGGGGAGAGAGAAATTGAGAGAGACAGTGAAAGCACGCGAGAGAGCGTGTGTGACTGTGAGTGAGGGAGAGAGAGAGAAATTGAGAGAGACAGTGAAAGCACGCGAGAGAGCGTGTGTGGCTGTGAGTGAGGGAGAGAGGGAGAAATTGAGAGAGACAGTGAAAGCACGCGAGAGAGCGTGTGTGTGTGTGAGTGAGGGAGAGAGAGAGAAATTGAGAGAGACAGTGAAAGCACGCGAGAGAGCGTGTGTGTGTGTGAGTGAGGGAGAGAGAGAGAAATTGAGAGAGACAGTGAAAGCACGCGAGAGAGCGTGTGTGTGTGTGAGTGAGGGAGAGAGAGAGAAATTGAGAGAGACAGTGAAAGCACGCGAGAGAGCGTGTGTGACTGTGAGTGAGGGGGAGAGAGAGAAATTGAGAGAGACAGTGAAAGCACGCGAGAGAGCGTGTGTGACTGTGAGTGAGGGAGAGAGAGAGAAATTGAGAGAGACAGTGAAAGCACGCGAGAGAGCTTGTGTGACTGTGAGTGAGGGGGAGAGAGAAATTGAGAGAGACAGTGAAAGCACGCGAGAGAGCGTGTGTGACTGTGAGTGAGGGAGAGAGAGAGAAATTGAGAGAGACAGTGAAAGCACGCGAGAGAGCGTGTGTGGCTGTGAGTGAGGGAGAGAGAGAGAAATTGAGAGAGACAGTGAAAGCACGCGAGAGAGCGTGTGTGACTGTGAGTGAGGGAGAGAGAGAGAAATTGAGAGAGACAGTGAAAGCACGCGTGAGAGCGTGTGTGACTGTGAGTGAGGGAGAGAGAGAGAAATTGAGAGAGACAATGAAAGCACGCGAGAGAGCGTGTGTGTGTGTGAGTGAGGGAGAGAGAGAGAAATTGAGAGAGACAATGAAAGCACGCGAGAGAGCGTGTGTGTGTGTGAGTGAGGGAGAGAGAGAGAAATTGAGAGAGACAGTGAAAGCACGCGAGAGAGCGTGTGTGACTGTGAGTGAGGGAGAGAGAGAGAAATTGAGAGAGACAGTGAAAGCACGCGAAAGAGCGTGTGTGTATGTGAGTGAGGGAGAGAGAGAGAAATTGAGAGAGACAGTGAAAGCACGCGAGAGAGCGTGTGTGACTGTGATTGAGGGAGAGAGAGAGAAATTGAGAGAGACAGTGAAAGCACGCGAGAGAGCGTGTGTGTGTGTGAGTGAGGGAGAGAGGGAGAAATTGAGAGAGACAGTGAAAGCACGCGAGAGAGCGTGTGTGTGTGTGAGTGAGGGAGAGAGAGAGAAATTGAGAGAGACAGTGAAAGCACGCGAGAGAGCGTGTGTGACTGTGAGTGAGGGAGAGAGAGAGAAATTGAGAGAGACAGTGAAAGCACGCGAGAGAGCTTGTGTGACTGTGAGTGAGGGAGAGAGAGAGAAATTGAGAGAGACAGTGAAAGCACGCGAGAGAGCTTGTGTGACTGTGAGTGAGGGGGAGAGAGAAATTGAGAGAGACAGTGAAAGCACGCGAGAGAGCGTGTGTGACTGTGAGTGAGGGAGAGAGAGAGAAATTGAGAGAGACAGTGAAAGCACGCGAGAGAGCGTGTGTGGCTGTGAGTGAGGGAGAGAGAGAGAAATTGAGAGAGACAGTGAAAGCACGCGAGAGAGCGTGTCTGACTGTGAGTGAGGGAGAGAGAGAGAAATTGAGAGAGACAGTGAAAGCACGCGTGAGAGCGTGTGTGACTGTGAGTGAGGGAGAGAGAGAGAAATTGAGAGAGACAATGAAAGCACGCGAGAGAGCGTGTGTGTGTGTGAGTGAGGGAGAGAGAGAGAAATTGAGAGAGACAATGAAAGCACGCGAGAGAGCGTGTGTGTGTGTGAGTGAGGGAGAGAGAGAGAAATTGAGAGAGACAGTGAAAGCACGCGAGAGAGCGTGTGTGACTGTGAGTGAGGGAGAGAGAGAGAAATTGAGAGAGACAGTGAAAGCACGCGAAAGAGCGTGTGTGTATGTGAGTGAGGGAGAGAGAGAGAAATTGAGAGAGACAGTGAAAGCACGCGAGAGAGCGTGTGTGACTGTGATTGAGGGAGAGAGAGAGAAATTGAGAGAGACAGTGAAAGCACGCGAGAGAGCGTGTGTGTGTGTGAGTGAGGGAGAGAGGGAGAAATTGAGAGAGACAGTGAAAGCACGCGAGAGAGCGTGTGTGTGTGTGAGTGAGGGAGAGAGAGAGAAATTGAGAGAGACAGTGAAAGCACGCGAGAGAGCGTGTGTGACTGTGAGTGAGGGAGAGAGAGAGAAATTGAAGAGAGACAGTGAAAGCACGCGAGAGAGCGTGTGTGACTGTGAGTGAGGGAGA
>OZ007578.1:33567056-33632056 GCA_963931925.1 Onchidella celtica
CGTTCACCAGATTAAGCTGGCGATTAGCAGAGTCTATAGAACATTATTTTAGCATTATAACGGAGACGAAGGACAATTATCCAGTCTGATGTGATTTCCACGTTTCAGCTTTCCTGTTGTTGTGGACGTCTGTTCATTACTTTGGTGATATTGATGATGTCAATAATGATAATTATATGGTGATGACAATGATGATGAGACCTTTGACTTCCGACAGGAGGAAAATTCTATTTCTCTTCAAAAGTGCTGATAATCGTTCAATTTTAGCATTTCGTGATTTTGACACGAGACAGAACTGATGATTGACTTTCCCACTCCTTGTTCATTTAGGCTGATGATGCACTGAATCACCTCTATTCAGCGTTGTCTCAGTATGCCAGGTCTCTCTTTTCTCGCTCGCAACGGAACTAGTGAAACAAATTTGGTCCCGTTTGGTTGAAGCACGAAAACCCGTTTAACCTTCTGATGCCCAGACAAAGATTGCCTATCCCAACGCTTCTGAAAAAGTATTAATATGCTGAACTGATTTTAAATAGTCATATTAATGTAAAAATATGAATTAACTGGAAAAAATGATTTGTTAAGAAAATAGAAAGAGTAATTGTATCAAAGACAGGATTTCTGCCCCAGATGACGGATGTCAAATACGGTACATTGGGCGCAAGAGGGTTAACTACATAGTCCACATCTCAACGTAAAATCTCTACAAAACAGACTTGAGGCATTGCGTCACCAACTTTAGCTCCCTTTCTCGACAGTCTGAAGATCACTGCAGGAACGCCAGTCTCCGCTTGATAATATGAAACAGGAGTGACACAATTATGACACATGTAAAGGAAAGAAAATGACTACAGTTCGCAGTCCTGATTTCCTTATTTATGGTGTTTTGTCGTTCTTGTTGTTGTTGTTGTTGTTTTAAACTAGGGAAACTGGTTTGTTTATCCGCTGTGTAATTGCTGTGTTTGTGGCCGATGTCTTCATTATAATTATTTCTCTCTCGAGTCCAAAGTTATTGGAAGAAAACCTGTACCTTTAGTTCGGTGTATCTGATGCTGGTGCCGCACGTCAAGTCTTGTTTTGCATGTGTCTGCTTGGACTGTGAGCGCGATATTTTATCTCTCCTTTCACCAGCCGGCTGAAGACAGGGTTGACGGGTCGGAACTAGTGAGACAGATTCCTTTCAGTCTCGCCAAGGGGACAAGGTCCTTTTCACATCAGAGTCCACATCTCAAAATAAAATTGAGATAAAACAGACTCGACTCAGTCAGTGCCGGATTAAAACCTTTAGAGGTCCTAAGCACTTAAAAGATGTTGGTGCCCCCCACCCACCCATCCATATATAATACTGTATAATAATGTGATTCAAAATATAAACAAAAGTAAACCATAATGAAATTTTATTTTTCAAAATGAAACAAAACTTACGTTGAGGTGGAAAATCATTGATACACTGAAACATAAAAATGCGAGTGTTATACGAGAGCACATACTTAATTTTTTTTCATTTATTGTTGGGGCCCGTTTTTTGTGGAAATTGGTTCAGCTGCACCATTTGCATCTTGCGCCATAATTATGGTCCATGGTAAATCCTGCAATGGAAAATTTCAGTGGTGCTCTCCTTTTCCCTGATGCCCTGAGCACGTGCTTATTTTGCTTAATGATTAATTCAGCCCTGGACTCAGTGCGGCACCAGAACAACACTACAAACAGGATTATATAAGGCAATCAGAAAGAATGTCAGCGTAACCATTTTGTGCCCTTCCAGTACATGCCCGCACACGTGCATGCCCGTATCTTACAAATTAGAATACAATAATTTTTAGAGAACCCCAGCTGTTCCACTTCAACCATTTCATGAAATCAGCCTAGCAACACGATGATGCCGTTATCTATTTTCCTGTGTGATAGTTCAGGCATGTAAAGTGCAGAGGAATGCATTGCCATAACGAGTGTTTATCTTTGTATAATTAAAGTTATATAAAATAAATGTTACAGCAGAGCAGTCAAACGCAACTGTTACATGAAAAACATAAAAAAACAACCAAATTGCACAAGCTAGCTGCGGATGCACACTCTATCTCAGCGTATCCCGGAGTACGAATGTGACTGGGGCATAATTATACCCGGAAATTTGCTCAGCTGGTTCATTCACTCGCTTTTGGATATCTGTAGTGAAAACTTTGCAGGCAATTTCTTATCATGGTTCGTAGCATTATCTGCATTCAGGTATATAATCGAACATAACCAGCTGGATCGAACTATTTTCATTATCTCGCCTCTTGCTCTTGCTCAGGATAAAAGTTTTCATTTCCTTTGGGGCAGTGGCAAACATGCTGTTATCCGTCTCACGGACTGGTGTATCTGTGATTTTTGGTGGTTTTGAGTTATGACCTTATCACTGATCGTGATCAAATCTATATTCTCGGAAAGTGACGCACCGATATCTTTAATTGTTTTGCAGTTATAAGATCAGCTGAAACATTTTTTGCCACAGCCAAGAATAACAAAAGCAACCGAAACTTTGAAACGTACTTCTGCAAAATGAGAAAACTGCTGATACGCCATTATATTAGACGGACGACCATTTTATTAGAAATTGCAATGTTCGTGCTGGAAAACATGCACACGTCTTGTGTGTCCGATCAGATGATGTTGTAAGGTTGTCTATCAAAGCGAAACTTTGCATGGTGGGAATTGTTTTACATGTTCAAGATCAAGAGATTAATGGATGTGATATTGTAGAGTAATATGCTCACTGTCACTAGTTTTGGCCATGTGTTCTGTATCTTGGATCTGCATTCCGCGCAAAAATATTTCATAGCAGCTGAAATAGAGCAAAAAAAAAAAAAAAAATTCTTTGCCGCAAGGTCCCGCTTTAGAAAACAATTACAAAAAAAATTGCATTAAATCCCAAAACAAGTTTGGACGGAAAACAAGAAGCTTTCTGTCCTCATAATAAGGCCTTAGTCGGGATAAAACAAACGTTGACACAAAATTTAAAAACAAAATACAAATGGCCACATATCTGTTGTCAGTTCCATCGCAAGGAAGAAAATATGTCTGTCTTGACTTGCACTTTAGTAAGCCGTGTTGTTACTCCACTTATTTTCTCTGTTCTTTGAAAAAAACAAAAACATGCAATTATTCACAGTCTGATGGGCAAGTCTGAGTGCAAAAACGAATTATCTGTCTCACAGTTTCAAGCTCTGATGAAATCTGTTTTACTTAAAGAAACGGAAGTTATTCACCTGTGAATCATAATGAAACAAGGACATATCAATGCCAGCTCACGTGTAAGGTGATCTTGTATAGTTATTGCATGCCCTATACCAACGGTTCTCAACCTTTTCCAGGAAATCGCCTCCTTAAGGTCCACGTTTTCTTTTCATCATAGAACCCATCTACGCATCCTTTTGAACAACTCAGTGGTTGCCCTGTCTTTGTCCCCAAACCATCCTCCATTCATATTTCCATCCCCCCTCCCCCCATCGCCCACTTTTCATCGTTTTCACCACACCCCCTCCCCCCCCCCCACCCCCGTTTCACCCTTCTTTTCCTTGTTTTAGCCCCAACCCCCGGAAAATCAAAATCGCCTAAGTTGAGAACCGCTGCCTTAAACCATGATTATGTCATATCCGATTTACACTGTATGGGGAGTGGAGATGTCACATATTAATAATCATTATCACAGTAGAATAAGCATGATTTCATATACGACCATATAGAATCAACGATCACTCCCACCCTTCACTCTTCCTTTCATGCTTCCACCCAATGCAATCTACAGGTAAGCCACAGCTTTTAATATGAGCTGAGACTTTCACGCTATGGAGTAAACAGCATGATTGGCATTGATCGACAACATTTACTGTTCACCTCCACCTTTCTAGTTCCCACTCAATGCACTCTATAGGCATGATACAACTTTAACATGAACTGGGACCTTAACTTTCACACTACGCGGTAAAATGCATGATTGTCATCTATATGTTGATCTTGATCGTCACCATTTGTACTGTTTAGATCAGTGTGGTTCTCATGAGTCCCAGACCACATTTCACCCTTTACAATCCCAGGTTTGATCAGCCCGCTCCCCCCCCCCCCCCCAAAACCCCCTTTCGAATTATCATAAAATGAACAGGCTTTACAAAGTTCAGAAATTGAAGAGTTCCGAGCCGGATTCATTCTGAAACAGCATGTTGTGTGAACTGTTAATTCACAATTCCCCGTAATAGTTATGTGTATTGGTGGTAAATTCACAGTGTACGGAGGACATTCTGTCCCAGTCTGGAGATCCTCCTCTGACTGATATTCCTTCCTAGTTCCTCCTCTGGCTAAGATTCATTTCCTAAGAGTTGAAATTCCTCCCCTGGCAGTCAAATGCGTCCGGTTTCAGAATCACCAATTTAAAATAAAAGATAAAGGTGATTATTTTCTCTATTTTCTCTCAGCCTATTTTATACTTTATATAATTATTACGTTGCCGACTAGGAAAGTTGCCGTATGTCAAAAATCTCTAATTTTTCGGAGAAGCAGAAGTCTCCTTTCATTTTTGATGTGTTTGACGTACAGAAGTACTATTGATTCCCCACTAATTCCTAAATTTAGGAAGCCGTTTCTCCGACGTCCACACTTTGGCAGCCCTGCTTCTCTGCGGTAACACAAGCGCCAGGACTCGCAGAGAACTAAACGCATTTATTTAATGTTCTATTAATAGTCCATATTATATTTGTTATTGTTATATTTTATATTGTGATTTTTTATTGTTCGATTGTTTTATTTGTTCAATTTTCGATGTTTTTCTGTTCTTGTTGATTTTTTAAATGTTTTTTTTTAAAGAAGAAGGCTTTTGCTAAATTATTGGCCCATTCTATCTTCCCTTTTTCTTTGCCATTCACTGTGACGTTTTAACGCGAGGCTTTGCTATGTACAACTATATACAACTTTCTCTTTTGGCCAATTTTTGTCTCGACTATCCATCTTGTAACACGGGCTGGTTAGATCAGAGGGCTAAACAACAACAACAACAACAACAACAACAAACAACAACAACAACAACAACAACAACAACAACCACAACAACAACAAAGAACTATACCATTTCAGCTTTAGAATATTTGGAAAAATTGACATTCGAAGGTTTTACGTGATGTTACGAGACATGTTCATTTTATAACAGCATCACTCTGTCGAGGGAAATATAGGCCTCTATCAAGATCTCATTACTGTGTAACTACATGTTAAGACCGTGTATATGGCTTAAACCCACATCAGTTCATTTGCTGTAATCCAAAATAATATACAAATTTACTGCACAATTATATACTGTCTGACTCGTGATGCGCAATTTGCCCACATTTTTTTGCTTTTACCTGCAACGAAAGGTAAAGGAGTGATAATTTATTTCCTCCTGGAAAACGCAAGTCGTACAAGAAGCTCAAGAGTTGGTAACCAGGAAGAGTACCGAGCATCAGCTAAAGAGGTCAAAAAATCAATTAAAAAAGACAAAGAGGAGTTCATAGGAATGTTAGCAGAGAAAGCAGAGAAGGCAGCAACAGGAGGACACATGAGGATCCTCTACCAGACTACAAAGACTCTTGCTGGAAAATATGGAAAACCGGAAGTTCCTGTCAAGGATTACAACAGGAAGGCTATTTTTGGAAAGGAAGCTCAGGCAAAAAGATGGATAGAACATTTTAGTAGCCTCTTGAACAGACCTCCACCAAGCAACCCACCCGACATTCTACCCGCAAGAAATGATTTACCGATCAGTTGCGACCCTCCGACTAAAGCAGAGATTAATGATGCCATAAAGCAGTTAAATCGAGGCAAGGCAGCTGGACCAGACCAGATCCCACCAGAGGCGCTGAAGGCAGATGCTGCTGGGGCTGCAGAGGATCTGCACTCACTATTCTCGAGGATTTGGATCGGAGGCAAGTTTCCAAAGGACTGGAAGGAAGGACACCTCGTGAAGCTTCCAAAAAAAGGGGACCTCAGCAATTGTAGTAACTACAGAGGAATCACACTTCTCTCCATCCCAGGAAAGGTTTTCAATCGGATTATTCTCAAGCGAATACAGAATGCAACAGACCCAAAACTTCGTGAGGAGCAAGCTGGTTTCAGGAGTAATCGATCAACCACCGACCAGATCGCCACGCTGAGAATTATAGTAGAGCAGTCGCTAGAGTGGAACTCCCAACTGATAGTGAACTTCCTTGACTACGAGAAGGCCTTTGATAGCATCGATAGAGAAACGCTGTGGAGAATATTGAGACATTATGGAATCCCAGAGAAGATGGTGAATCTTATCAAGAGCATGTATGAGGGGACAAGTTGCAGAGTCGTACACGATGGTGAGCTTACTGACAGCTTTGATATCAAGACTGGTGTTAGGCAGGGTTGTTTGCTGTCCCCATTTCTGTTTATTCTGGTGATTGATTGGCTTATGAAAGAAACCACCAATGGAGGAAGAAATGGCATACAATGGACCCCATGGACACAGCTGGACGATCTAGATTTTGCAGATGACTTGGCACTATTGTCGCACACACACGACCAGATGCAAGCAAAGACTACAGCTCTAAACAAAATTTCAGAATCTATTGGATTGAGGATACATCCGGCGAAGTCGAAGGTCCTAAAAATTGTTGCACCCCCAAGCGAACAAGTCAAAGTAGGAGATCAACCACTGGAAGATGTAGAGTCCTTCTGCTATCTTGGTAGTATCATTGACAATAAGGGAGGAACAGAGGCAGAAGTCAAAGCACGAATTGGAAAGGCACAGGCAGCTTTCACGTCCTTAAGCAAGATTTGGAGAACCAAGGATATATCTCTAAAAACAAAGCTGAGGATATTCAACTCGAACGTGAAGTCAGTCCTGTTGTATGGATGTGAGACTTGGAATGCGTCCCAGGCCTGCATAAAGAGAATCCAAGTTTTCATCAACAGATGTTTGAGGAAGCTACTTAAGATCAGATGGACAGACAAGGTCAGCAATGAAATTGTTTGGAAAAGAACAAGACAGAGCCCAGTCAGAGAGGAAATTGGTAGGAGGGGATGGAGATGGATCGGCCACACTCTCAGGAGGCCAGGAAACAGCATTGCGAAGAAGGTATTGGATTGGAATCCCCAGGGCAAGAGATCAAGAGGAAGGCCGCGCGGAACGTGGAGAAGAGCCAGAGAAAATGATGTGCAACGAAGCGGAAAGACTTGGAATAATGTAAAGAGGCTGGCCCATGATAGAGAGGGATGGAAAGTGTTTGTTGGTGGCCTATACCCTGATCCAGGGTGAGAAAGGCAATGATGATGATGATGATGGAAAACGCTCAATATTTTACGCAGCTTTTATAAAACCGCATTACGTTTTACAAGGAAATTAATCTAAACTCATTCTGAAGAAAAGGAAAAGCAGGAGACAAGAAAAAATGAAGGTTTACTCTACTGATCTGCAGTGTGTTGCTTGGCCATTGGGAAATTGATGAAATATTTTTTTATATATTATTAAACACCTCATGAAGTCTGTAGGGCTGCAGCGGGGACTGTAGATAGATCGATAGAGAGAGAGAGAGAGAGAGAGAGAGAGAGAGAGAGACAGATAGATAGAGAAACAAACGGAGATAGATAGATAGATAGATAGATAGATAGATAGATAGATAGATAGATAGATAGATAGATAGATAGATAGATAGATAGATAGATAGATAGATAGATAGATAGATAGATAGATAGATAGATAGATAGAAAGTGATCAACTATAACTGTCACAAGTGAATAGAAAATAGATCAACTGTAACTGGAACATCAAGATTTAATTGTAAAGACCACCATCATCAGAATTTGTTTTTCTTTTGACAAATGCTAATATACAATATGAATTTATGTGCTATGACTGTATTGAAGTGTTCTGTGATCAGCGGGCAAATAATATAAGCTGCAAAATCGCACGTAGAAAGAAACGATAAATCCACTATTCTATGTATTCCAAAAGAATCACAAATGAGCGGGGTGAGTGATCTGTTTATCATAATAATAAGGCATAACACGAAAGTGATGAATATTTCCTTTTTCATGTTATCGTTAATGTCATCATATTCACTGTGATGTTGTTGTTTGTTAAGAAATTTCTTATTTCAGTTGACTTTACGTTTACCTTGTGGGTCATTTTCTGTTACAATCTCATTATTATTACTATTATTATTATAATTATTATTATTATTATCATTCCTCTTTGATTGTCATTTTTCAGACGGTGGCATCATGACAACTGTCATATTCATACTCGCAAATGAATATTAATATGCGTTTTTGTTTTGTTGATTCAATTTGCTCTGATGTTGATATATTGTCACATTATTATCAAATCCCTGGAGTAATTCTGGTGCTGTTTTCCCTTCCTGAACTAGAAAATGTACAGTGAAAAAAAAAATGGTAACGTCCGCAGTATTGAGGAAGAAAACAACAGAAAATAAAACACAGCCGAAACACTTTCTGCTCCTGTCCATAACAAACAAAAGACCATTCCGACTTACCAATACAACGGGGAATTGTTATCATCAAATTCTCTCTTTCTTTCTTTCTTTTTTTAAAAATCTATTTCTTTATCTGCGTCACTTTCTGTCGCATTTCTTAACCCTTTGAACACTATTGCCCTGTACACCGGTCAAATTCTAAGGCGATATATACACTATTGACCTGTACAGCGGTCAGAAGGGTGACATCGCATATCTGTGCTCTTACGTCATCAAAAGTTGCGTTTGGCCGCCATTTTTTATTCCCAGTTGTAAAACAAAGAGAAACTAGAAGGCGGCGCGTAGTCTGGAGAGTTTTTTGGTGAAATTTTCGTGATGAATGCACAGAATGCAACGTTGTTTTATGTATCAAACGGGGCTCAGCGTGGTGGACCGACTGGCATACCAAGACCCAATACTGGAGCTAAAAGATAAGAAAAACATTCTATAATACTCACATTTGCTCCCTATCCATCAATGTTGTGTTTGTTGTGTATTTCCATCATTATATTACTATCCATGAAAATGGCAATTTTGGGCTGGGGGACCAGGGACAGGGCTTCATACAGACAGGGGGACCAGTGTTCAAATGGTTAATTCATTTCCTTCGGTAACTTTTGTGGGCGTGGACGGGAACTCTTAACTCTATCCAGTTTGAAATTTAGACGTAGTTCAGAGATGGTGTTGCTTTTATTCAATATAAACACAAGGCATGGTACATTAGAATTTAAAGTTAAGGAAAATCAATGAACCTGGATGGGATTCAATATTACGAGAGATTGGCTAATTAGATATTAATGTTGGAAAATCGGTGTCCGTTCGGATCGAATATTCAGCTTCCTGAGGGAATGAGTTAAGTTCATTTTATTGTTGCTATATTATTTGAGGGTCGGGGGGGGGGGCAGTGGAGGACAACGGACGAGGAAGGGGAAGAGAATTGAGAGAGTAGCGGGGAGAGACAGGGAGAGAGAGAGAGAGAGAGAGAGAGAGAGAGAGAGCGACAGACAGACAGACAGACAGACAGACAGACAGACAGACAGACATACAGACAGAGAGAGAGAGGATGGAGCGGTAGTAAGCTTATCCCAGGCAACACTGGAATACTCGAGTATAATAAACAAGGAAATCTACAGGGACATCTGTCTTAACCAAAGCACTTCCTTTATTAGGAATACTTTCCCATTTATGAACTCTATGAGATCGTAACAATCCAGATTCACTCTCCTGTAGTGCTCAAGTGAACGTTACCTGCGGTGAACAGGCAACACTTCACAGGCTAATGGAGTGGTGATCTTCCGTTCCAGTGCTGATGACCTAAAACGTTAACAGTGATAACACACTTGTTGGGACAATCACAAAACTAAAAGCTAATCAAAGCAAGCAAAGCGTTTCTTCTTTAGGCTGTTGTTAAAAGTGCGCACGCACCCCAAGAGTTTTGCACTAGGGGGCGCCTACGTATACGTACTATCAATAACCCCGTGCTTATCCTCAACCCTAAATCTTATGGAGTCTGTTATGGGACATGGTATGAGTGTTTCCCCCTGTAGTTGTTTCCCTTGTCTGAAAGTGCTGATAATGTAATTGTGTGTGTGTGTTTGGGTTGATGGCGTGTGTGTGTCGTCTGGAGGATGGTTATTTGTCACGGATGAGTTGCATGTGCATGTACGTGTGCTGGGAGGTTGTGATGTTGATGTTGGACAATATTTTTGTAACTGGTTATGTATGTGTTCGTCACCAGTGAGATTGTACATGTTCTTATCCTTGTACTGGTCGGCACTGTATTATAATGAACGTTTGACCATCAAAACAAACCAATTGGTAGGATCGAGTACCTAGTCTTCTCGGGTAAGGACGAAAAAAATCGGAGGGCCCGTGTGCATGTTGCGCACGTTAAAGATACCTTGGCAGTTGGAAATCGTAAAGAGCAGGCCGAAAGGCCGCTGCCCGGGCAAAATTGAAATTAATAGATTAAAATTTATTCATATCATCTCCCCCCCCCCCCCTCCGCCAGAACAAGAAATAATAAAACAAGTAAAGTGAGGTGTAAATGCCAAGGGCAGCGAACCTCCTAAAAAAAAAATAAAGACCTCAAATCATAATGAACGTTTGACGCAAGAAATGAATACAATTTCTCGTGTTCACACCAGTTAACGTATTTACTTCAGTTTACGCATTGATTATGCATACGGCCACAGTGGTCCGTACTACCAAGTCTTCGAGTCCTGTGATTGCATGGGTGCACAAAACTAGCAACACAACATTCCCTAACGCTGCCCCTAACCCTATCAACCAAAAAAAAACAGGTGCAAAACAAAAAAGAAAATGTGAACAAATAATTAATCTTAATTAATTAATGCTGTTGTAAAGGAGCAATTCGGGAGGAGCTCTCCTGGTCTGGAGTCACTAAAGGCTATAAAATACGTACCCCAGGCGCAAAAACTTGGAGAAGGTACGTACAAGTAACACCGTTCGCACTCGCCGGGATAATAAAAAAAAAAACAAGAATCATTCAAAGCAAGCACAACTTTTATTCTTAAGCACTTTTTCTTTACCAAAACCTACCTGAGATGAGCCTTTCTGATCTTGCAAATGTTTTCTGCTAATTCCGGCAATAGAAAAGTTAACGGAGAATATCAGAATCTCTCTTTCTGACTGTTGTACGTTCTTGTATTTGTGGATTGATTGTGAGTGGTAGAATGACTGTGAAGCACAGAGCTCCCTCCATAGATAGACTAGAGGGGGCACTCCGGTGCGCAACACGTCTTTCTTCCATTCAAAGATGGCGGCATTTCAGTGGCTACGTAGGGCGCCACCACTGCAGGCAAAAGGAGGGCAAGAAACTAATAAACACTATAATGGCACTTGTAGACTCAGATGGCAATATCTTTAAAACGGATGGTTAAGATTCGCTGAAACTGTGCATACAGCTTTCTTATCGGGAAGTCTATTTATAGAACCCGTAGTGTGAAGTGCTTAGAGCTTGTATCATTAGCCATCATAGTTTTATACAGACATTCGTGTAAGAATTCTAATCTGTGCTTTACAGCAAGTCCGGAACAATGTGGTCACAGCGCAATGTTTATTAAATGGCCTTGTAAATGATTTCGTTAATGGATGTTAAGGTTTTTTAAAAGCTAAGTTAGCTACGTAAAACAAATTCAGCCAATTGATTATTTTTCAAAGGATAAAAGGCATGCATTGGTTGAGCTTCTAACTCAGTATGAATGAAATCGGCAAGATAATGAAAGTGATTTGCCCATGAAATAAAAACACGCCTCTGTCCTATGCTGGATTAAACGTATTGGAAACACGCGAGAATGTTATGCGTGATTGGGTCAGACATAAAAACTCTGACCCAGAAACTATTTAAAACCCCTTTGGAAAGGGAAGCTGGGGAATGAAAGATTCCCTCTGTCGCAAAGAGAAAACGAAGGAAAGATTAAAGACAGGAAAACGAAATTAACGGGTTTTGTTTCATTGTGTTGGTTGTCTTAGTACCTATCAATGTGATTAGACCTATCTAAATGTCTGTTTTTATAAATACAGATAAAGCGAAAAACGGAGAGACAACGGTTAGATAGATAGATAGATAGATAGATAGATAGATAGATAGATAGATAGATAGATAGATAGATAGATAGATAGATAGATAGATAGATAGATAGATAGATAGATAGATAGATAGATAGATAGATAGATAGATAGATAGATAGATAGATAGATGGATGGATGGATGAATGGATGGATGGATGGACGGACGGAAGAATGGATGGATGGATGGATGGATGGATGGATGGATTAATGGATGAGTGGGTGGATGGATGGATGGATGGATGAATAGAAGGATGGACTGTCGACGGACAGAGACACTGTCAGATATGTAGGCAGATAGATAGATAGGTAAATAGGCAGACAGATAGACAGACAGAAAGTCAGACGGATAAATGGATAGATAGATAGATAGATAGATAGATAGATAGATAGATAGATAGATAGATAGATAGATAGATAGATAGATAGATAGATAGATAGATAGATAGATAGATAGATAGATAGATAGATAGATAGATAGATAGATAGATAGATAGATAGATAGATAGATAGATAGCTAAATAGATAAAACCAGAATGCTCGTGTTTTATTCTACACTATGATGTTTGTTGTCGTTGTTGCCTTCAAAGTTGTTTTTTTCTATATCTCCCTCCTTTCTAAGTTCATACACACGAGCAAAGAATGTGGACTAATGGCTTTTGTTTTTCAATTTACAGCCCTCCTGTTTCTGACATTGTTTGTAACTTTTCCCAAACGGTCTTTATGCCCTGACTAGTTCCTGGACAGGAAGGGCGGTAATTCATGAATACATGAAATCAGTAAAACATGACGATTTAACAGGCAGACCTTTTTTTCACGCGGAAGTTTCCCAGAACAAGCTCATCAATATTCATAGTTTATCATACCAATCTGTAGGGTATTTTCCATAATTTTCAGAGCTAGAAATAGTTTCATTATCAAAAAATAGATCGCTTGATCCCTCCCAGGCTATTGATTTTCATACACTGTGACATAACAGAATTATGTCTCTAAAAAACCAGACATTGGCAGATGTGCTCTCGTTTGCACAGACAAACAAAATGATCCATGCGCCATTGAGAAGTCGGTGCTCGTTTGTCATGGGTCAGCCTGACCCCTTGGAGACTCATTTGTCTGTTCATAGGTCAATGTCTCAAGACTGCCTGGTGAATTAATGTCCCTCTATGGTTTCCGCTGTGATTAAATTATGTGACCCTGGCCTTTGATGTACGACAAACTCAGAGAAAATAGACCACGAAACCATTACTTTTAAGGAACTGTTTCCATAAATTAATAAGCAAAGATAAGAATCACTTTATTATCTCCATGAGGGGAATTCTCTTTCACGGAGCGTTTAAGAGCACGTACATGATACGCACATTCAAAGCATCATTGCATAAACATATCATTACTCAATAACTCAATAAAAAGCATTTAACATCAAATAACAAGGGGTGCAACCTTAATAATGGCTGTAATATCATGCTGTTGACTAGAATTGCGGAGGACATAAACGATCTGCTGTATCTGTTTGCTTTGATGTTTATTATTCTTTCCTCCTGGACAATCAGTTAACACTTTAGTAGTTAACTATGAACTGTTTGCCTCCAGAAAAAAAAAAAAAGTCTAGCTCATGGCTCTGTCCAGAATGGTGTAATCTGAAAGTTTCATTTTCTGGATCCACCAAAATTCTGAATCTTTCCACACCTGGAATTCTGGGATGTTCTGAGAGCTGAAATCAATGTAAACCTTACATGTTCTAAGACATTATTGATTGACTTTCTAATTTACGGACGCAAATTCTGAACAGCTGCAAACAGTCATGATTAGAGGGGACAAAAACTTGGATCTAAATCGTTCGTGATGTGGAATCCATCATGCTTAACTTAATGAACTACCTCGATTCCAACAGCACGGGCTGATGCGGGTAACAGGCTTACATTAATTGACGATTCCAGCTAACCCAGGATGCTCTGTTGACATTTGTTATTAAGATGTATGAGTAAATGGCGAGGGAAAGAAAAGAGGAAATCTATAGAATACTAGTACACGGGCACTTTTAGCCCCACCCCCTGCCCCCAATACGTTTTTTCTCCTTGACTTCTGAATGAATTCTATTTTTAAAGAGAGCTATGTTTCAGTTCATGTCTTCAAGGAGTATACTTGCGTCGTGAACGTTTGTAAGATAGTGAGAAGTCAAGTCCTGAAATATTGACGCTGATATGGTTTTTTGTATAATATGTAGTTTACAGCGTAAGCACCTGAGGCCTCCTCTGACAGCACGCCTACTCAAAGGGCACCATTAAGCATTAATTTTATCAGAAACTTGTAAAGAATCTTTATCCCAAACAGACACTACGTTTTGTTGTCTTTTTAATGTCCCTGTAAACATTACTACTCGCATATTTTTCTTTACAGAAAATACAGAGCCAATATTTACAAATATGGGGGTATGGACGTGATCCTCCCATATCAACGCCAATCCGCGGTCACTGTTTACGTCCTCGCTATGACAGCTCTTTTCCTAAACCCATTCATCTTCCAGAGAATACCCGGGGTGACATTGGCCAATCCAACTGGAGTACAACAGGATAAACCGAAGCACCACTAGTGAGTACTGCTGTGCCCTTTGATCTGCACAAATAACAGGCTCTGGTGCTCGTGCCGCAGATTTCCTTTGACAGTGATATTTGTCCGAGTACCGGGATTTCCATCTTTGCTGACCCAGATTCGACCTATGTTTACCATAACTGGTGTCCTAGGCTACCGAACATTGATTACGTCTTTCCTTGCCACCACTGAAACGCACGACATCAGAAACAGTGCAGAGATAGAATACATGCAATCCAAATATAGTCTATCGACGTGAGTCTTTCTCTCATCTTTATTTTCCTTATGTAAAGAATGCCCCTGCCACTGAGTGACCCCGCCCCCCTGTTCTTTTTATAAATTAAAAAACAAACAAACTCATAATCCTTCCAGATTACACACAAACACACACACACATACATGCACGCTCGCCCACACACACACACACACACACACACACGTGCGTACATGAATTTCAACTTTTTTTTTTTTCTTTTTAACACTATGCATATGAATCCGAACTTAAGACAGAGACACGTGCCTATGCCATTGATTTAATACAATATCACCAACGAAACACTGTATGAACGAAAATAAATGCGTGGGTGAGTTTAAGTTTAAAAAGAAGTCTGTACACAAAATCCAAGGTTAAGATAGACATGGCATACTTGCTTACGTCGTGGAATTACTACAAGAAAACACTGTATAAGCAAAAAATAAATGCATAGTTGAATTCCAAATAAAAATTTAATACGTGCTTATGTCATGGAGAGAATACCTTATCACAACGTAACACTGTATGAACAAAATAAACCCATAGTACAAGTAGATTTTTCAGTTTTTTTTAACAATATGTACATAATATCCAAACTTAAGATGGAAGTACTGGCTGGTCTTTCTTTCGTTTTTTTTTGTTGTAATCATGACTGGGGTGAGTTTTCTATTTTGATAAAGCACAATAAAATTGTAGCAACACGTCATCAAAATACTGATTGTGTGATTGTGGATTTCGCGCAGTGTATTAGATTATCTATGTGAAGACTGCTTGGTTACCATTATGATGATGACAATGATGATGGTGGTGTGGTGGTGGTGATGATGATTGTGATGGTGATGATGACGGTGAAGATGATGAAGATAGTGATGATGATGATAGTGATGATGATGTTGATGATAATGTTGATGATGTTGATGGCGAAGATGAGGTGGTGATGATTGTTTCGTCACCATGAGATCCAAGTAGCTGGCTGATTCGCGGGATCTCATTGAAACTCAATGTCGTGACGCCACCATCCAACTAACGGGCCGATCAAACTCGGCTCGTGCTCGCGGGCACAACAAGAAAGATGAACTTTTGATCGGAACTCTCCAGTCTTAGGAAAAAAAGGGTTAATGACCGGGCATTAAAAAAGATTAAACCTGAATTAGTGAATCTCAACCCTTTTCGGGCAATCGCACCCTCAGGCTCCACATTCTCTTTCACCCCCCCCCTTTCCACCCCCTCACACATACACACTTTTCTTGTGTGACAGGTCTTGATTTTAAGAGATTCGCCGCCCTTGGAATTTACCCTTCACTTTTTTTTTTTTTTATTCTTAGTCTTGTTTCCATGTGTTTTTGTGGTAGGGATTAATTTTTTTTTTATTCTTAGTCTTGTTTCCATGTGTTTTTGTGGTAGGGATTAATTTTTTTTTTATTCTTAGTCTTGTTTCCATGTGTTTTTGTGGTAGGGATTAATTTTTTTTTTAGAATTTTGCCCTGCCAGCGGCCTTGTTCAGCCGGCTTTTCTAAACTTTAAACTGTCAAAGTAACTTTAACGTGGACAACATGCACACGGACCGTCCCAGTTTTTCGTCCTTATTCCGAGAAGCCTAGGTGCTCGATCCAGCCTACCACAGGATCAAAGACAGGAATACCTCCCTCCCCCGCCCTAAAAAAAAACTTCCAACATGCCTGTACCGACCGGGCATCGAACTAGTTACCTTCGGCATGAGAGGCCTGAACCTTGCCTCTTGACCAACGTGTCCCCTGGCACCCCTAACCCCCCCCCCCTCCCCTTACTCAAACCCAACAGATACATTTCACAAGAAGACAGACTACACACAAAAATATGATGTAAATGTTCTCACAGCCTAATTAATGACAACATGCGCGTAAATTATTCATCATAAAACAGAAAGCATTCTATATCAAATACACTTCAAAAAAAAAAAAAAAAACGGCCTTTGCTGTTCATACCACCACCTACGCATGTTGCTGAACACATCAGTGGCTATCCTGTATTTGGCGGCCTTAGTTTTTGATTGTTCTATCTCCATTGTCTGTTAAATTGGAGATCTTTTAGTATGTAGAAGAGGTATAACAAATGCACACTTTGACACTTGTTTGAAATGCGTTGGGGCATTTATCAAGCTGTTTCACAGTTCGATATATTCAAACGCAAACATTCAACATCGGATTTTTCATTTTGTGCAAAATGTGGAATTGTAACAAACAAGAACGAAGGTAGCGATTTCCCCCCTGATTTTCTGATTTGCCCCCCCCCCCCCCCAAAAAAAAAATCAGTTCCATTCATGTTTTCACCCACCTCACCCCTACCCCACCTTGTCTTTCATCGTTTTGGCCCTCTTGAACCCTTTTCTTCGTTTTCACCCCCCCCCCCCCTAAAAATCAAACTCGTCCCCGGGGTGATATCTCTCATATTGAAAACCACTGAACTAAAGTTTTGTTTCTTGATTCGGTATCAAGGGTGAACAGATTTTCCATGCAGCTCACGGGATACACTGATAGTTCAGTCTAAGCCAAAGCCGGCAGGAGACACGTGGGAAGAACCCGGTTAGTTCATAGTTTCAGCTCATGGCGACAACATCGGTGTCAGATAGGGGTAGATCTAGTTTTCGAAGTTGATCAAGGGTATTTGACGTCTTCATGGATTGACTGAGACGCTGATATCACCCATGTATCGGATGTCCTCAGGCTGAATGGTTAAGATGCTGATAGCTCATCTGCTGAAGGTGAAGTTTCTACAAGGTAAGTTCATGCATGTGGTTTTATTTCTAGTGTCGATTTGATAATTGCTACGGATTCGTGCATGTTGATAGATCTAGGTAGGCCAGTGTAAAGCTGGTCATAGGCCCAGACCAGATGGGAAATCGCGACTTTAGTTCTTGTTTGTTCCAACTCCACTTTTCTGTACAATTGAAAACTTCAGCGTTAAACGTGAGAGGTTTTGGTATTCTGATAAGGCGTTAGAATAAATCGGAACTGTGAAACAACTTGATAAGTGCCACAACGCATTTTAAACAATTGTCAAAGTATGCATCTGTTACATCTCTTCTACATACTCACAGATCTACACCTTTTCAGAAAATGGAGATAAAACAAACAAGAACTAAGGTCATGAAATGTGGGCGGCCATTGCCTACTGTTCATTAAGAGTTTTGTTTTAAGCATCTGTGAGTCTTCTCCGAAATATTTGTGCTAATGACTCCCCCCTCCCCCCCCCCCCCTGAACGCACTTGGCAGTATCCTTATTGTTTACCAACCCCTTTCCCCTTTGCGTCTATCAGGGGGTTGTAGATCCTTTCAAAATCGTATGCCACAATGGCAATCGGGGAAGGAGTACGAATTGTATTATGAGTTACACAACTTTAGTCAGGCACATATTTCATGTTCTGGGTGTTAATCGCCAAGTCGCGCATTTACTACAAAAACATCCATCTAGAGGACTAACTCTCTAGGGGGCAGCGCCCCCTGCGACCACACACTGACACTCCTAAAGTTGTGTCCATGTGGTATCCTTATTGTGTGACTCAAATGGAACTCCCTTCTTATTTTGTAACCGCCCTGCCCCCCCCCCCCCATAAACACACACATATACCCACATGCCTTTTGAGTCTCTTTATCAAAGCCCCCATTCCCTTTTACCTCCACTAGATGGGAGTGTGTGGATGTGGGGGGGGGGGGTGTGAAAGGAGGGATTAGGTCCATCCCAACTGCCTCCCCCCACCCCCTCAACCAGTTGTGCCTGGATCTAGGTTGGTGAGACCAGTGAGGATCTCCCAGTCTGGAGAACCTGGGAATCAAGAACTTACTGTTAAAATAACTTTAGGCTAAGAACACAGTTGAAGCTTAGGACAAAGTTGTCAACTGCTGGTTACGATATGAAATCTTAGTTTTGATCAGACTGAAGCCGTGTTTTCATTTGTATGAAAACGGTAACAGAAACGTTAAAAATCCATTAATAAATAATAAAAAAAAATTAGGAGGGAAAGAGAAAAAAAAAAACACCAAAAGGAAACCTGTCCCTGTCCCCAGCCAAATCTCTGATAAAACCCTGCCTAATCCCATCCAAACCTATTATTAAGCCCGTTCTTAACACTACCCAAACCAATTGCTAAACCCGTTCTCAATCCCATCCAATCTATTAGCAACCCGTTCTTCACCCCATCCAAACCTATTAGTAAACCCATTTCTATCTCCATCGAAACCTATTCTGCCGTGCAAAGGCAGAGCGATGTATTTGCTCTCCTTATACTTTATCAGTTACCTCGCTGTGCCTTTGCATGGCAGTGTCATTAAACCTGTCCCTAATCCCACCCAAAACTTATTATTAAACTGATCTGTTTAGGGTTTAGTTTCAGGGATGCGGACAGGATTAGGTATGAGATTAGTTTAGAATTAGGGATAAGGAAGAACGAAGCTGAGTATCGGTTTAGGATTATGGATAGCATGGATTATGGGTAGGTTTGACATTAGGCATAGGACAGGGGTCAAGGGTAATGCTTAGGGTCAAGGGACGAGGAGTAAGGGAGGGAGGAATACCTTACTCGAGCGCCACTTTGTCAGATTGTCAGATTGATCAGTAACGACGTGAGGGTCTAGGCAATTTGTATCATCGAGGCCGTAGGCCGATGTTCGTCTTGGCAGTAGTCAGATTGACATATCAGGGAAAGCCCCCGGGGTAGCTATGTATCATCTCTTTTAGTTAGTTTCTGGTCTTTGGCGCTCGAGTACGGAACTCCTTCCTAGGGATAGGTTTCGGACTAGGGATAAGGACAGGGTTATGAATAGTTTTAGGGTTAGGGATAAGGACAGGGTTAGAAAAGGGTTTAAGGTTCGGGATAAGTTCAGGGTTGAGGATGAGGGATACGTACAGGGTTAGGGATGAGATTAAGTTCAGGATTAGGTGTGAGGAAGGACAAAGCTTTTGAGGATACGCTTTAGCATAGTTTGTATTACGGGTAGGGTTAGTATTAGGCATATGGATAGGGATTACTGGGAGGTTTAGGGTTGGGGGTTGGCTTACAGTCAAGGATAAGATTAGGATTAGGGATAAGGACAGGGTTATGGAAGGATTTGGGATCAGCGGGTGGTCGGGACGTACGAAACTCGTCTCTAATTTTAGTCCACGGCATTCCGTCACCTGTAATGCTTCCACCACTGCAGCTTTCATGGCTTCTCTCATGTGTCTATTTTAGACGGCGGGAAAAAAAAGGCAAGCGGAAAAAGTCAAGTGAAAAGGAAAAAAACTCACTTTACTTTACTTTTTTTTTTAACAACATAAAACCTTCCATCTAGGAGACTTATCCTAAAATCCTAAATTCCTAAAATCGTATTTTTTTTGTTTTGATTTTACCCTTGCCTTTTTAAATGTCTTTTTAACGCAAGCCATTTTGTTTAAACGCATGCCTTTATTGTTTAACGCGAAATAATTTTCTTTAAACGCTTAACTTTATTTTTTGAAATATTTAACTTTTTTTGTTTAAATGCTGAACGTCTGTGTCCAGCTTTTTCCCGTGTCTTAACTTTTTTAAGGTTCTACATTTTTACGCCCCCCCCCCCCCACCCTTTTACGCTTGCTATGTTTTTTCTGTATTCCCGTATTTCTGGTCCTAACATTTTTTTAAAAATCAGAAACTGATTATTTTTTTTCTCCTCTCACTTTCTCTTTCTCTCTCTCTCTCTCTCTCTCCCCTCCCTCTGTTCCTCCTTCCTTTTATTTTTCTCTATATATACTGGAAGATAATGAATTTTTCCTCAAAAATATTTCAGTCAGTTACCTACTTAATTTTACATTACAAATGACCAGTCATAAAGGACATGGAAAGCGTTTCAGGCTTCACAATTCAGGTTAAGTAAGTGCAAAGTAAGCCTGCTCTCATGAAGCGTGTCTTCGGGGCACATTCTGCGCGTCTTTTTCACTCAATGAATACGCGCGTTTTCTGAAGAAAAAAATCCAGCCTCTCCTGTTTTTATTGTAGGTGCTCCAATCTAAGCAGCTAATGGGTGGTGGGCGCTTCCAGTAGGGTCTCATACTGTCGTATCGTTGTGCAATATATTCTCTATCACCTTGCTTCTTCCTACCACAGTGTGATCATGATCGTGTCGACGTGCATTCTGTAAACTCAAACCCATGTAAACATACTTTTTAGATATAATACTTTTCGAAAAAAAAAAGTACATTAGTCAAAGATACGCGCAGAAAAATGCCCCCCAAAAACACCCTTTCATGGAAACAGGCTTTTCCGGAACTGGATACCAATTGGACATCAGGAAGTCCCGTTAGAATGACAAGGTTCTATAGATAATCTCCAGTTTTTGGCTCGATTGAGTTACATACTGCACAATAATTCTACATGCATTCTCCATTGTGTGTCAAAGTATCTAGCGGATTTGGCGTGTAATTTGTTAGTATTCTCTAAAAGCTATGAGCACTTGAAACTTCAATCTTCAATTTCTCAAAAGTTGACCGAGGGGAGTTAGAACCGTGTCATTCTGAGGGGGCGATTAACTCTTATGCGTCCGCACATAATTATTATGGAAAATGTTTTCCTATGGATTTTCAATTATATTATTTACATGCATGTATTTACCGGGTGTCTGAAAAAAATTGTATACACAAATTAACCTTAATTTTGTTTGCAACTCTATTGAACTGCCTTGTCATCAGTGCCTGGCCCAGAAGTGCCATGGATTTGTTGAATACATGCCATAACACAATTACCCACCTGTCCTCTGTAATCTGAAAGCATCTTGGTTGGCATTGGATTGATAAATATTCAGAGTGTATGCACATTTATTTGAGACACCTTGTATTATGTTGGCGGATCTGACAAATCGGGGCTAATTGTGCATTTTTTATAGTTCTTAAATAAATCAAAATAAAATATTTCTAAGACGATTTCAAGTAAAATATTTTAAGCGAATGCAGAAAAATGGCTGATCTTTCATATTATAAGCAAATCTCAATGTCCATAGAAAAAAATGTCACCCTGTATGGGGGGGAAGGGTGGGGGGTCGGATCTCAGGAATATGGTCGTTCACCGAAAAGGCTGATTTCGTCAGATCCACTCGCATAAGTATTTGTTTACTAAAGACAAGTTGAAAAGTTAGAAGCTGTATAATAAAATGGAAATTATACCTTTCGATCAACCGTTTTCGTTTGAAAGTATGGTGACACTTAGTCGTTCGCCAGTATTTTTCTTTTTTCAGCACGTTTTTGTGACCGACGGTGCAACTTGATACCAGTTTTTCTGCAATTCTTGAGAGGAGTCCAGTTATTACCCAAAATGACGATGCGAGTGATGAATCATTCAGACCACTGAGAATCATCGGGAACACCCGTATCACACACCCAGTTTTGAGAAACTGATTGTCAAAGACGTGTCAGGTATGTTTTCAGTGGTAACGATGCCGACAACGCGACCTTACTTCTTGTCTGTCCCAACGCCAATTTTAGCACTTGAGAAATTCGACGTTAAACGTTTGCGGCTTTAGTATTATGATGAGGAGTTAGAATAAATCGGACGTGTGAAACGGCTTGGTGAGTGCCACAACGCACTTTGAACCAAAATGCGCATTTATGATACCTCTTCTATATTCGAAAAGATCTCCAGTTTTTCAGAAAATGAAGATAGAACAAACAAGACTCAAGGTCGCAATAAGCCTTAAGTCATTGGTTCTCAAAATCTCAGGCCACATTCTTGAGCTTGCGATCTCAGGTTTCCTATTGGAGGTGTTCATTTTACTAAGGTAGCGGCCTTGACATTTGCACCTCTGTCAGGTTTCTTTAATTCCTCCCCCATTTTGAATTGGCAGGAACATTTCTTTTTCACCATAATACTTTTTACAGTGGCAATTATTGACACAATCTGTGAGACTAAATTTCTTACTAATTGCAATCAAGTGAAATAATATGAAAAAGTCACATTTCAATGGATTATAAAACTTTTATATAAGCAGTCTAGTATCATTGATAATTACAAGGATATAAAACATTCACTAATTAAAGGAAACAAAACAAGTCTTTGAGGGTCCTTCTGAGAATACATTCTTACATGAACGTCTACCAGCATTCTGTCGCTCTTAAAAAAAAAATTTTTTTCTTAATCTATAAAGGGTTTTCAAGATTTAAAAATAGTTTTGCTTGTGACATCAAGCTCTATATCCTCATGCTGTTTGTTCTGGTTAAAACAATTCAACCTTTGAATTAGCATTGCTAAGTGTACAGGGTGTATTCTTTCCCAATTTGAAGTTCCTCCTCCTGGCTGAAATTCCTTCCCAGTTCCTCCTCTTTAATGTGGAATTCCTCCGCTGGGACCAGAGTGCCTACCGCTTCAGAATTGGGGGACAAAGTGGTCTAGAGGCAAGGTGCTTACATTTCATGCCAAAAGTACGGGGTTCAATTCCCGGTCGGTGCAGGTATGTTGAGATTTTTTTTTTTTACGGGGGAAAAATTCCTGACCCTATGGTGGGTAGAATCGAGCGCCTAGTCTTCTCGGATAAAGACAGAAAAGCTCTATATTATACATGAAAATATCACTAAAGATTTACATTTTCACACAAAGAAGAATTCAGTTTCCAAATCTCACCAGGAGAAGGCACAATGTGATGTTTTTGTACTCGTTTAGTACTTTATGGCAAAACAGTCCAAACAAATGTAGTTCTCTATCGTGCATCGACGACAGAAACTTGATGAACTTAAACATGTTTGGTCTAACAACTAGCCAAGACGGTGAAAAAAATGTTTTCTTTATATCTTTGATTTTTTTTGTGCAAGATTATAGCATGTGAAATTCATCCTCCATTTCATTACAATCCTCTCTCTCTCTCTCTCACACTTGCACATTTTTAAAGTTTTTGTTTAAATTCAAATTCAAATTTTCTGTAAAACACTAAAACAGTAGTTAGGCCACTCTTATATTGGAGGGCATGAGTTTTGAGTTTGAATTTGGGTTTTGCGGCACGTCGGCACGATAACGGCCATTTTGCGCCCTTCACAGTCTGTTTGGGAACACGTTTTTTATTTGTTTTGTATTCATAACTTTTAAGTTTAACATAGAATTAGATACATTCATATAATTCTGACATATTGGTAAAATTCTAAAAAAAAAACTGTTTTGTATAGATCTGGAAATAGTTTTGTAAACGAGTATAGAATTTATTAAATCAAGTTGGAGATCTTAGCCTCTATCAGAAGGACAGGATGCGCTGTGTGTCCACGTCAGGAAATAATTCTTTCATGGATCCGCCTTCTTCGGGTATGCATCAAGTCTACACATTCATTTAAAATATGTTTTATTGACAGTTGGCAATTGCATACCACACATTTGGGGCTCAATGTATTTTCCCAAATGTTTTTTTTTCTTGATATTCAGAAGCCAAAACGCTGTCCTATGGAGAGCTAGGGCCAACCACAATGGACCAATGGACCCAATTCCCCATCTAGCCGGGCACCATGAACTGCTACAGGTAGCAGAGAGCTTAGAGAAAGCACGTCGACACGATAAGGGAAAAAGCAAGGCGATAGACAGAAGAATATTACAGCCATGAAAGGACAGGAGGAGACCTGACCAGGGGCGTCCACCAACCAGCCGCTTTGAAAAGACAATTATAAGACTTTGAACAGGAGTTTCCGAAGGGGGGGGGGGAGGGAGGGGAGAGGTGGTGCAGGGGGTATATTTGCCCAAAGACCTGGAAATTGCTGCCAGATAAGAGATGTAAAGAATATGGAGGGGGGGTGGGGGGGGGGAGAGGAGGTGCAGGGGTATATTTGACCAAAGACCTGGAAATTGCTGCCAGATAAGAGATGTAAAGAATATAGAGGGGGGGGGGGGGGGAGAGAGGAGGTGCAGGGGTATATTTGACCAAAGACCTGGAAATTGCTGCCAGATAAGAGATGTAAAGAATATTGAAAATTTCAAGAAACATCTTAACTCACCTTTTCATTTGGTGGAGTACAACACTATATTATTTATTCTGTTTCTGGCTGTTGTCACGTTTTGGTATGTTCTTTGTATTGGTAGAGTGATTGTAAGGGGCTTAAAGATTATATTACGTGATAAAATGTTTATTTATTCATTGTTACCATTAGGATTATTATTATTATAGTATTACTATTATTAATACCATTATTTTAAATATTATTACTACTGTTAAGTATGGATTTGTATACATATTGTTTAAATAACCTTTTAGAAAATCTGAAGTGAGAGGGAGTTTCAAGTACAACTTTTTTTGCGAACGAATTTTTTTTTTCCTTTCTTCGGTTTGGACTAAACGATTCACATTTTATAGTTAGTACTGAAGTTGAAGAGAACAGTGTAGGGATAAATATACTTAAGAAAAGTTGCCATGAGTAAACGGGACAAAACAATAGTTGGGAACTCCTGACTTAGAGTAATAGTATCTGTTTCTCATTGCTGCAATATTTTCACTTGAATTAAACGTTGTGCTGTATCAATCCAAATCCTCATCCAGAAAAATCGAGACCTTAGTTCTGGCTTGTTCCAACTCCACTTTTTGCACAACTGAGAAATTCCATGGCACTCGTTTGCCGCTTTAGTATTATGATAAGCAATTAGAATAAATCGGGACTGTGAAACAGCTTGATAATGTATTCTATCATTCCTGAAAACGCCATGAAGATATCCTACCATGGGAACTGCAGTGCGGATAAGTTTTTCTTACACTTTGTAATTCAACTACAAATCTTTACAATTGAAATTCTCAAAATTCGCTGATGTGGAGATTCAATGTAGTGGTGCTGGGAAGGACACGAACCTATTTAATGATTTTTCTGGATAATGGATGTAAACACGAGTTTTTTTCTTTTAGTATCTCGTGCATGTTTCAGTCCTTGTGGTCAGTGGCGGATCTACTGTGAAGCTTAAGCTTCAGGGCCTCTAATCCTGGTTGGGCCTGAGAGAAACTTATTTTTGAGAGAATTTTTGATATTGCCCTATTGTTGCTGGTTGAGGTCTCATGACAGTTTAAGCTTCAGGATCCCCAAAATGTAGGTCCCACGCCGTTTGTGAGCCCTGAATGTTTCTACTTTGGTGTGTTTGTATGCAAAAATCTGATTTTTAGGAAGGAGGGAAGGAAGTATAAAAGTTGAAAATCCATATCGGGCACGGTCGTGAGATACATCTCGGTATCGGTACCATCGGTGTCGTTTCATTGTTTCGCTGTCGTTTCGTATTAGATAATAACGGCGCGAGTGGTGTCGTCTCGGTGTCGTCTCGGTGTCGTCTCGGTGTCGTCTCGGTGTCGTCTCGGTGCCGCCTGCATGGGTTGTCAGCCCGACTACATGCAGTTACACAGATTAACAGATATTATGCATCACACAAACTCGACGCTCATTCAATTTTCTTTTGAGACCAGACACAAAGTCATGCTTTGTTCATTAGTTCATTGTGCTAAAGTTATGTCAGTTTTAAGCCATGTCGTCCCCTTGGAACGACAAAGTTCTTTTGAAAAATTGAAGTTTCGTGTGTTCAGCTTTTAAAGGTACTTTATTGATTTTGGGCCACAGCGGAGTTGAAAATAAATGTGCGGGCGGCCTTCTGAGCCGGAAAACAACTCTGCTTCGAGTAGAATTAAAAAGTGTGACAGGAAATTTCTTTTTATGCCACAATTTACACTTTAATGATAGAAACTCAACTTCAAAAATCACATCTGTGTAATTCCGCAGTCTGCGGGCCAAACTTCCCACTCAGACGGATTCGTTTGATACTTTGACAGAATGGACGAGAACTGTAGAAGCAGTCTTTAGTATGCAACTCCGTTCTGCCAAAAAAAGTGGAATATAGGAGTCGGAACCTTGGCATTCTCAGCGGACAATGTGTTGACAATGCGGGCGCGGCGGCTTGCTTGACGGACGGACGGACGGACAGACCGACGGGCAGACGGACGGATGGAACGACCTTCGGGCGACGAACGGCTGACAGACGGAACAGGCGACGTACGGCTGACAGACGGACCAGGCGACGGACGGACGGACGGACGGACGGGCGACTAACGGCGGATAGACGGACAGACCGACCGACGGGCGACGAACGGCGGACGGACCGACCGACGGACCGACCGACGGACCGACCGACGGGCGACGAACGGCGGACAGACGGACCACGAACGGCGGACCGACTGACCGACCGACGGACGGACGGGCGACGAACGGCGGACAGACAGACGGACCGACCGACCGACCGACCGACGGACGGGCGACGAACGGCGGACAGACGGACCGACCGACCGACCGACCGACGGACCGACGGACCGACGGACAGACGGACCGACCGACCGACCGACGGGCGACGGACAGACGGACCGACCGACCGACCGACGGGCGACGGACAGACGGACCGACCGACCGACCGACGGGCGACGGGCGACGGACAGACGGACCGACCGACCGACCGACGGGCGACGGACAGACGGACCGACCGACCGACCGGCGGGCGACGAACGGCGGACGGACAGACCGACCGACCGACAGACCTATCGACGGGCGACGAACGGCGGACAGACCGACCGGCCGACTGACGGGCGACGAACGGCTGACAGACAGACAGACCGACCGACCGGCCGACCGGCCGACCGACGGGCGACGAACGGCGGACAGACAGACAGACCGACCGACCGGCCGACCGACGGGCGGCGAACGGCGGACAGAAAGACGGTCCGACCGACCGACCGACCGACCGCCGGGCGACGGACAGACGGACCGACCGACGGGCGACGAACGGCGGACAGACGGACCGACCGACCGATCGACGGGCGACGAACGGCGGAGAGACAGACGGACCGGGCAACGAACGACGGGCGGGCGGACAGACAGACAGACAGACGGACGGACAGACGGACAGACGGACCGACCGACCGACCGACGGGCGGCGGACAGACAGACAGACGGACCGTCCGACCGACCGACCGACGGGCCACGAAAGCGGACAGGATATCATGTAAACGAAAATCTTCGAAAAGACGCACGTCATAATGCTGTTTACGATAGAACGACGCGTGATGTAAAGCCGCCTTTAGTGTTACAATAATTGCTTCAGTATGAAATAAGGTTTCAAAACTACAATGAATAAGAGAGTTTATAGCACTTCACAGACACAACAGGCAGATACACAACGAACTCAAAACCGTCCAGTTCAGTGTAAATCTCGAGAGTCGTTTATTTCTGTTTATTACCCGAAGTCCTTCTTGGGTTGACTCCGTTCAACACCTCTGCGCACCTCTGCGCACCACACATCTCCCCCTAGCACAGAAATCTCACAGAGTTATTGGTAGCGCCTAGGTGATCGCACTGGTCGTCCTGAACGGGAAGTGAGCTGTCTGTGGTCAAATACAGTTGTGGGTGGATCATTATTGTTTCTAGTTCTTTTGTTAAGTTGTGGCTCTTGTGAGACAGGAGGACGGCCTCTGCGCACCGGCTGCTGAAGTTGTACCGGTTTTGATGAGTCCACTCGTGCAGGCTTAAGGCGGTCTACTGAGATGCGTTCGGCACGATGAGAAATGTTTTATCTCCAGGAGTTAGCACCTTATAAGGACCGGTGTAAGGCCTTTGTAATGGACTTTTCACTGCATCTGTGCGTATGTAGACATATTTGGATGATAACAAGAGCGGTGGTAAGTGCGTAGATGGGTTACTATGGTGGATGGCTGGCCTAGGTACACGTAGACCGTTTTTATCTCGGAGGGCTGTTAAAAAATCTGATGCAGACCAAGACTGAGTCTGCGACGGAATTAACTCACTGGGGATAGTCAACGGTTCCCCATAGACAGGTTCTGCCGAAGAAGTTCCCAGGTCCTCCTTTGGAGTTGTTCTGAGTCCGAGGAGTACCCAAGGCATCTCTTCTGCCCAATTGTTCCCCGTTAGTCGTGCCTTCAAAGCTGATTTGAGTGTGCGATGAAACCTTTCCACCATCCCATTGGCTTGGGGGTGAACTGATGTTGTCCGATGGAGTCTGACTCCTAGGCGTCTCGCAATTTCAGCCCACAAGGAAGATGTGAATTGTGAACCACGATCCGACGATATGTCCGCGGGAACCCCGAAGCGAGAGATCCAGCCTCCAAGGAGAGCCCGAACACATTCTGGTGCTGTAATGTTTGTCATAGGAATTGCCTCTGGCCATCGTGTATTACGGTCAATGATGGTTAGTAGGTAACGGTAACCACATGACTGAGGTAATGGACCAACAATATCGATGTTGATATGGGAAAATCTTTTGTCAGGTACAGTATATGTCTGAAGGGGCGCCTTGGTATGTTTCTGAATTTTTGATGCCTGGCAATTGTGACACTCCATTACCCAATCGCTAATTTGGCGGCTGAGGCCATGCCACACGTATTTCTCTGCAATGAGTTTAACAGTAGCCTTAACTCCTGGGTGAGCAAGGTTATGGACAGCCTCGAACACCGGGCGTCGATAATCTGGAGGAACGATAGGGCGGGCTCTACCAGTTGAAATGTCGCAGAGAAGCTCTGGTCCTTCATCAGTCAGCTTTGTCGTAGCAATTTTCATGTTTGTGATGGCAGTTTTGTACGCTTGTATGTCTGGACTCAAAATTTGCGCCTTGGCCATAGCTGTAAAGTCAATGCCTAACGAGACCGCGTTTGTGGAAGTGGAAGCGCGAGAAAGGCCATCGGCAACCACATTCTTCTTTCCCGAGATGTGCTTAATATCGGTGGTAAATTCTGAGATAGCAGTCAGTTGCCTTTGCTGACGGGCTGACCATAGTTCAGATGTTTTCGACATTTCGTGGACTAGAGGTTTGTGGTCTGTGTAGATGGTAAACTGCCTCCCTTCAAGCATATAACGAAAATGGCGTATTGCCAAATGGGCGCCCAGAAGCTCTCTGTCAAAAGTACTGTACTTGATCTCCGGACTACGTAGCTGGCGACTAAAAAAGGCAAGTGGCTCCCAGCGACCATGGTTGTACTGCTCAAGGACTGCGCCGACGGCCACATCAGATGCGTCACATGTCAAAGCTAATGGACAATCTGTACATGGATGTACCAGCATGGTTGTATCTGCCAATGCTTGTTTACCGGCAAGGAAGGATTGTTTCATTTCCTGGGACCAAATGAGATCTTGGCGTGATTTGGATATTTTCAGAGCTTGATAAAGGGGACGCAACATCAAAGCTATGTTTGGAATGAAACGGTGATAAAAGTTTATTATCCCAAGGTACTCTTGGAGTGCCTTTAAAGTTCTTGGTTGTGGTAACTTCTTTACTGCCTCAATACGAGACGACATTGGTGCTGAGCCTGACGCAGACACTCGATGTCCCAAAAAATCAAGCGATGCCACTCCAAAGAGATTTTTCAAGCTTGATTACCAGTCCGTGGTATTTTAGTCGCCGGAAAACTGCATTGAGGTCCTCTACGTGAGACTTGGCTGAGGAGCTAGCCACTAAAATATCATCAAGGTAGACCAATGCGCTGTCTAAATATTGGAGCATAGAGTCCATGAGCCGTTGAAACGTCTGCGCTGCATTTTTAAGGCGAAATGGCATACGTAAAAATTCCCATAAACCAAAAGGCGTGATAACAGCTGTTTTAGGTATATCTTCGGGAGTTACAGGAATCTGATGATATCCCCTCACAAGGTCAATCTTGGAGAAATATTTTTTTTTAGCCAGGCGAGCCGAAAAGTCTTGAATATGGGGTATCTGATAGCGATCAGGAACTGTGGCATCATTCAGTCTGCGGTAGTCGCCGCAAGGACGTGAGTCTCCGTTACTTTTAGGTACCATGTGTAGTGGGGATGCCCAGGGGCTGTTGGATTTCTGTACAATACCCATCTTTTCCATTTCCAAAAATTCCTTCTTTGCAGAGGCCAGCTTGTCTGGTGCTAGACGACGTGCACGAGCGAAGACTGGCCTGTCTTTAGTTGGGATAAAATGTTTCACCCCGTGCTTGACTTCAGCAGTGGAGAAGTTGGCTGTAACAGTTCCGGATAGTCACTCAGAATTTTACGGAACTTATTGCTCGTGGGTTCTATGAGAGCAAGATCCGAGTTATCTAAAACTGAACTGACAGTGCAGTGAATGTGAGCAAAAGATTCTGCTTCTATCAAGCGACGTCCTCGAATGTCGACCAACAGGTTGTGCTGACGGAGAAAATCAGCCCCTAAGAGAGGTCGTTTGACATTAGCTGATATAAGACGTGCTTTGAAAATCCGGTTGCCAAAATGCAAAGGTAAGATTCGTGAACCATAGGTGGCTATGGAGGTTCCGTTGGCGGCTTGCAAAGGTGTTCTTGTAGCACCTGACGCTCTTTCTGCCCATGTTGCTGGTATTACAGAGACTTGTGCGCCTGTATGCACCAAGAAGCGTCTTTTAGACTGTGCGTCGGTCACAAATAGTTGAGTTACCTTTGTCTCTAGGTTTTGTTTAGTACATGGTGTAGTGGGCGAACATGGCGGACCAGCAAGTAAAGTTTCTACCGCTGGCCCGCTCTCCCGTTTCCCTGGTTCTTTTTAGTCTTGAGGTTGCTGAAATATTTACATGGGCTGGAACATCGCCTGGCATTTGAACCAAACTTTCGATGAAACCAACAAATCATGTCAATCTCAGACAAACCTGCATCATGGGCTACGGTTGGTGTTGGTTTAGGTGGTTGAACCGCAGTGCAGATTGTCGCATTTGTTGTCAGAGAGTTAAATAGGTTATCAGCCTCTTTCGCCAGTGCTCGGTAGTCAGTGATATTGGGGGAATTAGCAAGTGGAGCACGAATAGATTCAGGTAACAGTCTGAGAAACAGGTGGCGGAAAAGGAAGCATGGCTTGTGGTCTCCCAAAAGAGCTAGCATTCTGTCCATTATTTCCGACGGTTTGCTGTCACCTAGTACTTTAATGTTTAGCAAAGTGTCTGCTTTCTCTGCTTCTGATAACCCGTAAGCATCCGTAAGGAACGATTTAAGTGTGTCGTACTTACAGGTTGGAGGAGGTGAGGATATGATTGATAAAGATCTTGAAGCTGTGTTAGCGTCGAGTGCTGCTACTACATAGTAGTACTTCGTTTCGTCTGTTGTGATTCCACGCAGCACGAACTGAGCCTCAGTTTGAGCGAACCACGCTGAAGGACAAGTGGTCCAAAACGTTGGTAATTTAAGTACTACTGTTTCTATTGACATCGTGGACGAATCGTCGTTGAAAGATTAAGAATAGGAATATTCTGTCTAGATCTAAAGATCACGTCGGGGTCACCACTATAGCACTTGACAGACACAACAGGCAGATACACAACCAACTCAAAACCGTCCAGCTCAGTGTAAATCTCGAGAGTCGTTTATTTCTGTTTATTACCCGAAGTCCTTCTTGGGTTGACTCCGTTCAACACCTTTGCGCACCTCTGCGCACCACAAGTTATCAATTTTACTGGATATGCAAGCAAGAGTTAAGAGCTTCAACTTGCTACATAAACCGGACCGCTTCCTGAATCCTCCATTATCCGGACACCACTCAAGTTCCAGTCAGATCAAAACTGTGGCGGGAAAGCATAAGCTCAAATATAGTTTCCACAGTGGATATTATTATGCCATATCTAATTTTCGATCAATACATTCACTTTGTGTAAGTATGCTGAGTGTTGCTGTGCTATAAAGCTAGGCTAACCGGTCCGACCTTGACACTTACAAAAATTGGAGACAAGGGGGAAAAAAAGCGCGGGAAACACGAAAATCTGGTTAAAACACTATACGGGCGCCCGGATAACGTAGGGTGACCGGATAACAGTGGTGTGTAAACATGAAAATAAAATCCCCCTAACGTCCCGCACGCACGCGCGCCCACACACAGACGCACGCACACACACATTCATCAGGCCTTTGCCCTGAAGGTAAATTGTGGAAAGAGCAGATTGTAGTTCTCAAAAACAGAAACAAAAAAAAAAAACAAAATCAACAAGAACAAAATCTGGAGAATAAATTCGTTGAAGGCACAAGCCCCCACCCGTAGCTCCATTACAGTATCATCATGATGAAGTAGCATTGAAGAGACAGGCGATCAATTATTCAGTTTGTCTCTTTAAGATTGATTAATCAAATTCACTAAATTGATTTATGAAGTCAATAAAGACAAAACCAGTTAAGTACGGTCCAGTCTCTTCAACGCTAATTATTCTTTTTTCTTTCTTCTTTTCCGTTCGTAGAACGAGTATGTTACTAGATCTAGTAAATATTAATGGAAAAAAACTGAACACTCTTTTGGGCGTCAAGTCCTTCGCCAGATCAAAAGAACAAGAACAAACGCAACAAGCAAAGTAACAAAAGGGCTAGTAAGTCAAATAATATCGGAAAATAATGAAGGAATCTCAGAAGACCAAACAGCTCTGCTCTGGTTGCCAGTGCTACTGATTTTGCGACGTAATGGTGTTTATTCATGTGATATGATCTGTGATTTTGTCAAACAGCAATAAACTATGTATTTTACAACATAATTACATGAACTTGCCAACGTCGATGGCCTTTAAGGCAACAATGTTTATTCTCAGTAGAAATCAAGTTAGTCGTCCTTATGTTACGAAGATAAACAACCTCTGTCAAGTTGCTGCAACTCATGGCCACTGCTGAGCACTCTTTTGTACGTATTAAACACTACAAAATCATTCTGAAGGTGAGCGTTGATGAATTATCGCACATCGTTGCTCTTCTCTGGCCTTCACGCTCTCCAACTGCAAAAAAATATTCTTTCTTTGACAATAGGAAATTTAATCTACAATGGAATCCTTCTGTGTTAAGATAAAATTTTAATGATGTTTCAGTCAAGGAGAGAGAGAGAAGGAGAGAGGGAAACGGCGAGGAAGAGAGAGAGAGAGGCAGAGAGAGAGAGAAGGGGGAGGAAGAGAGAGAGAGGCAGAGAGAGAAGGGGGAAGGAAGAAAGAGAGGGGGAAGAGAGAGAGAAAGAGAAAGAAAGAGAAAAGGAGACAGAGAGAGAAAAAGAAAGAGAGATAGACAAAGAAAGAAAAAGAGAGAGAAAACGAACACACAAAATGGAAAGAGAAATTCGCCGTCGCCGGCAATTATTTCCATAAAACCTTTTAGTTATGAATATTGAAACATCGTATTTAGTATCAGATATATTGTTTGTGTGATTATAGCTTTTGAGTTTTTGGGGGGGGGGGGGGGGAGGGGGGTGGGGGAGGGGGCTATTGACATTTAATGTCCATTAGAGATAAAAATTATAAGCTATGAAAAATTAATCTTCAACATACATCATCAACAATGTCTGACATTTCTAAAAATCCATGTGGCAATTTACCCCGGGGAGTGGACTTTTTTGGCCCATTTCGCCCCATCCAGCAGGAACACTAATATACACTGATGAATATTAATATCATATACATGTAATAATAATATAATTGTATTTTAAAAATGCATTTCTAAACCGACACCATTCATTCATAGAGACTAGAAAGACACTAATAAAAACAATTAGGAGAAGACAGTTGTAGTTCATGGGACACTTGTATCGACACAAAGGCCTTGAACACCTGGCTCTAACTGAAAAATTGAGGGCAAAAAAATCAGAGGTAGACAAAGAATAACATACTTAGAGACTTTGAACAGATGGGCGACCGGGGAAAACCAGGACAATGATATGGGCTTTTTGAGAGCATTCGAGCGGAGGAATGAGTGGCGAACCATGATCATCGATATCTGTTCCAGATCCGGCATTTGATGAGAACGAGAGAACAGTGCCCTTTCTCTCTAAGACAATGGTAAGGATCAACACTCAATGCCTTTAAAAGGTCCGTCGGAAAATCAATAAAAATTCATACAAACGCTCGAAGTCAAGCGAGACGACTTGAGTTCCTATCACTTTTCACCGAAAGGACCTTTGAGGTTGATCAGCAGAGGGTCAGCCTAAGAGTGACTTATCGCCATGCTTTGATTTTAAGTGTGTGGAGTGTGTTTTGGCTCATTGCTCTAGACAGATGAATCTTGCTTTCCTTGTTTTTGTTTACAATTCTTTCTTCCTGTTTTCTTGTCTTCGCTTTTTCCTCTTGTTTTTCTTCTTCTTTAGCCCTTAAAAAAGGCATTTGTTGCCCCCAAAAAAGAGCTGTTTTCGGCCTTTTAATATAAGGCTATTTTAGGTTTCTCCTGTTTTCAGTGAGATTCCAGTAACTTGATCGATCGCCAGTGCTGAATGTAATTAGATTACCCTACTTCTGAAAGAGATGGAGAGTAGTTCAATTGGCACGATCTTTCCTTTCCTCCTGTTGCCATTTCCGGAGCCATTCTGTTGTTTTGGACTTCAAACCTGTTAAATGGAAATACTCCATATTGTAGTTCTGACCTGCTTTCATTATGCCTGGTATAGCCTTTTGGAGGGATGGTTACTGATCAGACGTTTTCAGGAGTGGAAGTCTTATATCAGAATCTCCCTATTAGAAAAAAAATATATAATAGATGTGGATTAAATAATATGATTCTAATAGCTGGTGGTGTAACAATATAGGCCTGCGTTAATTCGTTCGTTGAACTCGCGTAACTGTCAGGCACAATGTCCGCATTCATCAAAGGAGAGAGGCAAAGGGTGATTCATTATTCCATGATGTCGAAGAATTACGGGGCTGTACTTCACAGCAATTCCCTTTGCACAGGCGTCAATGTCGTTTCTCTAAAACAGTGGTTCTCAGAGTCCCCGGTCAGTTTCTCTCTCCAGCGGGGCCCAGGTTTCCCATTTCCTCCCCTATTTTGAGTTGTCGTGAAATACTTTTTTCACCATTATACTTTTACAGTGGAAAATTGTTGAAACAATAAAATTTAAGAAACTAAATTTCTATACTGACTTCAATCATGTGAATAATAAAAAAAAGTATATCGCTGTTTCAAGGATGGGACTGTACTCTTTCCCAGTTTGGAGCTCCTCCTCTGTCTGAGGTATGCCTCCTCCCCCCCCCCCCGCTCCCACCCCTTCCCTTCCTAAGAAAAATTCCTCCCATTAGATTTGAAATTCCTCCCCCAAGATTTGAAATTCCTCCCTTGGAAGCCAAGTGGCACCCCTTTGAGAATCACTGCTATGCGGGTAAGTAATCAATCCCGTTGTTAACGAGAGCAAGTTCCTTATACCGACGTTGCCAATCAAAGATCAAAGCTGTCTGTATTTTTGACTTCGAAAAAACGAAAATCCCCTCCATACTCAGACATGAACCTAAGTAATTAGTAATAGTTGGATAGACCCCAATCTATTTATTTTTCACGGGCAATGATGTAGAATGTTGTATAGAGCAGTGCTAGCGTTTGTTTTCCTTTCCCGTTATCGGTTGCATTTTGTTAAAGTGTTGCAAATCTAATTGTGTTACATAGAATATCTGTACAGTAACAGGCACGCTTGTCCTGAACTATCATCCAATTTTGATAAACGACCAGGCCAGATCAGAGGCTAAGAGGGGGTAGGGGTGGGGGTGGGAGTGTGGGTGTGGGGAGGGGGTAAGGTTAGCCACTTGGCATGGTCTTACGATTATGAGTGGCGCCATTTCCCCTGGGAGAGGCAAAAGGTGTGCATGTGTGTTTGTGTATATCTTGAGGAGTTATAAAGAACTGTGTGAAAAGAGGCAAGGTGGATCCTTTGCCAGTAATATTTTGCGCCAAAGAGTTCCCTTTGCTTGTCTTTTAAAGAGGAAGCATAAAAGATTAACGCACGTAAGACAGAGATAAATAAACGGTATGTATTTAGCACTGGCTCTAATTACAAACACCCTGGATTGCTTGCACACATTTCTTGTCTGGTCTTTGCCTATTGCCAGCTTTGCATGGGCCTGTCAACAATGCGGTGAAAACGTTAACACAAATAATTACTCTGTTTCCCACTGATTAGGACTCGATGAGATCTAGACTTGACAAGTACCTTTTTCCAGCTATTATCTCCACCATTGTGGATCAGATTCAGGACAATCACCGCACAGCCTTTATGACACTGCTGCATTGCTTTCGCTTGCACGATAGAACTGGTTGTTGCTGACCGCCGACTAGAATTTTCTAGCACAATCCAAATCCTTGTTCTATACTATTCTGAAATTGCATCGGACAATGGCATCTCCGACACTGCCATGATTACCAAAAACAGTTAACTTGACCCACCGGCATGAATGAAAGCCCGGAGATAACATTGTATAACATTATGATTCAACAAAACATCTGCTGTATTGTTCATTCTCACACATTCGATAGATTTATCGCATTTCCACTTCAACTGATGGGCAGATTGTGCGTGAATCAAAGCAAACCGACTTTGTCTCCGGAAAACAAATCTCCCATTTGCAGGCAGGGAGAGTGGAGAAATGACGTCAATTGGTCACTGGGGAATAATCGACAGTCGCAGATTACGTCAAATATTCGATATTTTATATGGCGTGGAAGTGAGTAATTGATGAGAATGATACTCCTCCGGGGCATTCACAACAAGAACAGGGCGCGGCATAGTCACACTTCATTGAATGAGCGAATTCCAAACTCGAGCATATTCTAGAATGCAGCTGTAGAAGATGGAAAAAACAACAACAACAATTTCCTGCCCTACCATACAAAGTTAGCCGATAAGAAGCTTTACAGAACGACGACATTGTCCACTCACAATCACAGAGGCTATGGAGATCTCGCACAAATCAGAATTCCGAAACAGTCAGCCTCTGTAGGAAAGCCTTAACACAAGATAGCATGTGAATTTGTTGTCACTCTGATGTAATACGTTTTAGACGCAGAGAGCTAAATTGATATGGGCCGATCCCTTTTTGTGTAGATGCAACTGTGTGCGTCCATGCGTGTGTGTGGTTTTGTGTTTATTTATTTTAATCAACACACAATATGGAGCAGGGTGCCTTTTGTTGTTGTTGTTGTTGTTGTTTACTCTTTTTTTTTCTTTTCTACATTATCTTTATTTATTTCTCACACACACCTACACACAAAATATGTATATATGTTTCTTTAGTTTTTCCACAGTGCCAATGTTTTTTTGTCTCACAACATTTCATTTTGTGTTGAGTCAGTACACGTCAGTCCCTCCTGGTTGAAGATCTTTGCTTCTCAGTTCTCTGTTGTTGATTTTTCCTTCTTCTTGTTTCTAATTTCTTTTTGATTAAAGGCTTCTGATCACCCTCCGTGAGTATTTTGTGTTTTTTCTTCTATTCACACATTCCCTCCGACGTCTGATTTCTGGTTTTTATTCCCACAGCTATAACCCACTTGCCGTAAAGGTGTCTGAAACATTAATAACACAGTGTATTCATAAATCTCATAAACCTTTCCAATTTTCACCATTATTTCCCTCTCTGGATTTTCGAACTAACTTGTTCAATGTTTCCACTTGTGAAAACCCTCAATCCCACCTTCACCGCCCCCACCACCACCCCCCACTCCCCCGCCTCTATTCTCTTCCACTTACTGATTTCTCGTGCTATTATGACGTCCAGATTATAAAATTCTGTTTCAAAATAGCTTTCACATTTTCTCTAGTCATTACCGCGACGACTACCTTCATTGTTTCAGCAAGCCTTTGTACCGTAACCCGAGTATTGTATTGATTATTCTATTTTTGTCCACCCATTTCTGCGACTTTCTGGTCTCTCAAAATATTTCAAATGGCTGCTGTTACCGTCACCTTACATTATACTACAATGTAGCTAAACAGTGAACACAACTTAGTTTTTTCCTCTATTCAGAAATCGATCTTGTAATTAGATTATGATTTTTAACCCTTTGAATACTGGCGCTGTGAAAGCTAGATTTTCCCAAGTCCGGTTTACATTAAGATTCACGTATTTCAGTTACTTTCAATGATAAATATGAATCCTGATCGGGCTGTTGATCTATATTTAAAAGCTAGTACATGTAATGGAGGAACAAAACCTGTAATTGATGCAGCAGTAAAGAGTTAATAGCAATGTTGTTTCAGTACTGAAAGGGTTAAGCCAGGCTCTCAAGTTTCCTTGTTGTATAATCATGTTTACTGTCCGATCCGACTGTCAAAACTCTCTCGCCCACCCATCTACCCTCGACTGCCCTTTGTGTTCCTGTCACAACGCTGCATCAGGATTGTACCCATCAGTTCTTGACTCCTAACTCGACTTACATTCTACACAAAGATCTTAAAACACTATTTTAAGATCTTTGATTCTACATAACTGAATTAATCGATACCAAGTAACAATCACTGCCAGTGCTGTGTGGTGAAGAACCCCCCCCCCCCTCCCGGCAACGGAGGAAAACGCCCCCAAATTATGTCGTGAAACTGGACAGTTGCGGATTAAGTCTGAGTGACATCTCGTTCATGTCTTTTATGACTCAGTGTGCCAGGTCTCCCTTCCATTACCTGACTCAAGACTAATTATTTCCGTTCCCGAACTAGTGAAGACACACTTGTTTCGGTCTCATCGGTGAGTGAGTTCCCGTGTTACTGCGTCTTCCACAAATCACGCTATGACGGAGACTTATGGCGGTACCAGCCTTACTTTGTTCTCAGGGCAGACACTGCTAGATCAAATAAAAATGCTCATCACTCAAAGCCTTGACGAAGGGGACACGGTGATCTAGGGGCAAGGTGCTCGTCTCTCATGCCGAAGGTACCGGGTTCGATCCCCCGACGATGCAGGCATGTTGGATTTTTTTTTTGTTGGGGAGGGGGGGGGGGGATTCCTGTCCCTGATCCTATGGCAGGTAGGATCGAGCAAATATGGTAGGTAGAGTAGAGCACCCAGTCTTCTTGGATAAGGACGAAAACTTCGGGGGTCCCTTGAACACGTTATGCACGCGGAAGATATCTCGGCAGTTAAAAATCGAGAAGAGCAGGCCGAACACAAGACCCCAAGAAGCAATTAGCTGAGATCTCATGCAAGAAAGAAAGAACACCGTCGAGAAAAGGCAGCTGAACCCAAATGGGAGCCCTTTTAAGGGCTAAGAAAGCAGACCAGAGCGATGTCAACAAGAACAGCAACAAGAAAAAGCGAAGTGCAAATGACCAGAGCAAACAGAGATCCTGTTAAAACAAGGACCTAAAATACCCGAATAAAACCGCTGCCAGGGCAAAATTCTAAAAATCTGATCTCTACCACAAACACACCAAGAAACGAGGACAAGAAAAATATAAACAAGAAAAGTGACGTGTAAATGCCCAAAAATAAAAGACCTAAGATAAAGACCTAAACACAGCCTTGACGAAGGAAGCCAAATGTCACGAAGCTGTTTTACAACGAACGGTACTACCCGATTTTGCTCTACATGTGTTGACAGCACCAATGCTGTACCAGGCACGGAAAGTCAGTCAGGGTAGACTTTTTACGGCTTCTGCGGTCCAAACAAAATTCTGTGTGACAGCGTGAAATTCGAGGGCATCGATATGTTATAATTAGATCATGTCGCTTTAAAAAGGTGGACTTGAAAAGGCATAATGTATTGAATCAACGAAATAATGTGAAAATGACTTTTCGTATGTAACCAGATGTGAGGACTGAAGTTATGACAAGATATAGAGACTGTATAATGTATATTTAGCAAATTGTAAACGGAAATTGGGACAGTTTGTAAGAAAGAGAAATTGTGTGTACTTTTATACAGTCAGAGAAAAAGAGAGAGGACGAAACAAAGAGAGAGGGAGAGAGAGAAAAGAGTGAGTGAGAGAAAGAGAGAAAGAAAAAAGAAAGGGAGAAAAACAGAGAGAAAAAAAAGAGATACAAAGAGTCTGTGTGTGTGAGAGAGAGAGAGGGGGGGGGGGAAAGAGAGAGAGAGAGAGAGAGAGAACAGACAAAGAAAAAAGAAAGGGAGAAAAAGAGAGAGAGAAAAAAGAGATACAAAAAGTGTGTATGTGTGTGTGTGTGAGAGAGCGAGAGAGAGAGAGAGAGAGAGAGAGAGAGAGAGAGAGAGAGAGAAAAGGAGACGGAGAGAGACAACAAACTCGATCGTCTCTAGAATTTTAACTTTCTGTCCTTGGCTCTCATATTCTCATAGGCCTCTTTGTCTCCATACTTGGATTGTCCGTTGCCTCACCCCCCCCCCCCCCCACCCATGCAGTTTCGTCACCATGAAGTAAAACATGAAATACAGAAGGTTAGTCTAGTAAGAGGCACGGCGCTCGCCCCTCATGGCGAAGGTACCGGGTTCGGTTCCCGGTAGGTGCAGGCATCTTGATTGGGAGGGGGGGGGGAGGGGGGGGAGGAGAATTCCTGTCCCTGATCCTAAGGTAGGTAGGATCGATCACCTAGTCTTCTCGGATAAGGACGAAAAACTCGGAAGGCCTGTGTGCACGATACAGTCGACTAGAGCAGGCTGAATGAAGAAATCCGTTGCCCTGGCAAAATTCTAAGAAAAAAAAAAAAGGAAACAAACTAATCCCCACCATAAAAACATACAGAAACAAGAACAGGAGACATAAAAACAAGAGAAGTAAGGTGTAAATGCTAAGGTCAGCGAACGTCTTAAAATAAAGACAAAACACAGACCTTCTCGCACAAAAAATGGCGCCTCTCATCACCACTCAGCCAATATAATGGGCCAGCTGAGGTTCCAGTTATGGAAAAATAAATGGTACCGAATCTGATCTGTGATTAATCTTTTGTCTGATAGTCCATCAAAAACATCCTTGACCTAATTATTCGCCCAACTAACCTGGAAATATTATCACTGTTCCAGAACATAAAAATCCTTTTCAGAGAGGACGAGGGGAAATTGCACAATATTGTCTCCACTACAGTGATTCTCAGAGTCCCTGGCCACATTCCTCTTCTTGCAATTCAAGCTTCTCGCATTTCATCCCTCATTTTGAATCATGTAATTGACTTTTTTTCCACCGTTATAAGTAACTTACTTTTAGTATGGTAGTTATTAAATCAATTCACTATGTAAAAAGTGAACTGTTGATTACTGATCGCCTTTATAATTTCTTATGGGGTATAGTAATATTTTAGCTACTATTTTGCTGGTATACAGAGTAACACCCGAGACACAGGATACCGAGTTGAATCAATTCGTCATATCCCGTCCGTCGACTTGCACACGTATAAACGATGTCACCAATGCAGCAGTTCCCACCACACCCCTTCATAATTGAACGAAAAAGTGTAGCAGTCGCCACAAATAGGCAATTTGTGCACATACATTGGGAGAAGGAATGGTTCGTCTTAGCATTGTATGTCTTGTGTAACACTTTCCAAGTTTGGAGTTCCTCCTCTGACTGAAACTCCTCCCCATTTTCTCCCCTGACTAAAATCGCACCCCCCCCCCCCCCAACCGAGAGATTTGAAATTCCGTCAACTGGAGCCAAGTACCTCGTGTTTGAGACTCCCTGGTCTAACACTAACAGCTTTCACATTTCCTCCTGTCATTATCGCTAGAACTAGAACTGTCTTCAGAGTTACATTAATTCTCCATAATGTAATTCGAGTATTGTACTGATTATTGCACTTTGCCTCCCAAGGTAAGATCCACTGTCTATTATAACCAGATGATTACGTTGTCAGTCGTCGCAAGTACTGTCATCAGCCATGATTTCAGCCAAGTTCTTCTTCATTGAAACAATATCATCATTATCATAATCACCATCGTCATCATCATCATCGTCATCATCGTCCTCATCATCACTATCATCGTCGAAACCCTACCACCACCATCATGATCATCTACATCACCTCGTCATCATCATCACCATTAGCATCATCACCCTCACCATCGTCATCACCATTAGCATCATCACCCTCACCATCATCATCTCAACAGTAGCATAAGCGTTATTACCATCGTCACCACCGACATCATCTGCATCATGATCGTCATCATCACTACTGGCGTCACCATTATCACCACCACCATTACCATCATCGTAATCATTGCAGCAGTAGCACCTGACCCAGTTCAATTGCATCTTCGACAACTTTTTTGTTTTGTGTAACGTGGTCTCTTCCCTACTGCCTTTCTTTCTCCATTTATTTCCTACTCCCCGCTTTGTCTACATCAATGACATGATTGATGGTTCACAGATGAACGGTGAGTTTTGTGACGGGGGAGGGGGAGGGAGGGGGAGGGACATCAGTGACGCAGAGTACACCAGTGTGTGTTGTATTATCCTACAATCCGATGGAATAGTCTTTGCTGAGCAGTTGAGCAGTATACGAGTATTTATTTTTACCTCATGCTTTATTCATCCTTCACAAAAATTATTTTTTTCTCATGGAATCTGGGTGAAAACCGCTCGTTCCTAGGATTTTGTAGCTGTCTCAGATCTCCGGCCTTAGTGACAAGGCCAGCTTTTCAAGGGAGACAATTGCTTAATTCTAAGCATAACAGACGCGTCTAAGTTATTTCCCTTTAAAATAAGACCTGGCAGTTAACGGGTTCATTCTCTCAAAGGTGTAAGTCTGTTACATTAATTTGTCATTTTAATGAAACAAAAAATGTTATACTTAGTTTCCATTTCCTTAAGATATCTGACTAACAACTGCTTTTGAAGCATGCTATGAAATCATCATTATCCTGTCTCAGACCTGTCACTGCACACTTCATCATAGCCTTGGAGTCACTGGTATAATTTAACAACAGAGGTAGGAACCAGTAAAGTGTTCTTAATGTACTCCGAGGCACCGAGTAGGACCACAACTACTAGGTACGTAACCAAAGATACAAGATAAGTAACCAAAGATACAAGATAAGTAACTAAAGATACTAGATACGATATTATGCAGCTTTGGTATAACCCGAGACACAGAATACCGAGGCGTGCCATTCCTTCTTTCACTATATTATGTCCACAGCTTGAGCGCGTATAAATACGGTGAGTACTACTTACAGAGCTCTGTGGCACTATTCTTTTTTCGATTAGTTATGAAGGGAGTGTGGTGGGAATTGTTGCATTGTTGACATGGATGGTACGCGCACAAGCCGGCCGACGGAAAATGATGAATTGGTCCGTCTCGATATCCTGCGTCTCGGGTATAATCACGAGAAAAAACAACAATTCCATTTCATGAACCACACTAAGGGCATGTGCTGCTAAATAATATCAAACTTTTAAATTTTTTGGTTAAAATTTGAAAAAATTTCGATTTTGGCTTTTGAATCCATTTTTATATCTGGCACAATGTGCAAAAGTCACGAAACTTTGAGCTTTTAGGGTTCACATTGTATCGATATATCATTTTTTTTTTTTTTTTGTACTGTTAATGATAGGAATTTTGTGACCCTTTCAGCGACTTTCTCAACATTGATATTAGCAGCAGAAAAATCCCAGGCGCGCCCTACCATAATCGGCCATATTAAACCATCATCATCACACATCGAATACCATTTAATGCATACTTTTTTCTTATTCACAAAATAAGTAATTATCGCTGTGTACAATGCAATTTCATTTGTTCTCATGAATGCACTCACCTTGTCGTGCGCTAAACATGTTTCGTATTGTTCATTCACTAGAAATAAAAAAAATTCGGGAAATGGTTAAATGTAATGTTTATATTAGACAGAGCTAGAATATACAGGTTTAGACTGTGAACCCCTATTTCGTTTTCATTCAGACCGTCTTTTGAGGTATGTCTATGGCAATAAATGATAAAGGCATTAGGAAACACAAAGAACATATAAATAAAAATTGTGGACGTAAGTAAAATCCTGCTTCTCACTTGGCTGATTACCAACAAACGAGAGTTTTCTTGGAAATAATAATTGAAAAAAAAAAAAAAAGTTTCCCCCTCTAAAGATAACCAATCTATCCCCTGCTGTTCTTTCCAAAGTATCAGATAACAAGAATGACGGGTGGCCGACTGAGCCAAGTCTTTCTTAAAAAACTAGTGACATAGACTTGTTTCGCTCTCAGCATTGCCCGTGGTCCTGTTTACCTCCACGGCCAGTCTCACACTGGAACTGAGATAAAACAGACTTTGACTCACTGCACCATCAGCCAAATGAATGCCACGGCTTTCATAGTGTTATCACGAAGAGTATACTGCCACATAAAATATATGGGTAATGACATTGCTATTAGTCCAAGTTCAGATTGCCAGATGATTTAATTTGCACTGTGACGGAGTTTTCATTTGAATAATATCTATGATCAGGCAGAACTATACGAGTACCATCAGTGTTTTAACTTACTGTCTAAGGGCTAAGTCCATAATTATTAAACAGATCTTGCAATTATGATAATCATGAAATCCACATAATAAGCAAAATACAAATATGCACGCGATGGGCGTTTCAGCTGTTACAGTTTGTTAGCCACCGTGAGTTTACTGTGAGACTGACTCCGTCTTTTGTCCGCTAACAGTATTACCATGCGCTATTCCTATCATGAAATTCACCAATGTTTGAAAGACTTACCTTCACAATAGGCGACAAAAAAATTACTGTTTTACTCGAAATGAATTCATTGCCTTGTCGCAAAATCATTTTAGCAACATCAATAACCTTCTTCTCAAGAGAGCATTTTGGTAAGATTCTCTTATGTACAGACAAGCATGTGACAAGAAACATGTTTACTTATAATTTTACAACTGTCAAAGATCCGTATGGCACTTTCTGAGAATATAAATCTCACTGTGAGCAATGACAAAGTGTAGATAATTCAAAATCCCTAAATCATGGATAGACCAGTGCAGGAGGTGGACGAGGATTTGAAATTCTGGATTCCCCCATAATCAATATAAATACGATAATAACATTCCTTCAAGGATTACACAGATCTTTTGGGAAAAAAGGGGATATCATCTACAGATCTGACCAGCCAGGTGGGCTGTAAACCATTGAGGGAATGCAGGTAATCAAAGATTGGTAGATAACTTTATTTGTTCATCCTCTCTAGTTCCGACTCGTCAGTGAACTCTTTCGCCGGACCCCACAGTATTGATGGCTTGACGGACAGTTTTAGTCTCTGTGATGAGATGCAAAAGTTACAGACATTTTTTCTAATTTTCTTGTTTAATTTTTAATTGTTAACGTCATTATATTTTCATCGTTGGTCCCTTGTGGAAATATTCACTGGGGTACTAAATGTCAATTTTCTTTCTTAGGATCACAGATTGAATAACCTTTAACAGTGCGTTCTAGATTCTAGAGGACATGTCCGTGCTATATGATATTGGTGTTGAATGACCAAAATGTTCATCTTGCTTAACCGACACTGTTAAACAATATTTATGTCAGAAAAAAAAAGATACAATGCTATCTGTTTCTTGGTGTTATAAAATTACATCTAGCCCATTGTTTGTTACTGTCTGCTCTCACCTGTAAAAGTCCACCTTTGAGCCTGGCCAGTGTCCGGAAAACCATTATTGGTACGGGCAGAATTGGAAGGACAGCAACTATAAGGCCCAAATCATCCGACCACCCCGGGTAGCCCTCGTAAGTAGAACCAATAGTTCGGAATTTGACCAGTCCAGAGAACCATAGGACCTGTGGGTTAATGAATATCATATTATATCGTTATATCTATCTATTTGTCTGTCTGTCTGTCTATTTGTCTGCCCGTCCATCCATCCATCCATCCATCCAACCATCTGCCTTCCTGTGTGTCTATTTATCTATCGGTTTATCTGTCAGTATGTCTGTCTATCCGCATCCATCTGTTCACACATCCATTCACATACCTGTCTGTCTGTCTATTTATCTATCTGTATGTCTGTCTATTCGCACGCCCGTACACCCGTTTATCTATCCAACCATCCAGCCACTGTCCAGTCTCTCCGTTTGTTTAACCCGCCTGGCCATTGCCAAAACCTACCAAAACAAAGATCGGAGTGAAAAACCGCCACATGAACTTCCATAAGACACTCGGTTTGTAGCCAATCATTGCCACGATATCAAGGTAAAGTCTGTCTGTACCTGATGCAGAACAGCATGCATACACGGGTATAAACAAAACTGTTAGAGGAAGAACGAACCTTATTGACATGGCACACTAGATTTCAACGAAGGAGCAAGATGGTCATTGCAATATGACGTTATTTGATAATGTCGTCGAACATCTACTTTAATCTACGGTGATTTCCTCTGATTGGGTTTCCATGAGTTATCAAAAGTCCTACAACTGATGGGTAAAATCTTCATTTCACAATGACATGTAGTCATGCTCCTTTACAAGAATCTCTTTTAAATCTTGAAATGCTACATTTCCTATCCAGGTTTTGTCTTCTTGGTGGCGCTTGTCGTCTTGTGGCAGTCATACCTGAATTTGATGCTTCTGTAAGTTTGACCCTGTAGGGTGTCCATGTCTTGCATGATTATTCATTTCCATTGATTCCCTTAGATGTAAAAAAAACAATGGGACGCGGCTGCCACACAACAAAGTTGCATGTGCGCGCCTGAGCTTGTTGCCAGGGACTGAGAATGTCACTTTGCAGTAGTGTTTTAGTTTCATATTCCTATCGATTCTGCCATTATTGTGCCAGTGTCTTGTATGTGTTCATTTATGTGGGTTTTAAAGAAAATGTGACTCAACTGCAATGCAACAAATTGTCTTGATCACGCCTTGCCTCAAAGCATGTGGCATGATTATACACAAGAAAGACTTTGTAAGCAGATGAACTACAAGCAGAAGGATACAACTCTGTTTCGAACCCGGGACCCTTGGCAGGAGAGGCGAGCACCTTGCCTCTAGACCACCTTGTATTAATTATTTATGTAATTACTTTAAGTAATATTTAAAACCCCTTTCAACACATGCTATATTATGTTTCACTCCTAAATTTTCTTTGCCTTCAATAATGACGGCGTGCAATTTTCTAGTGTAACTATTTAACAAGAGACCCTCTAAGATTTAAATAATATGCAGCCTAGAGCCTCACACAGTCTAAATCCGGCACCGACCTTGCTATTTTGACTTAAGTTGGGCCTTTGATAAAGAGAGAGAGAGGGGGGAGAGAGAGAGAGAGAGAGAGAGACAGACAGACAGACAGACAGACAAACAGACAGACAGACAGACAGGCACAGACATTCAGACAGACAAACGGACTGACAGACAGAGACACTGGTGGATGGAAGGGACTCTGCAGGCTACACGAACAACATCCTATTGCAAGTGAGTTAAATAAAGAAGATACTATGATCATTCTTATTTTTTCATTACTCATGTTGTGACGGCAAATTGTTACTGACCTTGGTGGTTAGAGGTATCCCTAGTAGAAAACTGACTAGACAAACGCACGCTGTGAGACGTGTTCTTCTAGACAACAATTGGTCTGAAAAACAGTCGGCCACAGCGGTTGTGATACCTTGTACGTGCATAAACTATCCGGGAAAAGGGACAGAAGGACATTATATTTTTATCCCAGGCAGAACATAAAAAAGGCAATGATTCTGAAACAGGAGACATTTGGCTCTCTGGGTCGAATTTGAAATCTAAGAGGGGGGATATTAGCCAGGGGAGGATCTGGGTAGGAGTTTCAGTCAACGGAGGACCTCCGTACAGGGAAAGGATGTACTCTGCACAACGTGTGGCTCTATACTGTCAGTTGAAATACCAATACTGTAGTAATACACAAGTATTGATTACTATATATATGGCAAATCACTAATTAATAGTTAACAAAAGAAGACAAAAGCTGCTGCTGCACCGGTCTGAATCCCGTTTGGGAGTGTTCAGTGACTGAGATGATAATTCAAATGGAGGAGAAGTTTGGGAAACGTGGGGTGTTAAATAAAAGGGAAGAATATGGCCTAACGCAACTGATCTAAATTATGATCTGCGGGCCTTCTAATACTTATCAACTCCAACTAATTCCAGTAGTAATACCAAAATGTATTTTCAAGTCCAATTTATCTTGTAAATTAACAATTTTTATTGCATAACGATTTGTAGCAGAACTCTTATTTGGCCTTTATTTGTATTCTGATTACAACTTGGCCCGCTGACTCGGGAACTACACAGATATGATTTTTAAAGTGGAGTCATGTTTATTAATTCTATTCGAAGAAAATGTGTCATTTTGTTGTTGTTTTTTGCGGCTGAAAATGTCGGAACTCTTTTTACTGTTATACTCGGTTGTGTCTGGGTGTGTTGTGTGATAAAGAGAGAGAGAAACGTAGAAAGATGGAGAGAAAGGGGGAGAGCGAGATAAGAGGATAGGAAGAGCGGAGAGGGCGAGAAAGAGGAAGCGGGAGAGGGAAAGAGAGAGGGAATGAGGGAGAAAGAGAGAGAGAAAGAGAGAAAGGAAGAGAGAGACAAAGAGGGAGAGCGAGGTCGAATGAGGGAGAGAGAGAGAGAGAGAGAGAGAGAAAGGAAGAGAGAGACAAAGATGGGGGGGGGGAGGAGAGAAAGACGTAGAGAGAGCGATTGAGAGAATCTACAGCGGATGCAGAAACAGAAACAGACAAGAACACATGCTGACAGAGTAAGACAAAGACACCCAGAGAACGAACGAAACATACTGAAATGATAGTATAAGAAATTAACACAGAAAGAGACAGACTGATATGGGCGGATGCCAAAATAACAAATCATAAAGGGGGAGCACGGTGGTCTAGAGGCAAGGTGCTCGCCTCTCTTGCCGATGGTACCGGGTTCAAATCCCGGTCGATGCAGGCATGTTGGAATTTTTGAAATTTTCTCATATGTTCCTGTCCCTGATGCTATGGTAGGTAGGATCGAGCACCTAGACTTCTCGGATAAGGAAGAAAACCACGAAGGGCCAGTGTGCACGTTGGGCACGTTAAAGACACCTTGGAAGATGGAAATAGAGAAGAGCAGGCCGAGGAGGCCGCTGCCAGGGCAAAATTAAATTTAAAAAAAAAAATTTAAAAATCGCCGACAGGGGCTGCACTGCGGTGACGAGTGTCTGCAATGACACCAGGGCAAATTTCCCAGATGGGATTATAATAATAATTGGCTCTTTTTGTCTTGGCAGACGGTCAGCAGCTAAATAGTGTTTGTGCTGCATGCCTGGGCTGTGGGTTTGGAGAAAGTGCCTAGCCCATGGTGCACTTTCCCCCTATCGACAGTGTTGATTTGATCCATTGGAACGACATGGTCGATACTCGTGGAATCAACAGTGTTGCAGGAGGTGCATTCCTCCGTGTAGTCTGAATGGGATTAAAGAAGTATACAAACAAGTATCTAACATTAGTAACGTACATTACACAGACTAACAAACTACCTTCATCCGCTACTTTGTCTACAGTGGAGCTAGCTGTGTGAGCCACGTAACCAAGAAATGGGAATATAACCAGACCGGCATACACACTGGTGATGCAGTCAAGTATAGGCAAGATCAGGGCGTCTCTGAGGATGGGAAAGACTGTAAGACCAAATGCAGTTTAAGTAGAGCAGGAGTACATCAGGCTGGGGCAACCTTTCACAATAATAGGTTATTATAATAAAGGCCAGACCTGAAAATGCGAGGATGCAGGGGCATGATCCTCACCTCATCTTATAAAGCGCATTTAGAAATGACAGTGATATCATTATTTATTTCAATATGGTTTATTTTTAAGGACATTTTTTTTTTTCTTTGATGTTTTTGTTTCAAAGGGATAGGGTGTGTTTTAACATGTATGTAAATTTTAATTTTTTTGTGTGTGTAGTTCAGTGCCAATAATCTAAAGTACTTTCCAATAAAAAATCCGCCCCCCAGACAGTTGGTTGAGGTCTGAGGTAGATCAGCAACTGCAAAGAAACACGAAATGTCTGAAAGGACATACACGCCGGGAATCATGTTTGGGCTATTGTTTTGGCCCTTGGGCCTACTCTTTAGCTGTCCCAGGATCTGTGTCCCAAGGGACCGCCCAAACTGACGGGGCGCATTTCATGAAACGCTGCCCAGCCGTGTCAAGTACCCATGGGCCTGTTTTCGCCATATTTGGGTGGGAACTTTGCCTTGGGCGCTTTTCATGAAACTGGCCACAGGAGCCCAATAATAAACGTACAACAAGGGATCATCCATAAAACGCATAAATATGCGCAGGGAGGGGGGGGGCGGCTGCTTCAATCTTATGAAAAGCAAAGATGGGTGAGGGTGCGGGAGTTCTGTAGAGAGTAAAATAATAGGTATATTTTATTCTTAAAGCGGGGCAGAACTAGCAGAAATAAAATCCGGCTGATTCCCGTCAGACTCAGTCTAACATTTGTTTTTACACCACGAAAGTCACCAGCCGTATCATCCCACATCTGGCTAATCTGGCCATGGTTCAGTGCACGTCCAGGTACAATGTAGTTCATAGTCATACTAGGATGACATGATGATACACGTTTAAAACATTTTTGGAGCGGAAGTCTTGTTGATGAATGGTGCAGCGAATGTGGCAAACGTTGAGTCTGGTTAGTATATATCTTGTACCCCCCGCCAGAATTTATTATTCATTATTAAATATATATTGTTATTAATAAATATTCAAATATTATTTGAGTTGTGTGTTGTGTGAACTGATGTGAGTTGTGAACTGCTGTGAGTTGTGAACTGTTGTGAGTTGTGAACTGCGCCTAACAGGCTGCGTTACAATTTGCTCTGAGATAGAGAGAGAGAGTGAGCGAGACAGGGAGCGAGACAGGGAGAGAGAAAGAAGCAGTGCAGTATGTTGAGCGATTCGCACGCAGCTCCATTCTGCTCTGTGGTTGACATGTTGTTTCTGTAAAGCGCATAGAGCATTTTAAATGGATATGCGCTATATAAATGCTATACATTATTATTATTATTATTATTATCCTATTCCGCCATTTTGTACCACGCCATTACGTTTGCGAGCCATGCTGGCCTCACCGTCGGTGGCTAAATAGATTATTTGATTTATTTCAGTTCATTAATATTGGTCTCGTTTTTTAAAATGAATCTTTGGCCATTAATCTTTTCCTTATTTCACTTTTAAAATGGAAAGTTTAATTAGAACATCCAGATTAAGACGTGTTGAGGCGTCAGTTATTAAGAGGCTCTATCCAGCAAAGTGAAACAGGGCATTAAGGACAATAAGTATAATCACCGTCATCATCATAGTCATCACCACCACCACCACCACCATCACCATCATCGTCACAACCACCACTACCACCACCATCATCTTCATCGTCATCACGACAAGGTAGCCCTGACCTAGTTCGATCGCATCCTCCATGAATTTCTACTTCTTTTTTTTTTTTTTGCTTTTCTTAGTGTGGTGTTTTCTCCACGGCATTCCTTTTCCCACTAATTTCCTTCTCCCTGTTTTGTCCACATAAGTGGGATGATTGGTGATTCAGAGATGGAAGATGAGGTTTGAGGTTTGAGGATTTAGGGACGCCGTGTGTGGTGTACATACAATCATCTGAAATGCACACACGTTTGTGAAAGGAGTTCCCTTGTAATCTTCTCAGCTCAACATTTTCTTCCTTGTTAGTCCCCATTCCCTTTTACTAATAAAGTGCTGGATAGCAGAGATATGGCAGTATGATGGAGTTTATCAGATAAAATTGTTCTGCCGAAAAAAAGTCAACGTGCAGTTGAAAAAATATGGAAGAGCGTGGCTCAATTATTCTGCTTATAAATACTCGCATCCCTTGCCGTCATTTTAATCTCAAATATCTGAATTCACTTATGGATCTAGTCATCATTCGCAAACTATATTTTTTCTTACGGAATTTAGGTGAAAACCCCAAGTTTCTAGATTTTGTGGTTCTCTCGGAGTCTCGGGCATAAGTGCGACTGCCACGCTGTACTCAGTGACAGAACCAGCGGTGCAAGGGGAAACTATTCGCTGAATTCTAAAAATATAAATGCTGTGAAATTATTTCCCTTCCCAATAGGAAGTGGTAGTAAGCAAAATCACCCTGCAGGTGAGAAAATCTATTATATAATGAAAAACAAGAAATTCCTGTCCCTGATCCTAATGGTAGTTAGGATTGAGCACGTAGTCTTCTCGGATGCGTATGAAAAACTCGGAGGGCCCCTGTGCATGTTGCACACCTTAAAGATACTTTGGCAGTTGGAAATTGAGAAGAGCAGCCCCCACAAGGCCGCTACACGCACACAATAAAAAAAAATAAATGAAATTCCTATCACAAAAAAAGCACGTAATCATTAACAAGAAACATAAAAACAAGAAAAATGAAGTGCAAATACCAAGGGCACGGAATATCCTAAAATAAAAAGACCTAACAGCAATTTGAAAAAGGTAGTAACGAGTTATTAATCCTTTCGGTACGGACACCGAGTTATTGTGAGTTCTTTATTATCCCCGAATCAGTTTTAATTTTCGGTTCTGCTTAAGCAACTTCGAAGTACAATTCATTTTCACAATTTAGATTCCAATTTACTATTTGAACCACTTGGAATAACCAGATCTAAATACAAACAGGACCTCCGAAAAGCCAGCTTTCACGGGCTCGGTGGTCAAAGGGTTAATTTATATTCCGAGATACCAAGTATAACTATGAGGGGAAAAATATTAATGTCATAAACTATTATTATTAAGCCCTGGCTTCACTATACAAAATTAACCAGCCAATTAGCTGGATAATGTCGTGACAACATTGAGTTTTCAGATATCCAGGTAGTCGGCTAGTGGCCCAGATTTTATCGAAACAAAATGTATTGACGTCACCTTTAAACGAGCCGGCCAATCCAAATCGGCTAATGCATGCCGGGCCTAACGATGCCATGTGAAAGCATTACACATCAAATACTATGTAAAAATGCATAACGTATTTAATTACTTATTGGTCAGTGTCATTTACGTCCTCACTATTGCACACACAACGTCGTGGGCTAAACATATTTAAGGGGGATACCCAAGTGAGGAATAGCCCACAATATGACGATTTGGGTCAATTTTGACGATATTGAGATTATGCCATTTTTAGGTGGCAAAATATGTCTAGAACATATAAAAGTGGTTGAAAAGATGAAATTAAGCAGTAAAATCCTTTAAAATTGAGTTTTTTTAACCTAGGTGTGCATCAAAAGTGGACAAAATTCACCAAAATTGCTCAACTTCAAGCAAAAACAAATCACTGATTCAAGCCTTCTACCCCTACATGCCGCACATCGATGGAACGGTCTGGAAAAGCCCTTCCGTTTGAACGCACAAAGAAAACAGTGCTAAAAATAGATTTAGAATTTACCCGCCGGAAAACGAGGAACATTTTCGATTTTCCTCAATTCTCATTGGTTGACTGTGCTCTTCTTCGTGAAGAACCGCTTTTGGTTCATTCCTTTGAGTTTTTCTTGCACAGAAGAGCTCTCACAAGTGACGCTCTGTCTGTAGCAACGACGCCATTATCGACATCGATTCACTCGCTCAATTTTTTCACATCGCTCTTTTCTACCTGCTGTTCATCGATCAGTGATTATTATCAACACGAGAGGTAAGTGAAGTTACTAAAAATGCTCTGCCTAGATCTATTTGCTGCAAATGCAGTGCATCATTAGATTATCATCGTAAACGGACTATTCTTTATCTGGAGTCCAGGTCTATCTTCTACTTCTAGATCTAGACTAGAGATCTAGCCTACCTAGAAAAACTAGATTCAGGACTTGAATAATTCCTGTATAGATCTATCTGTCTCTGATTTTTTTGAGCTATAATTTTACCATATGTCTGTATTATTTGGGGTCTTCCCCCTATTGACATCCATTTAGATCTGAGCCTGGCTGATTTTTTGATACCTTTGGACTAGATCACTTAGATCTAGATTCTAGATCTAGATCTAGTACTTTTTATCTTTCATTTGTCAAGTAAGCTACATGTATGATAATTTTTTTTGTAGCTGCAAGAAACAAGAACAATTAATAGATTCTATTATAAATTTGTAGATATAGATCTATACCAATCTCTCAGGGGAGGAAGGGGGAAAATTAATCCTAAGCCAAGACAGAGAGATCTAAGTTTGTTTAGTTGACGTAGGCCTCCTATATTTTTAATCCTATTATAAAGGTAACGGCTTGGGTCTAGAAAGAAGGCAAGAATGTCCTCAGACTTTTCATTTCGAACTCTTACAATATCTTTCTTCCACACAATAACCCCCCCTCAAGTTGTTTTTTTTGTGTGACTTTTTTCAGAATGCCAAGCAAGCAGACTACAACCCGATACCAGGCGAAAGCCCAAGGGAAAAAGTCTCGTCAAGAGCAGCTGGCAAAGGCACGTGCAGCACGTGCCTCTCAACCCCTGGCATCAAGTGAGCCATCAGCTTCATCATCTGCACAACCATCACCTTCATCTGCACAACCATCGCCTTCATCATCTGCTGGTAATGATCATGGCATTGCAGCAAGAGAATCTGCATCTAAGAGGAAGTTATCCTTCTTTGATGCCCCTAAAGATCAACCAAATCTTGCATCTGCCATCCCTACGTCTCTGCCTGTTGCCATTGTTGACCTCAACGTTATTGCTGGTCTGTTTGCCTGCTTCACCTGTGAGCTTTGCAGACAGCCCCTGTCTCTTACCATTGGAAACCACAAGAGCTTTGTGCATTCACTGTCTGTGCTCTGCACACACTGTCAGCACGACAGTGATGAGTACAGGCCACCAGCCACAGCCTATACTTCAAGCAGAATGGCAGACGGAAAGACATTCGAACTCAATAGACGGATTATAGCCGCATTTTTAAACATCGGGATAGGAGAGGCAGGCATCAAGAACTTCTGTGAAACCCTCGGGATGGAAGGTCCATCTGGTCCAACCTACCATCAGCACGTCAACGCAATCCATGGAGCAACAGAGCCAGCAAAGAGCAGAATTTTAGACAGTGCTGTGGAGGTGGTCAAGAAGACACATGATATGTCAGCTGATGACTCCGTTTTGGACATTTCTGTCCAGTTTGATGGTTCCTGGCACAAGCGAGGCCACACTTCAAAGCATGGACTGGCTGCTGTGGTTGAAGTGTCCACGGGCCTCGTCGTTGATTATCACATCATGTCAACATTTTGTCATGTAAGTAGCTCACATTGTGTAAGCATTGAATTTTTACTTACAGACACAAATAGATGTTTGTATAAATTGTCAGAGTAATCCTTGTTTTAGTTATCAAATTTTCCTCCCGGCAAAATCACCTCAAGACACTATTTGCTGTCACAAAATTACGAAGAAATGACAGTAATTTATAGCAGCACATAAAATCAGTTATGGTTTATTTTTCCAGTTTTTGTGAACAGTGACCGACTTCTTATCAGGGTTGTAAAGTTGGAGTTGGAGATTTTAGATGGAGTCGAAGTTGGTGTCAGAGGAGGAGTTGGAGGTTTTGGATGGGGTCGGAGTAGGAGTCCGACCTTATACTTCCGACTTCGCAACCCTGCTTCTAATTGATATATCATTTATTCAGTTACAGATTTGTTTGTATATTTTTCACAGCAATGCTCTACAGTTGGTGCGGCGAAGAAGAAATTGGGAGAGGAGTACTACGAGACCTGGTTTGCCACTCATGAACCCCACTGCTCCATCAACCACACTGGATCAGCAGGGCTAATGGAGGTTGAGGCAGCCAGAACTATGTGGCAGCGATCGCAAAAGCGTGGTCTGCGCTATACCACCATGGTCAGTGATGGGGACTGCAAGACCCACAATGAGCTACAAAAGCTGCAGCCTTACTCTGTCCCAGTCATCAAGGAAGAGTGCACAAATCATGTGTCTAAAAGGCTGGGAACAGCTCTGAGAAATTTGGTTTCTTCAGAGTCAGCAAAGGGCAACACACTTGGTGGCAGAAAGGCTGGTAGTCTCACTCAGGTAACGTCTCTCATGGTATATATGATCTACATATTCTACATAATTATTTTTTTTCTTACAGGTGGTTTTAGCAGTTTCACTGTTCAGTTTTCTGTTCTGCTTGTTTCTTTTTATTTTTATAACAAGGCCAGGCAAGTTTCACAAGTCTGTAACTAATTTTTATTTTTATTTCCGTTCTTCCTGTTATTAGTAAAGTAATGTTTTACATAAATGGCAAATATCTTGTACCTGGCAAAATTGCATAATATTTCTCATGTGCAATTATATTTGCAATTATACAGTGAAATAACAGCTTTTCTCTTGTGTATTTACAGGCAAAAATAAACCTCTTGCAGAGGTATTACAAATCTGCTGTGGCAAGTAAATGCCAGTCTGTGGAGGAACTGAGGCAGAGGATATGGAGGGCATTCCACCATGCTTCGTCCACCGACGAGAACCCCCAGCACCACAACTGTCCTCAGGGAGAGTCTTCCTCCTGCTTTTTCAACAAGGCATTGGCGCAGGGCATAGAACCTCCATCACACACTGGCCCTCATCAGAGCAGCATCTACCTCGCCCCAGCAATTGCAAAATATGTGAGGCCCATCTACCAACGCCTCACGTCAGATGAGCTGCTCGAACGTTGCCTTCAGGGTCTCACCCAGAACCCCAACGAAAGCTTACATGCTTCTGTCTGGGCAAAATGCCCAAAACATCTCTTTGTTGGCAGAAAACGAATTGAGATTGCTGCAACTCTAGCGATAGGCCAGTTCAACGCAGGCAGCCGGAGCTTGCAGCATTTTCTCACGACAATTGGCTGCCAACTCAGCCATGTGACATCGGACAAAGGGGCCAGAAGAGACAGGAAAAGAGTTTCCCAGGCTGAAAAGAAGGAAAGTAAGGAAACCAAAAGGAGACGAACTTTGATAGCCAATGCCAATGCTGCAGCTCAGGCAGAACTGCGTCGTCAGGAAGGTCAAGTCTACTCAGCTGGAGCCTTTTAGGTGTTCTTTTTTTTTTACTCTAATTTTTTCTTTTTGACATATGTATTGATGTGATTTTCATGTTATTTATATTTATTCACTGTCACTGTCACTCACTGACAAGATTTATCATAGGTGCTTATTCAATTCTTGTTATAGCTGTCTTGAAAAAGTCAGTTTGAAACTATACAATAGTAGTTGGCTGATTCACTGGAGGTAAGGCTTTCATTTTCAAGCTCTAGCAAGAGCCCATTTGTTTCTACTCTGTGGGTTTTGTTGTTTTTTGGCAGACAAGTTGATAACAAAACAGAAAATAACAAGTTTCATATTCATTAAGTAATATAGAATGTTTTATGAAGATCCAAAACTTTATTTTGTCGATTTCTCAAAATGTATTTTTTCATGAACCATTAGTTATTCTGAGAGATGTATTTCAAAAACTACTTGTCCAATTCCTTTCATATTTGGCATGTGCATTGTCATTATATTGGTATACAACCTGTCAAAAGGATTTTGCTCTACATAATCTGGTTTTTTAGTAATCTTGTTTCATATGTCTATCCATTGAGGAAATAGCGATCATTTAATCATCATCTCCAATGTAAATTTGTAAAAAAAAAAGTTTTGATGATGGCCCCAAAAGCTCTTGTCATGTTATTATTGGTAACTATTTGTATATTGTGTGCAAGTTTCATTGGTTTTGAATAAGAACTTTGTGTAATACAGCTCTTCCAATATCTACAATTTTAGACCAAATATTTATTAAATATTGCTTAAATTATCCTCTACATTGAAGGTATGTTGTTTTTTTGTCTCTGAACATTAGCATTGTGCCTATTGTAATAGATTAAAATGTATAAGTCTACGAGAAATAGAAAAATAACGCGTTTTGGGTTTTCACTTATGTATCCCCCCTTAACATTCGTTTTTTTTATAATCAAACATTCCGGTGTGGTAAATACATTGTAGTACATGTATATAATAAATGTTTATATTAGATAGTACCGAATATCCTGTATTACGCTAGAATGAGCAGATCAAGACAATGGATCACTATTTCATTTTTTTTTTTTTTTTCACAGTTTCGATTAGCATTACGTTTATAATAATTATATTTTCGTGAGCAAATCATTACAGAAAAAAACGTGTATAACAAGATTTGAGAAAGCATGATTTATTCTATTCATGAATATGAATATAGTACATCTGCCTAAGCGGAAATGTCCAAAAGGACACTTTTCAGATATGAAAATGGTAACATTATAAAACAAAAAAGAGTAATTAAACAAAGTTGCAGAAACACACCCCCCCCCACACACACACCTCACCCCCCCCTTACCCCACCCCCTCCCCCTCCCACCCACCCACCCCACCCCCACCCGCCAATCCACTCACCCACAAACCACACACATACACACGAAACGCATGGGGACAAAAATGTCTACCGAAGCGGTTGCATATTTAAAACGTTTTCTATTATGTTTATGAACACCGGTCCTACTCTATGGTGTTGCAGTAGTTCTGATTAATTCTCCCATGTTACGCACAATGTGGGGACTGGTGGTGAATAGCAACACGTCACAGCTAATTTAAATTGCTTGGTGGCCTTCCGTTCCAGTTCCAATGGCCTGTAAAGTTCAACAGCAATTATACACTGGACGAAATAACTAAAATATACGAAACTCAAAGGACACCCCTTAAGTTAAACATTTTTTCTCAACCAAAAACTAAGCTTGAGATGAAAGCTATCAATCCTGAAAAATTATTGGTTTCTCTACGACCTATGATAAAGGAGGGGTTAGGGAGAACGCAAGTCCATCTTTATTTTGATAACATTTACACAGTTACAGGGTTAAAGGATTCACCTCGTCATTAGAGTCTTTCAGAGTGTGGGAGAGGATGGGGGTGATTGACTTGACCAGTCACAGTTCACAGAATTTGTAATTATTAAACCATTACATATGGAATACTATTAAAAAATGCATTACATAATTAAAAATTACAAAATCGGTTTACACACTGAAATTTCATTTTTATATTCTCACGAATGCGTACACCACACCATACGCTAAATATGTTTCATAATTCGTCCACTTGTAATCAAACATTCCGATATGGCAAATGTGATGATTATATTAGACCAGAGGTGCTCAACCAGCCGATCGCGATCTATCGGTTGATCTTAAAGTGCTTGGCAGTCGATCGCAGGATGAATGTAGGACACACCCGCGATGTATATATTTATTTATATATTTTTTTAAAATTTGTCTTTGTATTTTGGCGGGTCGTTTTATTATTAAAATAAAATATGTTTTTGGTTCACTGTATTTTGTATCTAAGATTCTAAGTTTTATGTTAAAGTGAACAATGCCGATAGGCACATCAGCATAGGTTCGGTTTCTTTTATTTTTTGTTTCAGGGCTTCGCGAGACTGGTAGATCTCCAAAGGCTGGGAAATGTAAAAGTAGATCCTATGTCAATAAACGTTGAGCACCCCTGTATTAGGCAGTTCTGAATATCGCGTGCTGGGCAAGAATGAGACTACTATTTCACTTTCATTTGCACCGTCTTTTGAGATAATATGTATATGGTAATAAATTATAAAGATTTGAACCCAATAGAAAAAAAAATTAAATTCCTTCAAGAACAGACTTGTAACAGCTGAGGTTGTTCTAGCACGTTATAGTAGGGGGGAGTTAGTTGATCTAACTACAACCCTTTAGAAAACGAAACTATTACAGCTGTAAAATAAATAAACACGAGATCCGACGATAGATTAAATAATACTAAAGTTTAATAACTGTATAGTGAACAATAAATTACTAGGAAGACACCAGCGAAACTAAATATCTACGCCACACAAAAGGAAACTCACTTACTCACCCCCCAACCACTCACACAGGTCTATATATATAAACATTCCTACAGAAAGTTCCCGAAATAAACGTTACCTTTGCCCTCGCACAAACTAACCAATCACGCATCAATACGTCATCAGGTTACATCACTCAAGGCCAAATCTGGCGTAAACATCCGTCTCCACAATGTTATCGAATGTTCGGGAACATACTAATATTTACTGAACGAGTCAAAACACTGACAACAAGCGAGCGAGGAAAAAACTACTCACTAGAAAAGAAGGTCAGGTCACGGAGTACAGTACACTCTGGCGGTTTGTCCACAATAAAATGAAAGAAGAAATGAACACATGCTCACCAGTGTAACAAGAAAACGGGGGAGGGCAAGGGATAGCTTGCAGATGCTACACAGATGTTCTGGCAAAAAAAGGAGTTGTCATCTACAGATGTGGTGAATACACTCGTACTGTTCCATGACAATTGTAGCTCATAACTTCCTTCCGAATTGTGTTCCCAAGTCTTGAGCCAGACCAGAGCAGTAAAACATTGAGCGAGTGCTGGTAATCAAAGATTGGTAGATAACTTTAATTGTTCATCCTCTCTAGTTCCGTCTCCTCAGCAAACTCTTTCGCCGGGCCCCACAGTATTGATGGCTTGATGGACAGTTTCAATCTCTGTGATTAGATGCAAAAGTTAAAGGGATTTTTTAAAAAAAAAGTGTTTATTGTTAAAGTCATTCTATTTTCATCGTTCAACCTTTATGGAAACATTTACAAAGCTGCTATTTCAATTCTGTTTCTTGAATTGCATGTTGGATAATCTCTGATAATGCATTCCAGATGACATGTCCGTGCGATATGATAAGGTGCTGAATGATCAGAATGTTCATTTCGTTCAACCCACACTGTTTTCATATGTTAGAAAAAATAAAAGATACCATGCAGCCCTTCTGTTGGTTATATAAAATTCTCTTTGGTCCGTGCATTGTTACTGCCCGCTCTCACCTGTAAAAGTCCACCTTTATGACTGACCAGTGTCCAGAGAGCCATTACTACTACGGGCAGAATCGGTAGGACAGCAATCACAAGGCCCAAACCATCGGCCCACCCTGGGTAACCTTTGTAAGTAGAACCAATAGTTCGGAATTTGACCAGCCCAGAGAACCACAGGACCTGTGGGTTAAGAAGTATCATAGTATCGTTTATCTGTCTGCCTGCCTGTCTCCGTCTGCCTGTCTGTCTGTGATCCATCCATCCATCCATCCATCCATCCATCCATCCATCCATCCGTCCATCCATCCATCCATCCATACATCCATCTATCCATCCATCCATCCATCCATCCATCTATCTGTCTGTCTATTTGTATATTAGTATAATATATTAATCTATCTGTCTGTCTGTTTGTCTGTCTATTCGACGCCCATTCATCCATCCACTGTCTGGCCTCTCCATCTCTTAACCCATCCACCTGTTACAAAAACCTACCAACACGAAGAGCGGGGTAAAAAATCGCCACATGAACTTCCATAGGCCAATCGGCCTGTAGCCAATCATTGCCTCGATGTCCTGGTAAAGTCTGTCTGTACCTGATGCAGAACAGCATGCACAGAAATACAAAAATGTTACAAGAAGAACGAACCTTGTTGAAATGACACACTAGAGTTTCAAGGATGGAACACGGTGGTTAGTGCATGACGTCATTTGATAACCGCAGTCGAACATCTACATTAATCTATGATAAGTTCCTATGATTGGGTTTCAACGAGTTATCAAAAGTCCTCCAACAGATGGGTAAAATCTTCATTTCACGATGATATAGCTATGCTATTTTCCAAGAGTCTTTATTAAATCTTCAATTTCTACATTTCCTATCCGGGTTTCCTCTTTTTGGTGCGACTTGCTGTCATGCCTTAGTTTCATGTCTTCGCGGCGTCTGCTGTGTGCATCTCCTTTCATACGCCTTGATTAAAAAAAAAAATGCAATGGGATTGCGAAGTGACAGTAACACAACGAAGTCGCACGTGCACGCCTAAGCTTGCTGGTGGGAATTCAGGATAATGTCGTGTTGCAGATAATATATGTTTTTGTTTCATATTCCTACCAAATCTGCAATATTGAGCTCTTGTCTTGCGCGTGTCCTCGTCTCCACTCATTTACCTAAGCTAATAAAAAACACAACACAATGCAACACACTCACATCAACGGCCCTTGCCTTGTTGTGGCTTGCATACTAAACAATCCTGTAGATCTAGGAATTACAAGTTGAGGGAATCAACTCTGTTATGCGAGTAAAATTCTAATTTGACACGATTAGTACTCTTGGAGTGTGTGATAACTTGTTAAGAATCTCCGATGCATCTCTGGCAGTACCAATGATTATTTTGAATTCAACAGGTTGCAAATCGTACACACCATAGATCCAAGCCAGCACAGTGACCTCTATAAACACAATCAGCATGACGCAGAAGCTTACAATATACCAATCCAACAAGTTAAGCAGATAGGAACCACCCTGAGGAAAGAAAACACTGAGGAAAGTGGCTGGCACTTGCATGACTTCAAGCTTATTGTCTGGGTGAGGATTTGGTTCTAATTGCATTAACGATAACTGGATCATGAAGAACAACATTGGATTGAGCCAAGAAAGATGGGCAGACTGATGAAAAGTGAAAATTTTATATGGATAATATGAAAACAAAACAAATACCATGGACAGTTGGAGAAGACGACAATTTGAACTCTTTTATATTGAAACTAAAAATCTATCATTTTAATTGAAATTAAAGTGTAAATTATATGTTTTTCTGGACTGTACTGCTAGTGAGTTGTCTGTTTGTCAAGACAATTTATGTTTCTGAAAATCTGTTTTGTGCCATTGTATTTTTAACTGGCTGTCTTTATGTCGTGATTATTTATTCTTAAACTGTAGAACGCCCAGACCCTAATTTGAATGGGTGGCGTGCACAGTATACGTGCGCATTATTATTTATTACTAGCAGAGATCCCAGGCCCTGCCTGGGATAAAGAACTCACCTCATATATGTATAACACGATACTCGGTACCAACGTTTTCTTGGCGTGGCTGGATCTCAAGTGAACTCAAGTTCCAAAGTTTACTTTCCAGGTAAGGGGCGAAATTGACGGAATTACAGTATCACGTCGTATTCGCAATCATTAATTGATAACTGATAATTATAGCTGAATTTATAGAAAAAATAAAGAGTTTCGGGAAAAATGATTAGACCACCTACAGGCTTGATACATTTTACATACCTGTGCCAAGTTTCATTTCTGTACGTTGTGTAGTAAAAAAGCCTTTGCGAGAACAAAGTTGGACCCAAGTTCCATTATTATATGATTGTACTTGTTATTATTTTTCATGCTTTAAATGGGCTGAAAATAGGATAGTGAGAGAGAGAGAGAGAGAGAGAGCGAGAGCGAGAGAGAGAGAGAGAGAGAGAGAGAGAGAGAGAGAGAGAGAGAGAGAGAGAGAGAGAGAGAGAGAGAGAGAGAGGGAGGGGGCAGGCTGGCTGAGAGAGAATTAAATCTTGAATACTGTAAGTAAAATTGAATCGGGCATTAGGAAGATCGGATTGTTCTGTGCTGAAGCTTGCACTGTATTGAAATACACGTAAACACTCGTACAGCATTATTCATCGAGTCAGTCTGACAAAATGGAAGAAAAGAAAAGCCATTTTTGGTGGAGTCACAGTTATCTCAAAGATGCAGTCTGAATTGATTTTGTGTGAAGAATAGTTTAGAGAGAAATGCGTTCCTGTGCTTGCTTGCCACTCTATTAAATGCCAGTAACTCTTCTACTGTTTCGATAGTAGATTGATATGACAAACGGATTTTTAAAAACAAAATGTTTTGGGAAGTACTGGGGGATCATTGTCATTGAAACTTTATTATATCGGGTTTTAATTAAAGTTCTGACTTTAGATATGCTTTTGACGGGACAGACAAACAGAATGACAGACAGACAGACGGCCAGAAGAAGAGAGTAGGAATGGTGGATAGAAGGGGCGCTGCAGGATACAGGTACAACATTCCATTGCAAATGAGTTAAATAGAAAAAAAAAACACACTAAACATAATTCTTCTTTTGTATCCATTGCTCATGCTATGAAGGCAACATTTGTTACTGACCTGGGTGGTTAGAGGTATCCCCAATAGAAAACTGACTAGGCAAACACACGCTGTGAGAAGTGTTCTTCTAGACAACAGTTGGTCTGGAAAACAGTCGGCCAGCGCTGTTGTGATACTTTGTACATGCATAAACTATCCAGAAAACAGAAAGAAAGAATTCTTATTTAAACGCCTGGCAGAAAAAAATAAAGCAGTGCAGTGATTCTCAAACACTTTGCTCCCGGGGAAGGAATTTGAAATCGGAAGATTGGGGATGAATTTTCGATTAACTCTGTACTGGCAAAGAATGTACTGTGTACACCGTTTGAGGCAACGCACACCCCTTGAAATACCAGTAAATAGTGATATACAGCTCTTGATTACGATAAAGGCGATCACAAACTAACAGTATAAAAAGAATGCCCCTGCTACAGTCTGAATCCCGTTAGGCACTTTTCAATGGCTGAGATAACAAATCAAATGGAGGAGAAA
>OZ007578.1:33637056-33647056 GCA_963931925.1 Onchidella celtica
GCCCAGCTGGTCTAGACCCGAACTGACATCCAGGACGTCTTTGCTGTCATTATCAACATATTTATTTATCGCTAATATCACTCACATAGATTCATTCAGACAATGATCAAACATTTTGAATTAAATCAGAAAAGGAAGAAGAGGATATAAACATGAATTTGGTACAATGCGATTGCGAGAAATAGTCTTGCGTGTAGCTTGGTACCCGTGAATTTTAAAATTAAAATTTATGTGAATAATTTATCATTGCATTTATTAGAAAGGAGTTACCAGCAAAGGCTGAAAAGTAAACCTTTAATAGAGAGATAATTTTATATCAGTTATGGTTTATGGCTAAAATGTTGATCGGTGAGGGAAAGTGAAACATTACCATACCCCCAACCAACACCAGCATGGTGTCTGTCCATATTTACGCCCGACATAATGTTTTATTTATCTCTACATCATCAAATGTATTTCACCATTTTGATTTGCCAAAAGAACAATCACTGTCATTAGAAATCGGCTCTTTGTCGACGACATTATCATCTTCATTATCATTAGACCACGACTACCACCACGAATACTATTACCATTATTATTACCACCTGTGCCACCACTATCATCATTTACACATACCACCGCCACTGTCACTACCACCACAGATATTACAACAATACATTAAGAACCATACAACCAATAATCCTCCTCCAGTGAGACAAAGCTCAAGTTTTGGCCACGCCCTCTTGAGACCTCTGAACTGACGTCAGTCGTATTGACCAAACTGTTGAAAAAAGATACAGAAATATAGGTCGGCAACTGAACCTGATAGTGTGGAACTAAAGATGAAGCAAGAACCAAGTGAAATAGCGGACAGGGTTTATACAAGATGGGCAATTTCTGTTTTGCCTCACATAATAATAGGTTGAAACTTAAAATCTTAAAGTAAAATAGAAAAAAACCCACCATATTCCTCAGCATAAAGTTTGCGATATGTAGAAGTTGTCCTCTGTAATTCGATAACTTTCTGATCTGTTATGAAACATTCTCTCTAATACCGGCATTAAAAGCTAGTGTTATGCCATCCTGAGGGGGGGGGGGGGGGGCGCTTCCCCCCCCCCCCCCGCCCAAAGTACAGTGGCTAAAGTACCTAATTTTGCAAAAACCAGGAATTTCACAAGGACTCTGACCTTCTCTTGGGGGTGGAAAATAGCAGGTTCCCAGGTGTGAGACTAAGCCAGATTTCTGGGCGTCACTTCTTAACATCATTAACGTCATCATTTCTTTTTCAAAATTTTAATTTGAGTTGGGTTTTATCGGCGCGACGGCACGCGCGACTATGTTCTTTTCGGGTTTTTTTCGGGTACCGGTACTCTGCTCCAGACTTGATCAAATAACATTTCACAAATGTAAATATAACTAGAAATGTTGCCGAAAGGATTGTTTTGAGTAAAGTTCTCAAAATGTGAATGAATTTTAAAAACATAATTATGTAGGTTAAAGATGTTTACAGCAACTTCACAAAGCTGAACAAGTCGATTTAAAGAAGAAGAACAGCCACAACAACGACATTAACAACAACAAAAAAATGTACTTCCAGCCTTGAATAAAACATTGAGAAATTCTTGCTGGATAAATTAATTTCTTGGCATTCTGAGAGCCACTTTCATTAGCGATTTGAGAGCCTGTAGAGCAGGGGTGGCCAAACTTGCTTAATGTAAGAGCCACATAGGATAAACGTCAGATGTTCGAGAGCCACAAGATATTGTTACACATTTTGCTGCATAAATTTCATGTATAAACACATCTATATATTTCAGTAAACTTGCAACCTTTGGCATGACTAACTGACCAAACTATACACTCTTCAGGCCTTAAATTTGGCAGGAAGGTGGCAATTGAGATAAGGAAGATGATGGCTATAATTAAAAGTTGTTTACTTCAAGCATGTATTTAAAAAAAAAAATAACAATGTTTATTGCTATGTAACATCTGTATTTTTGCATGTTTGTTTCGTAATATATAGTACCGTGCATGTCATAAAAAGTAACCGTATCAAGCGTTCACTTTCGTGCGTAGTGTTCTGGTGCGCATGACTTCTGAAGCAAGACCCTAGATTATTAATATTACCATTATTGTTTATTCTAGGCAATGCCCGGTAAGTCATCTAGTGAGTTAATATGGTTGCATGCAGATATTTCTTAATATCTATACAAAATAAGTAAATAATAATAAAGCTTGATTTTTTTTTCCAGATTAACTTTTATACCAACTGTGATCAAAGGGAGGTCAGTCAACATCCACGAGCCGCATATTGAAGGACAAAGAGCCGCATGTGGCTCATGAGCCGCGGTTTGACAAAAGCTGCTATAGAGAGCAGAGACCCCATACTATGTCAGCAACAATCCCTCATTAGTTTCAAATTTGACATAATCCCCAGTATTTCTGCAGTCGCGCCCATTGTTAACAGTCTCATGCCCTTGTAATAATAGTCTATTTAGTGTGCAGCCCATTTCACAGCTTCATACCTGGTTTCGTAAGTACCCGTTCGGTCGTTTTCGAGCTAATTGATACTTAATAAAGGGATTTTCTTCTATTTTTATTACAATAATAGATTCTTTTTTTTACAAATAAAAGTACTTGCTAATGTCCTCATACAAACCTGTTGTTGAGGCCACACCCATGTTCATGACGACACTCTGTCCACGGCAAAACTGCGCGAAATGACATGGCTAGATAGTACAGTGTCCAGCCCATGATCATGTTGTAGTAGACAGAGACAACGAAAGTGACCACCATCATACCAAAACCAATACCTGAAACACATCGTAAACCTTATTAATCCCGGAATTAGTTCTCGTTTGTTCTAAGTCCACTTTTCGCACAACTGAGAAATTCGACGTTAAACATCTCTGGCTTACGTATTGTGATAAGGAGTTAGAAGAGTTAAGAAGGGCGCAATAGCTCGATAAGTACCACAAAAGCATTTGAAATAGTGTCAAAGCGTTCATTTATCATACCTCTTCTACATACTAAAAGGTCTCCAGTTTTTTCAGACAATGGAGATAGTACAAACAAGAACGGAGGTCGCGTAGTGGTAAAAACTAGAACGTGATTTATTTAATTTCACACCAGCAAGCCCTGGTGTTTGATAGGAACAGTTGGTGACTCGAATTACCAATAATATTAAAAATTATGACACCAATCATTATGAAGAACAAAGCTTTCAGTTCAGCAAATAGAAAATCATGAGTCAAAATGTTTGCCACGTCACAAAAGATTATAATAAAACCCGAGGACATCTCTAATTTTAACCAGGGAGTGAGTTTAGGTGGAATTTTATGCGGATTCCTTTTTTCAACTGATTGCAGTTAAGAAACAACATTAATTTAGTTTTATGCATTGTTTCAATAATTACCACGGTAAAGGTATAATTGTGAAAATTATATTGGTTGATGCTTCAAAATGAGTGAAGACTTACGGAAACCTGGGATCGCATGGGGATGTGTGTGGTCTGAGACTCTGAGAACCACTGGTATAAAGATTGGTGGATAAAGGGAAATTAACTTGGGTGGGCGGATGGGAAAAACTGGGTGATTTTGATTGTAAACCTATGTGTTCATTCCCGCAATATAACAGCTTGAGAATATGGTAAATTATGTACATATTTGGACGTCGAATGTTTTCCACATGTTCAAACTATGGATTTCGATATCACAGGTTTAGTTATTGCTCTTGGTTAGGTTGGAAGTTAAGATAAGTGAGTACATAGCAATGTTATAAAATATTGAAGTAGTTTGGATGCATTGCTATTCCAAACAAACAGCCCTTCTGTTCTAACAAAGAGAAAGATCTTCAACCGATAGATTACAGTGCCTACCTCTGAACAACGGGCATACAATCCACACACGTCCCGGTCCCAGGCTGGAGTACTGACAGAAGAGAATTTCCAGGAAGAGAAGAGGACATCCACACACTAGCATTGCCACGAAAAATGGGATGAGGAATGCACCTAGGGGGCAGAAACGCATGAATAATAGGTAGCTAGACCCGCCCACCATTATGATTGAAAGCAATGCTTCCAAACCGAACCTGAGCCACCTAGGCGCCCTCAGCCGGGTCAGATAAGGAAAAAAATATATAAAATAAATGGAGGCAATTCATCCCCAAATCCAAGTGGAGCCGGGAAACGGAAGACTTTACAAGAGCAGATCTAATATTTCCTGAAACCGTGTGCACAGTGAATCCGGGCTGGTTGATCTAGGGAAGGATTACCGAATCCGGCTCCCTCCAGAAAACACAGAAGTACATTAATTTTTAAGTCAATAGTGAGAAACGATATTAAGATGATGCACTTGACAGGAATTATGTTGCTAACCCTATCCCAAACCTACTGTCAAACCTGCGCTAAACGTCATCCAGTACGTAATGGACCCCTGAAGATTACCTGGTGTGGCGATCCTCCCGAAGATAAGTGAGTACATGTACACCGACGAAAGACTGTGATTACGTGTGTAAAATTCAACAAAGACTCAGCCGCAATGCAGCAATCAGAGAGAGAGAGAGAGAGAGATAAGGAGAGAGAGAGAGAGAGAGAGAGAGAGAGAGAGAGAGAGAGAGAGAGAGAGAGAGTCTTGAGTACTGAGATAAAAGCGTAACTGAATCTAGATCTGGGAAGACTATCATCATGTCATATTTAGTTGAGGTGTGCCTTTATTATTATTGAAGGTATTCGGGACAGGGTTATTAATATAATTTCTTGCCTGTTTGATCATTTTAACAAATCTTTTCTCACCTTGTGCTTTCTTGGATATGAGGAGATGCGGTAATGCTTCTCTATCTTCAGTTCACGAGTCGGCTACAATGTAGATCTAGATCCAGATCTATTTAACACAAGCTGGCAGAAGTACACATTTAATTACCATAATTGAAACTTGCATTCCTGAATCAGTGATTTTATTGTGTATGGAGTCGTGGATATACAACAGTTTGAGGTTGTTTAAATTGAATCTAGTGTCAGGTACATCAAAAAGTAATGTTTATCAATAATTGATAAACATTACTTTTTGATGTACCTGACACTAGATTCAATAATTATTATGAAATATTTTCATTCTTTCTAAAAATGTCCGGATTAACCTTTTCCACAACAGAAACAAAATTATACAGTCCAAGACGTGATCAGATGGAAAGAACGATTCACCCTGTCAGTAGTATTTACATACTAACAGTGACAGTTGGCCAAATTTGATATCATTTATTCTTTAGGCATGCCATTATTATTCTCAACAATGGAGTTCTTTGTAGAATTTGCCCCGTACATCTCATCATAAGCTCATACTTACCTAGTAGTCTTAGCAAAGAAACATACAGATATTAGAATTATCGATATACTTACTTCTCATTTTTTAAAAAGGTTTTGTTTTCAGAGTGTAGAGTATTTTATTCCACGACACATTTTGTTTCCTGCTTTGATAATAACGTTGGAACCAGCTGTATGGTCAATGAAATGGCACACAGCCTAAATAATCTTAGATTTAGAGTCTCAAGACTGCCTTATGGCTAGATATTGTTTCATAAAGAATTAAAATTTAGCTCTGTAGTATCAAACATAGATCTAATCAATTTGACTTTAAATTGTTATCTTCGGCCACTTACCGGCCTCAACGCATATAACTAAACATGGGATGAAAGGGTCCAAAGTGTAGACAATCAAGCTGGATGTGAATTCATTGTCACCAAAGCAAGCGAGATTTTAAACGCAATGGATAAACGATTAGGCCTACACGGTTTAAAGTTTTGTGTTGTTGTTGTTTTTAGTTTTTTTAAGCCAGTGTAGTTTGCAAAATGGGTTTGTATAATTCCCATGATTTATTCCAAGTTTCTGTGTATTGTTGTAGAAATTCTTTATTCTGCAAGTTTAATTCCCTTGGCCAGTGATTTCAAATGAAAGATGCCTTTCCACGTGTCCTTTCACGATAGAATCAGAATTCGGACAATGAATAAGCGTGTTTCTTTTTATTAGTTGTTATTCATCAACAAAGTTAGTACTCTATCATTATACCTGCGTATAAGAAATATTTCGTGAGGCTACTGAACATTGAAAATAAAAAACTGCAACGTTCACACATACGCAATGGGCAACATTTAGCTATTTAAAAAGTGTTATGATTTCTTGTGTTAAACAGATTTTAATGTGGAAAAGAATTGCAGTGCTTTCAGCAAACACTGTGAAAAAGACTTGAATAATAATTATGCATAATCATAAAAAATACATGTACTCTGGTCTTCAAAGAAAATTAATATCCCCAGCATAAGATGACGTACCTCCACCACTCCTGTAGCAAACGTAAGGGAATCTCCAGATGTTCCCCAACCCCACCATGGATCCCAAGGCTGAGAACAAGAACTCAAACCACGAGCCCCAGGATCCCCTTACTTCAGCCATGGTTTTGTTTGGTACTCCAGCTTAAAAGATCTGTGACAGGTAATAACAAGAATAAATAAAATATGCTGTAATTAACTTTTTAACAAAGTATGTCAAACAAAAATAAGAAAGGTGTAAGTGTCAAGGGCAGCGACCCTCTTAAATTAAACACCTCCAACACACTCAAAGTATGTCCATCCATCCATCCATCCCTCCATCCTTCTATCTGTCCTAGCAATTTCAGTCTGTTGCTAAGACTTTTCGTAGTCTCTTGAAAAAGTGTGCATTTTTTGTATATTGATCCGTTTTATGTAATTTTCGAACTAATTTGGATCTTCAGATGAAAGGTCAAAGCATAATCGCATGAGGTCGATCCACATGTATTGCTTTATCATAAAGGTGTACAGAAAAAGCATATTTCCACACAGCTGGATTAAAATAGAATTTCTGGCTTCAGTTCTGGATTATCCAGCCATACCATTATTCTAATTTTCGAGGAACAGATTAAAAGAGACTTTTCTGAAAATTTTCCTTGAGGCGTTCGCTTTCGTTGTGCCAATTTTGTTCCCGGGGAACACAGAAAATATTCAAATTGAAAATACAATCTGTTCTTGTCTGTTGATTTTTCCCTGGCTCGCTGGTATAAGATAATTTGAAATGTATAATAGATCTAGTTAGCAAACAAACAGCTTTAGACTGCTCTGTCTTGAGGGATTGAAACACCAGGATGAAGGGACTTCCTATGCTCTTTCATTGAAAACACTGAAAACGTTAGTTATTCAAAAAATAGTGACAACTGAGCATTATTAAATAATTATTTACGTACCGCCTGTGTTCACCAATTGAACCCAAAGTGTTTCACAATGATAATAGTAATTCTCTCTCTCTCTCTCTCTCATTATCTGTCAGGCTCATGTACTTACAGATATACTTTTGTGCTATACAAAAACTACCAGGCTTAAGAGCAGGGGTCACCAAACTAGGGCCCGCTGGCCGGACGTCAGTTCATCCGGCCCGCCCTGGTACTTGATTTTGTTTGATAAAATCAGGGATATCTAGAGCTACGGGATGGACAAGCTTCCTCAAACCAAAATTCCTCAGTACAAGTGAGGGTTAAAAGCCAGGCCTTAGGTCCGCACTGGTAAGTCTGTCAGTAACTGTTATCCGGCCCTCTGTGAAAAAGGTTTGGTGACCGCTGCTTAAGAAAGACATTGTCGGCCAGTTAATATACATTATTCAATTACACTGATTTGTCCTCTCTTTTGGATTTCCCGTATTAAGAAATATCTCTCAATTTTTTTCGGGGGGGGGGGGTGTATGGGGAAGGGGGTGGGGGGGGGGGAGGAAGATGGACTTAGTCCAATGTTAAAGTGAAATGTGTCAAATTAAAAAAGAAACGTTGCATTACACAAAGCCTCTCGTTAGGAACAAACAACAGAAAAGCTAACGCCGTACTCTGTGTTATGCGAATTTTAAAGTTTTCAGTTGACCAATCTCAACCTTGAGATCATTCACTCACATCTAAACTTGACAAAAAAACAAACAAAAAAACAAAACAACAATAACAGGAAACCGATAATATAATAGAGAGGCCAGTAGAAGGAATCTTACCTGTGCGGTCTATGGTTTCTGTTCCTGGGTATGGCACTTTCCCAAGTGGAGATTCCATAAAATGATGTCGGACAAAGAATGACAGGTACTAACGCTACACATAGGTTGAAGAGTCGTTTTTGCCAGACTCTCGCATGCCCTTGCATACAGCTTTAGATATTATAGGGAGATTACACTGTCTAGGAATGGGCTGAGTCATTATTCAAGCCCATGTCATACAGGATGCTTCTTGCCGTCAAGCGATAATATTCAGTTTCTACCTCACTAAATCTCAGTGCCAATACAGTAGTGAAGGAATGAGTAAATAATGAAGAATCAATGAGTAAATGAATGGATTTATGAAGGAATGATTCAGTGAATGAATCAATAAATGACTCAACCAATCAACCAGTCAGAGAAGAAATACGATCCACTGATTGGAAGTCAGAACAAGTGAATTTATGAATGAATCAATGAATCAACAAATGAACGAAGGAGAGAAGATATTCTTTCCACATTTCTCTGCTTGCACGAGCTGTTGGTGTGTAAACACGAACTATTTTGCATAATGCTTTTTTAGCAATTCAGGAGTTTTCAAAATGCTCTAAAATGCCAAACTCCGACAATAAACCAGCTTAGAAAGAATGTTCGCGTCACACAATGATTGAATGTATTTAACATAGAAGAACACAAAAACAAAACAAAAATCCTAAAACACAAAACAAAACAAGTATAAGTAAATCCTAAAAAAAGGAACTTTACGGTATTAACTAATCTGAACATAAAGTTGCTATTAGTGAAACAGATTTTAAGGTGAAGCATGGCAGCAAAACGAAATAATCGTTGCAAATTCCGGCATTGAAAAACAAACAATATGAAAATGTTATTAAAAAATCATAAAAGATTAATATTAAAGGAAAAAAAACACAAGGTACCGGTCATCAAAGTTCTGTCTGGGGAGGAGAAAAAAACAACAACAAAATATTACAACGGAAATAATGTTCGAAAAAAACAACAACAAAATAATACAACTGAAATAATGTTCGAAAAAAACAACAACAAAATAGTACAACTGAAATAATGTTCAGAAAAAAACAACAACAACATTCAAAAGAACGACCACTTAGTTCAGTGATTCTCAACATAGGCGACACCCCCCCCCCTCCCCTCGTGGGGGGGGGGGCGATCTTGATTTCCTCCATTTTGGCAAAAACGAAGATAAGGGTCCCGAAAACTATGAAGAGGGGCCTACGAATTGGCTGCAATTACAAGCAGCCACTGACTTGTTCAGCAACTAGCGTAGATGAGTTTTATGAACAGAAAAGGGCTTCTTTTTTTTTTTTTTTTTTTTTTACTGGTGCATTTGATCAAGAATACTTTGCTTTATACTGAATAATTAACACACACGCCAATAAATGTTTGGAAAATTTAACATCGTAATTTGTGTACAGTCTGAATTCTTGTAAAATGTATCTGTCGGTTTGGAGTAGGAATGTTGAGACAGAGATGGAGAAGAAAGAATGGGAAGGGGGCAATGACAGAAAATGTGGAGCCTAAGGGGGGGGGGGCGATGACCACTGAGGACCATTGACTTAGCTGTTCCGAGTCCCTCCACGTGGAAAAAAGCCTGCTATCATTAGGGCTCCAGTCAGGAGATTTGTTCCAAGCCGTGCTGCCACCCTACAGATATGATGTAGTTCTTATTAAGTTTTTTGTTAGTAAAATTGGTTATGGTCTGAGATTTACAATTCAGATCAGTTTTCTTTTAATGTATTTTTCTTGTTAGATTCCACTAGATCTCAGACTCAACTCTTAACCGTTTATATCATCTTTTTTTTTCAGGTAGTCAAGAATTCATTCAGTGATGTGATTTCGTTTTATTTCTTATTAATATTATTGTGATGTCTTGTCTTCCTGTGATAGCCTTAAGGAAGAGCGACCTTTTTCCACTTTTTGACAGGCAAGAACCGGATGCATGACTTTCTTAATGACCGTATCTAATAA
>OZ007578.1:33652056-33667072 GCA_963931925.1 Onchidella celtica
TTTGCCTTGGTAACATCTATCAATGTAACTGTCGTATGGTACTGCTACTTCAAAGATCTGGACTTTCTTATTAGTATTGTCTATAACTGTGATGTCGGGACGTATTGCTCTGGTGGTAAAGGATGTTGCATCTGATCCAAACATTGATGGGTTAATGACTGTGTCCTTCAGTACTTCTTTGTTACGATTGTAATAAGTGATCTTCCTTTCAATAATGTCCATTATTCTGTTGTGTCTTGCTTGGTACATGCCGCTGAATTTCGTGCACCCGTTCAATGCATGGCATACTGTTTCCGAGGGGCGGTGGCATAACTTGCATGATTTAGTACAGGCGTTGGGGTAGTACAGGGACAGTAGGGTCTCGACTTCTAGGATCTGCAGTCGCCCACGTGTGACAAATGATCTGATCTTGTCATCCAAACTATGGTTAGTCAAATGTTCGTATGACACACTGTGGTTGATACCTTTTGCCTCGCGGACAATGAGGCCTTAAGATGACTTTGACAACAGTTCTTCCTGGCATCTTCTTAAACGATCTCTCTTAAACATAGAGTAGAACTTGTTTGAATCAGTAAACATGTATGAGACTTCGTCGTCAATTTTTATTTCAAGTGCGTATTCATTATGGAGACACAGCATAAGGATGTTATTTCTGGCACACATTTCATTAAGAAAGATCCATTCAGATCTCCCCCATTTCACATTGGTATTCTTCACTACAGCTCCTTTATTGTTGACTGCGTACCCAGCAAAATTTGGGTAGTCTTCGATGGCGGTCGCTTTGCGTTGGTCCATATGTAGATGGAGGGATCTTCTTGCTGTCCCTTTCACGACAGGATCATCACTGTTTAGGAGTGATAAGTGGAAAGACATAGACTTGGCATAGTAGCTGACTCGAGGGTTCAAGATCCCAAGGCCACCTTTTGACTTAGGGCTGAAAAAATATGATCCGGTGGATGATGAGTTGAGCCCAAGCCAGTGTCGGATGTGAAAGACAATGGTGTCTTCCAAGTGATCAAGATTCATTTCGGTAAACATTAAGTTGGAGAAGTAAAATGTCAGCTTAGACAGACACATCACGGTGATAGTTTGCAGTTTTGCTGACGTTGGTAACAAAGATGTGTCAATATTTGATAGATGGATAGGTAGATAGATAGATAGATAGATAGATAGATAGATAGATAGATAGATAGATAGATAGATAGATAGATAGATAGATTGGCAAGACAGCCGGCGAGCGTATGCCTTAAAATCACCGAGATAAAACAGACTGGCTTGATCCCGCCATGAGCAGGCTTCGATCTCGGGACCTCCGCCCATGGATCCAAACAATGGGCGTTCAAGTATAACGATTGTGAGTTACAAGACTAAAAACAAAACAGAAATTGATTCTTTGGAAAGACCCACTGTCACTGTTGAAATAGTCTTACACTGAACAAATATGTGGGTAATTTAAACCAAAAAAAAAACAACACCCAAAGACCCGAGCCTTACTGTTCCTACCATATTATAGTGTACATGTCTTCAGTTTGCTTTGAGACAGAGAAATTTGACTGTTTCCTTGCGTACATTCTTTTGAGACAAAGCGGAGTGAGTATGTGAAGCCTGGTGTCATAGTTTTAACCTCTGGTCGATCTTCACTCTGCTCTCGTTTATCACAAACACGACCACACTCAGCGACAGCGGCTGATGCCACAGAATGTCACACATGAGAGTGAGTAGCGCGGGAAGCACAGCGGGCACGACTCTTCACGCGCGCTAGCTCTGAAGTTCTGAATGGCAGACTGAATAAAAACAAAAACCAGTGGGAAAAGTGAGAGCACAAAAATCAGCGGAACAAACTAAATGGCTATACAGACTACATCAAAGCAAGGTGTTTGGAAATTGTTTCCTTAATGATTCAGAAGTATGGATTAAAAAAAAAATATAAAAACTTATTCACCGTAGATTCTGCACTGAGGCAGCGCATTCTTATGGTTCATGAAAACGCCATAATGCTGAACATGAAAAGACTTTTATCAGATAGACAGAAAAAAACCAACAGTTAAATACTGGGGCGCTTTGGCCTGGGCGAGGTTTCGCTCTGTATTGCATACTGGTAAGAGATTGAGTTAAGTGTGAAGTTTCACCATAGGAAAGTGGCTGTGCCGTGAGCTAATAATAATTATTATGATTTGTTGTTTGATCATCTAAAAGGCGGCTAGGTGTAATACTATCAAATTCAAATGGTGTGAAACACTGGTGACGGAGACAAACATACCTTCACCCAGCCGGTGATATGATGCAGCTGTCAGTAGCACTATTTGAACTAATGCACGGTTATTAAAGACTTGAGTTCGGAAGCCATTCAACACCAGGTGTTAACATTATACATAGCTATCTATGTCGGTGGCAGATTCATTTGTGTTGTCTGACAAACTGCTTGCTTGACGTGTGACTCGCTGATTAACAAACGTGTTATTAGGAACGTGTTATATTTCCGACGATATTTCACTTGTCATCCAGCGTGTGGCGTGCGAGCCATCTTCCTGGACACTTTGTTGGTGATTCATTTTTCACGTAACTTTACATCAACTTACAGCTCGCAGATAATTGAACTTCTTGCTCGGGTGGAAGGTTTTTTCTTTTGTTTTTTAACATTTTTGCAGCTCGGCTACCAACTCTTTTGTTCGGCCTCCAAACTACAACTTCGCTCTTTTGAGATCACATCCCGCCTGCGCTTTTACTTTACCTTTGTTGGGGGCTAGTGCTGAAAAGTTATCCCCCGACAGTGCCAGAGTTAGCGGGGTAGACACATTAGTCTGATCGTTTCATTAATACAAGTTGTGTTGAAAACGCTTCAGTCTATCAAAAGTTGTGATTTTTAAGGAATAATATTTCACGTATGCTGGGAAATCGGAATGCTGCGGCCTCTGCTCCGCGGAAATGGGAAATGAACTGATTGATCAAGGAACTGCGCGTAAGGGTTAACATAAATATTTGTTGTACGCAGGGTAATCCCGTTATGTTTTACGGACTTCTTTATCATATAACCCATTCCTCAAAATGACCGATCATTATGAACCAGGAGAATACTCATCAAGAAACCACTAATTCTTGATTGAAGAACATTGTAAATACAAAATGAATTTTATGTTTTCATATTCAAGTATGGAGTAGACGTCAGAGGTGTAACAAACTCGGTATGACGAAAATCAGCACTTGATACCATAAATAACCCAGGGTTAATGTGTAAATGCAATAGAATAAACAGGCGGACAATTTTAATTACATTTTAACCCAAAATCAAGCGACTATATGGCATAATTATTGTGAGCATAGGCAAACATTGACCGGTTTTGATTGGCCAGCAGGTTGAATGATGACGTCAAGACGTTACGTTCCAGTGAGACGTGGCGCACCAGTCAACTATCTGAATCACATTGAAACTCAGTAGTGTAGTTTGTAACAACTGTTTGTCTGATCAAAATGGAGTAGTATGCGCCTGAAATAAGAATGTTCAGATGGAAAGGGGAACCTGTGAGTAGTGTGATGGTGAAGGTCTTAATTGTTTCGAACAGACACTATTGTCTTAATTAATTCTGGCACAGGACAAATATCAAGCGTTTCATAGTAAGGTGAAATGATTAATTTTCTCTTGTCTAATTTGCCCTGAAGTGGAAACCGGTGTTAATTAATTTGGTATTGCCGTTCACTGGAGTAACAATGAACTGCCAACTGTGTTCACATTGGAGTAGAGCTTTGACATTAACAACGTGCATTACTGGTCGAAGTAAATGATATTATTTCCTAGTGACAGATACAGCGAAGACAAATGATGGGGAGGGTAAACACACAAATGGTTGGATTGATAAAAGTCTAAATAAAAATGGAAGATTGGTGTACTCGGAAAGAAGGCACTCTACAATGAAAGAATAATTATGTTACTTTGCTGGCTAATAGAAAAATAAATAGAAACTGCCACATTTATTAAAGGAGTGAATAAAGAGAGAGAGTGAGAGAGAAAGGGAGACATAGAAAGAAAGAAAGAGAGAGGGGAGAGGGAGTTAGAAGAGAGAAAGAGAGAGAGAGACAGTCTATGAGATATAAGAGTTAAACAAGACTACAGAATGTACATGAATACCAGCATATAAATAAATGTTCAGGGCATCAAATTAGGCAATAGTGCTATTTCATGTGTACACAGAAATCACACTGGCACTTCGTGGTCGATTTATATCGACATGACATTCTGATGTGTTGATTTAGTTCTGCATGAACTGATAACTGATCAAAACAGATCCCTGCAGATTTGCACATCAATGACGCAGATTATTCTCTCCCTCTCTGTTCTATACAAATGTGGGGATAAAATTCCAGTGAACGCCTGCAGCGTCTGAATTGTAACTGTTCAGAAAACACACCAAATTGATTGTGGGGGTGTCTCTAAGAAGACATCTACTGTGCTTGTACTAAAACTGGATTTTGCTCTGGAATCGCCATCCGCTTATGAATTGTAGACCTGGAGTCTAGTAAAGTGTTGAGTTAGTAGGTGAATATCAATACCTGTACCACTTACACAGTGGCCGTTTTGATCGTGTTGCCAAAATGCGAACAAGTGTCTTATTGCGTGTGTCATAGCCGTTTCTAGCTTTTGTAATGTTGCCTTATCTATCGCTCTAATGTTTCATGTTTCATATTTCAACCAAATTACTTGGTGCCCACTCGTTTATTTATTTATTATTACTTTTGAATTAAGGTGGGGGAGGGGGTGTCACTGTCTAATTTACGAATAAATTAAACATCCTTAAGATACTTATTTATTTTTTATTATTATTATTATTATTTAAGTTTTGATAGTAAAGCCCTAAGAGGCAGCATACTGAAACCGACTATTCTTTATTTACGTTCGCAAAGCGTATGGGGATGAGGCTGGGTTGACTTTGTCTCGGAATCCTGAGTATTTTTGATCACTCCGTGTCCCAGAGCCAAAGGTTCATGTTTAAGAGATGGCTATTTTGTATTTAGTATACTTCTTCAAACACACTTGGGAAATTTGCCTTAGTGCCATGGCAGCCCAGTTACAACTAAGGAATATTAAACGTCGTCGCCACAGCGCAGCGCCCGTGAGGGATTTTTTTTTTTTTTTGGAGGGAGGGGGGAAATGACAGGGATAAGTTATTTTTTACTTAATTTTGCCCGGGCTGTTTAAGTGGTGGATTTCCGTGTTGCAACGAAACATACGAGCAGTTTCTTTTCTTTTTTTTTGTTTAACCTTGTAGCCCAAATACTCACAGGTTTGTGTGTATGTGTGTACGTGTGTCTAAATGATTTATTTGCTCATTTCCCACCAAGTTCTCTGTAGCCATTTTGCCAAACTTAAAACCTCAGTTGTGTCCAACAGGGCACACCTAATCCTAACCCCAGCTTTACTTACTTTTCTTAACAAGTACCATGGAGGCGAAACCGACACTGGTTGTTAATTGTGCCCAACTTGAATAAAAAGGCGGTTTAATTTTCATGAAAATCGAATTCAAATTTTGATTTACTGTTTCTTTGATTTAGTAATAATAGTTCGTCCATCAGGTATGATGATGACCTTAACAACACCAGAGGAATAAAGAACAGAAATTGTTGAGAATTTCAACACATGGACAATAAAGAGAACTAAAGGACACAGAGGACAGAATGGAAAGACTGTTCTTTCATGACTTATGGCTTCTCATGCGACTGATAAGTCCTATTTTTGCCCTGCAGACCCTTCCGCATAAATGACAAGAGTGCTCCGTTGGTTCAGTACCACTGGGCCTTTTCTTGCGCCGTTCTCTTTTTTTGATAGCCTGCTGGACTCTGTCAGCTTCCCATGCTTTGCTGCCTCTGGTAAGGGCCGCCCTCCAATTTGCTCGATCAAGCGAGAGCTTTTCCCACTCACTCACATCAATGGCAAAGGCCTTCAGTGATTGCTTGAGAGTGTCTTTGTAACGTCTCTTTGGGGCCCCAACATTCCTCGTTCCATTGGAGAGCTCAGAGAAGAAGATTTGCTTAGGGAGTCTGGAGTCGGGCATTCTGACAACATGTCCTGCCCAACGTAGCTGAATTTTTTTCAGGTGGCAGAAGATGCTCAATTCCTTGGCACGATTGAGGACCTCAGTGTCTGGAATTTTATCCTGCCATTTGATCCTTAGGATCTTTCCAAGGCAGGCCAGATGAAAGTGATTTAGCTTTCTGGCATGCAATTGGTACACTGTCCAGGTTTCAGCCCCATAGAGTAGGGTGGGAAGGACCACAGCATTGTACACTTTCAGCTTAGTGTCTGTGCGAATGCCGGCAACACCCCATACTCTCTTTCGAAGCCTGCCAAATGCAGAGCTGGCTTTGCTGATTCTTGAGAGAATTTCAGTATCAACACGAGCCGCGGAAGACAGTGTACTGCCAAGATAGGTGAAGTTCTCCGACACCTTCAGAAGACTGTCATGGACTTTGATATTTGGGGTCACAGGATACTTGTCGTCTGGAGTAGGCTGATGGAGCACTTCCGTCTTCTTTGTGCTTATTGTGAGGCCAAAGTTGTCACAGGCATTAGAGAACTTATCAACACAGTTTTGCATGCTATCCTCATCGTGTGCCAGAAGTGCACAATCATCAGCAAATAGTAGGTCACAGACTTGAGTACTTTTGGTTTTGGTTTTTGCCTGAAGTCTCCTGAGGTTGAATAGACTGCCATCAGTTCGGTACTTGATGCTTACCCCTTGAGGAGGAGAGCTAAAGGCTTCTTGTAGCATTGCAGAGAACATGATGCTGAACAGAGTTGGGGCTAAGACACAACCCTGTTTTACCCCATTTGTGACAGCAAAGGGCTCTGAAACACTGCCGTTGCTTTTGACTGCAGCTTGCATGCCATCATGAAACTGGCGCACTATTGTGATGAATTCGGGTGGACACCCAAACTTCGCCAAGATTTTCCAGAGGCCTTCACGACACACTGTGTCCAATGCTTTTGTGAGGTCAACAAATGTGATATACAGCGCTTTATTTTGTTCCATGCATATTTCCTGAATCTGTCTGGCAGCAAAAATCATATCCGCCGTTCCCCTCTCTTTACGAAAGCCACATTGGCTCTCGGGAAGCAAGTCATTTGACGAGAGGTGATCAAGAAGGCGATTCAGAAGCATTCTTGGCAATATTTTGCCAGCAATTGAAAGTAGAGAGATTCCCCGATGGTTGTCACAGACTTGGCTGTCCCCTTTGTTTTTGTACAGATGGATGATTGAAGCATCTTTGAAGTCCTGTGGCAGCTTCCCTGCTTTCAACATGTGATTGAACAACTCGGTCAACCTTTCAATAAGCTTTTCTCCACCGAAGGCATACACCTCAGCAGGAATTGAATCCACGCCTGGTGATTTGTTAAAGGACATCTGATTTGTGGCAGTTCGGGTCTCATTTGCTGTGAATGGCTTGGCAAGAGCTGCATTAATAGGAGTCTGAGGGAGGCGGTCAATGGACTCAGTATTTATATTTGATGGCCGATTTAGCACACCTCCGAAATGTTCTGCCCAACGCTGAATTATGGCATTCAATTCAACAATGCGTGTTGAACCATCTGACGTAAGAAGTGGCGTAGTGCCAGAGCGGGATGGTCCAAACACAGCTCAGAGGCTCTCAAAGAACTTACTAGTGTTGTTTGTGTCGGCATATTTCTGAGTTTCTCTTACTCGCTCTTCAAGCCAGTCATTTTTCATTTTCCTCAGCTTCTTCTTACACGCACGCAGTGCATCAGCTTTTGCTGTGGAAGAGGGGTCACTGCAGTGAGCTTGGATGAGACTATTTTTTTCTTTGATGAGCACTTTGATTTCATTATCATTATCATTGAACCAGTCCTGGTGATTGCGGACAGGAAAACCAACTGTGCTGCTGGCGCAAGAGTGTACAGTCGTATTTAGGTCAGTCCAGCTCTGTTCAATGTTCTCAGGGTCAAAAGTCACGCAATCCAATTTTGAGGAGTTCTGATGAGAGCTCGCTCTGTTTCTCAGCTGAGCAGAGTTTTGAAACATTTAGGCGTTTAGGTGGCGCTTTCCCTTGAAGGCGTCTATTGCGCCTCAATGTTAGTCTAGCTTGCAAACAATGAGTCTGTGGTCAGTTCCACACTCGGCACCACACATCGCCTTTGTTACAAGGCCATCCTTTCTGTCAGTCTTTCTCACAATGACATAGTCTATGAGATGCCAATGCTTTGAGCGGGGATCCATTCATGACGTTCTGTTTCTCACGGGGAGACTAAAATTTGTGTTGGTAATGAACAGGCCAAATTCAGCGCACAAAGTAAGTAAGCGCAACCCATTGTTATTGCATGAACCAACTCCATGAGGGCCCAAAAACATTTAGCCACGCTGAGATTTCGGAGCCAACCCTAGCATTGAAGTCCCCCAAGAGAATCAGCTTATCAGCTGCCGGGACAGAGCATATGACAGATTCTAGATCAGAATAGAACTTGTCTTTGGCTTCATCTGGGTTTGTCATGGTGGGCGCATATGCGCTAATGAGGGTGGCTGACTGGCTTTTCCCAACTGGGATCCTGAGTGTCATTAGCCTGTCATTTATTTCAATTGGCATGGACTGCAAGTTTCTGACAAGGTCATATTTAATTGCAAACCCAACACCATGCTGTCTCAGTTCGACTGCACCCTTGCCTTTCCAGAAGAAGGTGTATCCACCACTGAGCTCTTTGAGTTGGCCACTATCAGGGAGTCTGGTCTCACTGAGTGCCACTATGTCCAGGTTGTACCTGCTGAGCTCAATGGCAATAAGTGCAGTGCGTCTTTCCGGGTTGTTTGAGTTGTCCTGTAGTGTGCGTATATTCCAGGCTCCTAGCCTGAGTAAGCTGAATTTCTTTTTGTTTCGACCGCAAAAAGGGATCCCCACTGGTCGCGGTATACCAGTCAAGGTGATGTGAAGTGGGCTTTCTTTAGGGCACCTTTTCTAGCCCCTTCCTCAGTTGAGGTGGGCAGTGCTATCCTTAAATAAGGCTGCTCAGCTATTGTGGGTGCTGCCTCCCCACGCCTCCACTTCAATCGACGATGAAGCGACCATAGCCCACAGCCACCAACGTGTAGGTCTGTGCTAACAGCTTCCAGTCTATCCAAACCTGCTGCCACCGCACTCGCCCATCGCCGTTGGAATTTTGAGAGGAAAGAAGACGAGACAAAGATGAAAGAAGACGAGGTGAGTGTTAAGACTGGCGCAAAGAATTTGTTTTTAGTGAGAAAGAGCTGCCGAAACATCAGACTCACTCTCTCGCCTGGACACAACTTATCCAAGTGGCAAGACAGGGTCAAGACGACTGGAAATGTATCCAGGTGCAGGAGGATGCCAGAGGGACAGTCATATTGCCTGACCGGCTGCCTGTAGGCTACTCCACAGCCTCGCAGTCCCAACTGACTAGGGTGAAAGACCCAAACCAAAGAACACCAATACTGGTGGATGCTCTGTGTCACGATATCCAGGCCAGAGTGACGGTATATTGCCATCTGCCCTATCAATCAACCACTGGCCTGCTGCCGCCAGCTTCGAAGCTGCGTCCGGGAAATTTGCTCAATTCTTCGTCTGTGATTTAGGCAAACAAGCCTATGACCACACCGCTACCGGGAGCCAATATGAAGGACTCAAGTACTGAGGGTCACACTGTGCCCTAGCATGTGGCCGTTGGGTTAGATGAAACCTCCTCCGCCCTGGCCGTTTGCACCGACAGGTGCACGCCCACTGATACCTTTGATTTAAAAAGTAGGCTAAGACAAAAGGACTCGAACTAGTGAGTTTATTTTGTCTCCTGTGGATTTGAACCTTTATTCCACTGGAAGCCGGGAAGGTCCTGTACACGCGCGTAAATATTATGGTTAGTTTAGATTTCTGCAGAGCGGTCACTGCTCTGCGATAATGGCATAATTTATGTGAGACTCAAATGCCAAAGGGCAACTGACGGTTCATTGCATTCCTGGGATTAAGGACTTTCAGATAATGTTATCGAAAAACACATGCGGCCGTAGGTAAATGTAATAATCCAATAGAAGCATAAAGACTTAAGTCACCAAATTACAGAAAAAGAAACGGTTTTTCTTAATATCTTAAAAGTGTTAAAAATGGCTTTTGCCATCAGCGTAGAGAAGGGACGAAAAGCGGAGCTAGAGCTTTCCTTTTTTTTTATTATACTGATTTGTAGAGATAGATAGATGGGTAGATAGATAGATGCTCACATTCAACTGCTAATTATTCATTTCTTGTAAAATCAGATTTTATTTATTCCAACACCTTGATCTACTTCAGTTTCATATCCGGTAATCCCACCTGACACCATAGATGTCATGCTACAAGACTGATTCAGATACATTGTCAAATGAGGCAGTATCGCATGGAGTTCCCGACATGTATGAACAACATTGATCAGTGAGTTTGTTACAATACGCTGAGACTCAATACTTGCTTCCACGTGTTCTGAAAGTTCAGACTATGTGATTCTAAGTGCCTGCAAGAATGGATTCAGAGCGAATTCTTGACACTTCACAATCCGTTTTTCTGTATTTCTTGGGTTTGAGTTTACTTTGAACAAACCAATGGTGAGTACTCGCTGTGTATTGTCAATTTAGAGTGCTTGTATTTTCTCTGTTATTGTCATTCATTTCCCCCATGTTATTTTGAACGTACTTACATGCATTTTCAATTAGAATTACTTGCCCGTTCCGATGTTAGGTAGCCTTGAGCACTGGGCAGAGAAAGGTCTTTAAGTTCATATACAGCTCACAAATATAGGTGGTTAGACAAGTGGGCAGGTAGATAGATGGATGGATGTAGTTTGACCAAATACACAGAAAAAAAAAAAAAGATAGAGACGGAGGGAAGGGTGGAGGGCAGCCTGTCGGACGAAAAGGAGCAAATACATAGATAATTATATTGATCGACAGACAGATAGACAGATAGACAGACAAACAGGCAGACAGACAGACAGACAGATAGATAGATAGATAGACAGACAGACAGATAGATAGATAGATAGATAGATAGATAGATAGATAGATAGATAGATAGATAGATAGATAGATAGATAGATAGATAGATAGATAGATAGATAGATAGATAGATAGACGGATGGATAGATAGATAGATAGATAGATAGATAGATAGATAGATAGATAGATAGATAGATAGATAGATAGATAGATAGATAGATAGATAGATAGATAGATAGATAGATAGATAGACAGACCAAATGGCATCAAAAGTGGGCCTTTCCAACCTCAATAACATGCATCGCATCTGCTTTTATCAGTTGTTTGTATTTTATAACCTGTATCGCTTACCACGAAATCGAGAACGTTTGTTCTGATTTCAGACCCTAACAAATTGAATAGTGTTTATTCATTCAGCACAATGCAACAAACAACCAACTCAGTAAAAAAAAATAAAAAAAATAACAAAGCAAAACAGACGCAAACCATTAGGACGTCAACGTTGGAAATTACACATGATTTTGCGCAATTATGAGCCCATTTATAACATCGGATTAATTAAAGCTTTTGAAAACTGCAACAGGCACAGGTAAATATAGCTACAAGTCAATCGTGCATTCAGTTGTTTAGACTGCTTAATCAAAACATAGAAACAAACTTTTACTGTCCTTGATTAAGCATATTTGCCTATTGGCTCCGGTGTTGAGATAATGGCTGACGTGAAAAGCTTGTCAGAGGATAACAGAATTAAGGAAGATTACAAAATCTAAACGTAATACAACACATTCTTAACGGCAGCAAAGGTTTGTGTGTGTTTAAGACAGGTTCACATTGAGAAAATAACAATCGAAGTTAAGCTCTTGACTAAGCGGCCTAGTAATAATTATGTAGCTGTGATTGTAATATAGTCTCTTCTCTTTCTCTCTCTCTTTCTCTCTCTCCCTGTCTCTCTCTATCTCTCTCTCTCTCTCTCTCTCTCTCTCTCTCTCTCTAACCCCCTGTCTCTCTCTCTATCTGTCCGTCTGTTTGCCCAACTCCTTCTACCATCTCTCAGCCTCCTCCTATGCCTACTTATCAGTCTCCCTCTTTCTCTTTCTGCCCTCTCTGTCTCTGTCTGTCTGTATGCCTCTCACCTTCCCCCACCTCTCTCCTTCCTCTTCCTCCTCATCTTTCTGTCTCTCTCTTTCTGTCATCTCTGTCTCTGCCTGTCTCATGCCTCTCTCCTTCCCCATCTCTCTCCTTCCTTTTCTTTCTCATCTCTCTCTCTCTCTCTCTTTCTCTCCAATCGACAGTATTAAGATTCCTTGTTCTATAACTGTGTGCCACACCCTCCCCATTCCCAATTTCTTATTGAATTAAATTCTTCTTTATGCAAATCACGAAATGAATCTATTAAGAAAAAAAAAAAAATAGATGTTATATAAAACAACAACAACAACAAAAGTTAAATGAAAAGAGCCAGTGTATACACTTCTGGAGAGAAAAGTATTATTACACGAAGCATCTAGAAAACCTACGTCTATTTTAATTATTCTATCATTAATTTCCTATCATATCAATTAGGCGGTCAATTTCTATCATAGAGAAATGTTTTTATCAAAACCAAGAGAGCGCTTTCTGTTGTTGTTTTTTTTTTAACAAAGAGTGCTGAAAACACCAATGTATAGTGCCCCGATAAAACGGCTTTTGAAATATCCTGCGGTTAATCGATAAGTCGATATTACGGAGAATGGAAAATTATAGTGAAAGAGAGAAACAAGTCATTCTGTTTGCTCAATAAGGAGGCATCAGAAAGGAGGGGGGGGTGTGCCTTTTGGGCCGGGGGGAGTGGTTTATTTGTGGAGCGTACGTACTCTTTTCAATTATGGTAATGAGTTAAAAACAAACGAAAAAGAAATGGGAGGAGAGAAGAAAGAAGAAGGAAAATGCACCAGAAATAATATGGTGAATAAGAAGAAACCGGCAATTCAAACATTATAGATCTATATTTGTTTCTGATGAAAATAGTCGAATAGACATTGCCAAATTTCACTGTAATTATCAAGACCTTGTCAAGGCCAGTCAGAATCATAATAACCGTACGCTCATGGTAGGGGGGATATAGGTTCGAAGCCAAGGGCATGAAACGCCACAAATGGGGCCAAAGGGAATTCAAAATAATTGTCAACATAGAGCAAAGCTCTTTTGTGGCTGAGACCTTATGCCACGCTTCAACTTTTCTGTGTCATGTGGTCCATTTCTAAACAAACACAGTAAATCTATTACATGAGCCATGACAGAAATCTAACACTTTTAGTGGAAAAATCATTCACGTTTTCACCTTCTGACACTTTTCCTCCATCCATCCAGTAGGCCATCCACCCGTATATCTATCTATCTATCTATCTATCTATCTATCTATCTATCTATCTATCTATCTATCTATCTATCTATCTATCTATCTATCTATCTATCTATCTATCTATCTATCTATCTATCTATCTATCTATCTATCTATCTATCTATCTATCTATCTATCTATCTATCTATCTATCTATCTATCTATCTATCTATCTATCTATCTATCTATCTATCTATCTATCTATCTATCTATCTATCTATCTATCTATCTATCTATCTATCTATCTACATTTCAGCACCATCTTCTGTTAGTACAGGGTGACCTAAAGGTGTTTTACCGTGATCATATTATATTATATTATATCATAGCATATTATTACACGAACAATGTTACAATACTACTAAAACACAGTTATATTTCAGTTTGCACATGCTTTAAGCTTTACTTCTGCCTTAAACCTTTTTTCAATGTATTCTTCAAGGATAAAATTTTTATTTTTATGTATTCATTACTTGCAGATTACGGAAGAACAATTATTTTAGGCCCACTCTCTATAATCACAATGAGCAAGTGTTTAAATATGAAGGGATAAACGAATACTCGACGCTCTCTAAAAAACGAAACACACTCTGTATCTCTGTAACAAAACTAATAACCAAGAAGATTTATTATCAAGGTTATGGTAAAAATAGCAGGCTTACTATGTCTCAAACTAAACGTAATTGAGTGCATTCATTCTGGACAAGACGTCAGTGATTCACTCGTTCACACACACACATACACACACACACACACACACACACAAAACAAACAAACTAATCAACAAAATGTGTTCGGCTTCATAATTGATAAAATGTTTACCTTTCTTTCTTCTTCTTCCTTTTGATTTCCAACACGTTGGTCTAGAGGCAAGGTGCGCAACTCTCATGCCTAAGGTACCGGGTTCGAATCCCGGTCATGGCAGGCATGTTGGAATTTTGTCATTTTTCTCTCATATCTTCCTGTCCATGATCCAATGGTAGGTAGAATCGAGCACATAGTCTTCTCGGATGAAGATGAAAATTTCGATTGCCCGTGTGCACGTTAGATACGTTGGCAGTTGGAAATCGAGAAGAGCAGGCCGAACATGCCGCTGCCCGAGGAAAATTACATAAACAGAATCCCCAGTAATCCCCCTACACACACGGACATACGCACACCAAAAACAAAAAACAAAAAAAAAACATAACAACCACATTACATAATGGTTTCGGCTTTACAATCGAGAGCAGTTTTACTTGTTTTTCATACTCTTGCTTTTTTCATTCATTATTAAAACCTATCACAGATATACGGATTTGGAATTGACTTGCCAATTAACTAGGCTATCATTAAAAAAAAACCATAACAGCCGTACCGAGCTGGGGTATCATTATGGCTACCATACCATCATCATCATTATCAACAAGAACTGCAACAACAACAACAACAACAATAATAAAAGAGACGTTGGAGTATCATGATCACTATCATCATGAGCTACATCAACAACAACAACAGAAAAACTAGAGTATCATGATCACTATCATCATCAGCTGCAGCTAAATCAACAACAACAACAACAACAACAACAGAAACACTACAGTATCATGATCACTATTATCATCAGCTGCAGCTACATCAACAACAACAATAACAACAACAGAAACACTACATCATC
>OZ007578.1:33667272-33744772 GCA_963931925.1 Onchidella celtica
TCACTATCATCATCAGCTACATCATCAACAACAACAACAACAACAGAAACACTAGAGTATCATGATCACTATCATCATCAGCTACACCAACAACAACAACAGCAACAACAGAAACACTAGAGTATCGTGATCACTATCATCATCAGCTACAGCTAAATCAACAACAACAACAACAACAGAAACACTAGAGTATTATGATCACTATCATCATCAGCTACACCAACAACAACAACATCAACAACAGAAACACTAGAGTATCATGATCACTATCATCATAGCTACAGCAACAACAACAAAACAACAAAAGAAACATTGGATCATGGAGCGCCATGATTCACTATCATCATAGGCTGCCACAAGAACAATAACACCGACAACGGCAATTAAATTAAAAAAAAAAACAAACAATAACTGGATCAACGACAGCCAAGAAGTTGGTAACAATAACGAAATCAGGAATAGAAATAAAAGTAGAAAAATCCCAGACAGCAATATTTCACACACACACACACACCCATACGTGCATTCATGCATACCCATAAACAAAAAAAACCTAGTATTAATAGGGGAATCGACACGCAATTATTCAATTCCATGCCTGCAATCTGAAACGAGGGAGAATGTCACGAAAATTAATCAATGTATAGATTCCTGATTAGTCATTTCTTTCTTCTTTTTTTTTTCTCTTTACACGTTTTTTTCCCCTTCCTTTTCGATTTCGTTCTCTCTCTCTCTCTCTATCTATCTATCTATCTATCTATCTATCTATCTATCTATCTATCTATCTATCTATCTATCTATCTATCTATCTATCTATCTATCTATCTATCTATCTATCTATCTATCTATCTATCTATCTATCTATCTATCTATCTATCTATCTATCTATCTATCTATCTATATCTATCTATCTATCTATCTATCTATATATCTATATATCTATCTATCTGATTTATCTGTCTGTCTGTCTGATCTCTCTGTCTGTCTATCTCTCTGTCTGTCTGTCTGTCTGTCCCGACACCCCCACCCCTCTCTCACTTTCAAATCTAATGCCGCTGGTTACAAAAATGATATCAAAGCAGCCTATTACCTATTTAATTTATTTTAATCGAGACTTGTTTGATCGCGGGTGCGTAATTAAGCCAGACATCTATAGCTAGATCTAGACCAGCGTTGTGGCTTACGGACATTTAAAAAAAAAAAAAAATTTTTTTTTGTTGAGTTTCTGATTGTCATAATTTTGGGCACATATCAATTGGGGAACTAAAATTTTAAAACTTCTCATTTGGGGAACTGCTATTTGGGGAACTCCTACTCGATACAATCCTATTCGATATTATCGAATCAATGTTGGCCAAAAAGGATACTCTAATCACTTCAAACGAGTGACTTTGATAGTTGAGTTGTTGAGTGCAGAATTTGACAAATTGAGTTGGCCTCGGTCTTTTTGTTTTTTTTTTTGTTATCTTTGTTGTTGATGTTGTTGTTAGTGTGTGAAACAAATGGGATATATAAAGCAAGCCAGGCCAAGTCCAAGTTTAGTTGTTGCAAGTAATTTTGCCTATTATAATGGAGCTGTACACAACAGAGACGAGCAAAGCGATTGAGATCCTTTGGTTTCTCGGGGGCCTCAGCATAGTGCTGTTGGCCCCCATGAGACGAGAAAACAAAAGCCGGCGGTTCTTAGAAACGGATTTATGTACAGATTAAAGGAAGGACACCTATAAATTTTGGACATGTACGAAGAGCACGTGACGAGGAAAACTGACGACGAACACAGAACAGAGATTCAACACGGAGACACCAGCCACAACCACCCCTTGAAGAAAAGAAAACACAGACACATGTTTTACGCCAGGCATGTAAAAGAAAAGCTGAGACGGACTTAACAGAGAGACCCCGAAAGCTCCTAATAAAAGAAGCAGAGAAAACAGAGACTGGTCAAATAAACTCAAACTGAAGTTCAAAACATACGACTGGCTGTATGGAGACATTGGAGAAAACAAATTCCTAAATTGCCTACGACAAGACAAGATACTTTATCAGCCCTTGCAACAATAACGACACAGCATGGAACAGTGATTGATATAGATCCGGCAAGTGAAATAGCATGTATACAACCCCAAGACTCTTGAAGCTGTCAAGGATGTTCTTCACTTGTTTGGTGATGGAACCTTCAAAAGTTGCCCGAAGCTGTTCCACCAATTGTACACCACTATTGCACTTAAGCACGGCCGCTATTTTCCAGTTGCGTTTTTTTCTGTTGCCGCCTAAAATTAAAGAGATTTATCAAGAGACGTTTTCCAAGTAACTGCGAAATGTTTCAAAATACTGAAGCAATTTATTGGCAAACGGAAGAGGCGATTAACTTGGTGTTAAAATATCGGCACGGAGAGAAAGTGTTTGTCGAAATAGTATCGACAGAAACTGGTTCCCCAAATGGCACTGTTTTTGGTAGTTCCCCAAATGAGAAGTTTTGCAGTTCCCCAAATGATATGTACCCATAATTTTTATTGCAGGGGTCAAGTGAACAAAGTGGACCAAAGCTAAAGCTTGGGATTATTTATCATAGACAAAACGATAATGAGTAAGAATACTGGTGAAGCACATAGCCATTATGGTACATACATACATACATACATACATACAACATATCAAATTTGTTTATTTCCATGAAATACATGTCAAATGTACCCGTACAATATCTTATTGGAAAAACAATACTTCACATTGTCCAGAAGCGGAAATACATGCTATGGTCCCATTCATTCTTGATCTCCAAATCTTCTTCTCTTGTAAAATATTAGAGTTAATACAATATTATTTCACTTTATGCTAAACTACCTTTGTCCTACTTTCTTGCTCTCCAAATCTTCTTCTCTGGTAAAATATTAGAGTTAATACAATATTATTTCACTTTATGCTAAACTACCTCTGTCCTACTTTCTTGCTCTCCAAATCTTCTTCTCTGGTAAAATATTAGAGTTGATACAATATTATTTCACTTTATGCTAAACTACCTCTGTCCTACTTTCTTGCTCTCCAAATCTTCTTCTCTGGTAAAATATTAGAGTTAATACAATATTATTTCACTTTATGCTAAACTACCTCTGTCCTACTTTCTTGCTCTCCAAATCTTCTTCTCTGGTAAAATATTAAAGTTAATACAATATTATTTCACTTTATGCTAAACTACCTCTGTCCTACTTTCTTTCTCTCCAAATCTTCTTCTCTGGTAAAATATTAGAGTTAATACAATATTATTTCACTTTATGCTAAACTACCTCTGTCCTACTTTCTTGCTCTCCAAATCTTCTTCTCTGGTAAAATATTAGAGTTGATACAATATTATTTCACTTTATGCTAAACTACCTCTGTCCTACTTTCTTGCTCTCCAAATCTTCTTCTCTGGTAAAATATTAGAGTTAATACAATATTATTTCACTTTATGCTAAACTACCTCTGTCCTACTTTCTTGCTCTCCAAATCTTCTTCTCTGGTAAAATATTAGAGTTGATACAATATTATTTCACTTTATGCTAGACTACCTCTGTCTTACATACACACATACATACATACATACACACATACATACATAGTTCGAGAATTTTATTGACTATATGATTTTTTACATGCAATGAACAATCCAATTGCATAATCACATATTCAACATAATATATCAGCTTACAAGCATACCAACAACCTAAATAGTGTAATACAATGAAACTGTATAATAGTAATATAGTGTATGGAGTAACCAACATGCATTGTAATGAGAATGCATAGTAGTAATATAGTGTATGGAATAACCAACATGCATTGCATTGATAAAAGCCTTTTGACTGATAAAAAACGAAGAAAAAAGGGAGTGAATGCACCACTGAAAGCTACTGTATATGACAAAATATTGTTAGAGATGAATTAGATTAAATGATATCTTTTCTTCCAGACCCTGTGTGACCCAATAATAGCACTGATACTCATGAATTTACAAAACTGGTTTATTTCACTGTTAGTGAAACCCAACAACTTCAAACCTGATGCTGACTTATTGTGCACTGTCCCCAGTGAACCCACAATAAAGACAATGATTTTAATTGTGTATCCCATATCATTGAAATGATTATGTAGTGGTAAATACTTCAGAAATTTTTTCATTAAAACAAATATCAATAAACCTATCAAAGGGAACAGAGACTTCCACTATAAACACAATTTTCTCTTTCTCATCAATAATTAGTATATCAGGTTTGTTGGAGATGTTGTTTTCAACATTGACACATTTGTTGGTACTGATAATGCACTGATCACTTGCAAGTTTTTTGTTGATATTTTCAAATAAAAAGTCTACAATTTTGTCGTGTCTCTCTGTGTAGAAACCTTTAAATCTCTGGCAACCATTAAGTATATGTGAGTTGGTGTCATAAGGCTGATTACACAAGGGACATGATCTTTGAAAGCACAGTGGTTAGTATTTGTTCATGTTTGCGTTTGTTTCTAACAATTGTAATCTCCCTTTCATAGCAAATTTAATGATAGCATCGTTGATATTTGCATTTTTAAAAACAGTACTGGATGATGAGTGAATGTTTGCATGTACTTTGTTAAAAATTTGTCCTTGTTGCTCTAGATTATGCCAGTAATTGATATCATCTTGTATTCTTTGACTTTTTAGAAATTTAGACACTTTATTTATATCACTGGTATGAATTATAGAACCATTGCCGTCATTTATCGATAAGGTGTAACAATCATTTTCTATATCATATCCTAAACAAGTTTTCAATTTACAACATAATCTGTTCATTTCCACAAATTCAGAAGCCCCCCAGTTAACTTTACAAAGTTTATTCAAAGTATTGCTGTTTGTCAGTTCGTATCCACCAAAATTAGGTTGTGTGTTATGTTCAACTAGTGGGACCTTCCGTTTCGACATATGCAGATGAAATGCATCACGTGTGGTCTTTTTTACCTGTCCGTCATCACAGTTCAACATAGACAAAATAAAAGTGACTTTTTTGACATAATACAATGTGGAAGGTTTTTGTATTCCAAGGCCACCCTGCTTCATTGGTACAAAAATAAATGAACGAGTTGTTGAGTCATTAAGATTAAATGCATTCCTAATAAAATTAACAATACATGTTTCATACATACATACATACATACATACATACATACATACATACATACATACATACATACATACATACATACATACATACACATACATACATACATACATACATACATACACACATATCAATATCTTTATTTCTCTATAATACATTACAAGTAATGTAACATCATAGAAAAATGATGATGAGAAATACATCAAAATGGATTATAGCATGCTGGATGCAGGTAAACAGGAAACAAGATTCATGAAGAATATTGAAATAATGATATAAAGGGTAATGACACAGTACATAGATTATAGAGGATTGAATTTACAACGGCGTTTCCATATGTGATGGGATGAGAATATTGCACTATTGCTTAAGTATTTGCAGAGACCCCTGATTTCATATTTTCTGATATTTAGTTGGAACAATCCTTTAGAAATTTTTTTATGAATGTGGCCCAGACTGCCAACAATCAAAACAATTACACGGGTGTTAAAGCCCATTTTGTTTATCTCCATACTGAGGGGGAAATATTTATTAAATTTATTTTGGTAGCAGTTTTCAATATCGGCATCAAAACAGACTGCAACCTCTACAAGCCATACTCTTTTGTGTTCACGATCAATAATTGTAATATCAGGCCTGTTGGCAGAGGTGTCAAAATTTTCTTGGGTGTTATCAAAATAAGCTGGCCTTAAAGGTGTGTCTTTTTTCAATGAGACATGCGCGTTCCTTTTGTACACATCACTTACTTTCTCAAAGATCTTATTGACAACTTTGTTGTGTCTTTGCTGGTAAAGCGGCTTCAGTTTTTTACATCCATTCAAAACATGGGATACTGTCTCAGCATAGAAATTACAAAGTTTACATGTTTTTGAATAACTGTTTGGATAGTATGTGTGCAAAAGACTCTTACATTCAAGCACTTGCATCCTCCCTTTCACACAAAACGTTCGTACTTTATCACTTATTTTGTGGTTGGTTAAAAAGTTACAAGATAAGTGTAATCAATGTTGTTCCCATTTTCTCTAATTATTCTTCCTTGTGATTTCAAACTTTTCAGTTCTTCAACAACATTATTTAATTTCACATTTTTATAACATTTTTGAAATTTCACATGATCATGAAGAGAAAAATGAACATCATCATCAACCTCGACATTGTATTTAAAGATATTGTTAGATTCCTGTAGTTCAATTTTTTCTCTGGCACACACCTCCTGGAGGTTCACCCAATTTGATTTTGACCAGTTGACCTTGCTTTTCTTATTAAGTTGACCATTTTCTTTTAGTTCATATCCTGCAAAATTTATATTTTCTCCATCACTCTCTACTTTTGACACTTTTCTTTTAGTCATATGCAAATCAAGTGACTGGGTCGCAGCATTTTTGACTAAAACATCATCATTATTCAACATTAATTTTTCTAGGTGAAAGGCAAAGTGTTTAGCGTGGTATAAAATGGCAGGATTAGGAACTCCGAGACCCCCTTGGGCTCGTGGACTGAAAAAGAAATTTCTAGATGTAGATTCATTTAGACCCAGCCATGTTCTAACATTGTTTACAATTTCATCTTCGATCTCCTTTAGGTGTTTTTCAGTAAAGATTAAATTAGAAAAGTAGAATAGCACAGGGCTAATACACATGGGGCTCAATAGCTGGAGTTTAGCAGATGATGGCAATGGGGCAAGACTGATTCTTGTTATGTTTGTTTTGAATTCGCCTATCACAGAGCATACCTGGTAAATCTCACTGGTGTTTTGGATATTAATGTCATGACCCAAATATTTATAGCTATTTTCTTTTGTCAAAACAGGAATGCTCTGATCTTGCACTTTAACATCAGCATTTGTTTTGCTGTTTGCCCAGTTATTTCCCGTGCGCTGTCCAAATGTAACGGCACACTTTCGTGGCTTTACATCCATACCAGTGGTGTTCAAAAAAGTACTGGTCTTATTTGTCATTATATTCATATCGTTGATGTTTGCACTTAAAAGACTTACATCATCAACATAGCCCTGAATAGGGTTAGGTACTTGATATGTTGGGAAACTTTGTTCAACCCATCTTAACCAACAGTCAATCCCCTATTCAAAAAGTGTTACAGACCATGGGCAACCTTGGATTATCCCCTTTTCCCGAACAATTTTGTCTGTGACCCCTTTGCCAGTTTTAACCTGAAAACTAGACTCACTATAGATGTCTTTAGTTATATTAATATATAAGTCAGGGTAGCCATATCGTTTAAGTTCATTGAACATAGTCTGGTGGTCGATACTTCCAAAAGCGTCTTTGATGTCAACAAAACATAGGCGTATTTTTGAGGTACAATGTAAGAAGTCACTTATGGCTGTCTTTAAACAGAAAACGTGTTCCTGGAGACCATTACGTGGCAGCGATCCCTTTTGTCTCGGTGACAGGCGCTGAGTAGAGGCGATCCACATACATACATACATACACACATACATACACACATACATACATACATACATACATACATGCATATTTCGAGAACTTTATTGGCTATATGATTTTTCACATGCAATGAACAATTCAATTGCATAATCACATTATTCAACATAATATATCAGCTTACAAGCATACCAACAACTTAAATAGCGCAATACAATGAAACTGTATAATAGTAATATAGTGTATGGAGTAACCAACATGCATTGTATTGATAAAAGCCTCTTGACTGATAAAAAAGGAAAAAAGGGAGTGAATGTTCCACTGGAAGCTACTGTATATGACAAAATATTGTTAGAGATGAATTAGATTAAATGATATCTTTTCTTCCAGACCCTGTGTGACCCAATAATAGCACTGATACTCATGAATTTACAAAACTGGTTTATTTCACTGTTAGTGAAACCCAACAACTTCAAACCTGATGCTGACTTATTGTGCACTGTCCCCAGTGAACCCACAATAAAGACAATGATTTTACTTGTGTATCCCATATCTTTGAAATGATTATGTAGTGGTAAATACTTCAGCTCTCTGTGTAGAAACCTTTAAATCTCTGGCAACCATTAAGTATAAAATATGTGAGTTGGTGTCATAAGGCTGATTACACAAGGGACATGATCTTTGAAAGGACAGTGGGTAGTATTTGTTCATGTTTGCGTTTGTTTCTAACAATTGTAATCTCCCTTTCATAGCAAATTTAATGATAGCATCGTTGATATTTGCATCTATATAATAAAGCTACAACAAAACCCCTAATAGTCCTATGGACTCGGAAACTACACAACGCACCGACCTGAAATTTGGCACAAAGAATTATGGGATAGCGAACATTGTTCCTATCGCTATACACAAACAAAACCGTTTTTTATTTCTGAGTTAATCGGTAAATGCGGTTATAATTAAAGACTAAATTCACGAGAGCGTTTGATCCGAACTTTACGATTAATAAGATATTGATGTATGTTTCTAATAATAGCCCACCCCCGCCTACACATGACGTTATCACTTCCTGGGATGTGTTCACTAACAAACAAATTAACCCGTGCGCAAATCATTGCCATTTGACGGATGCTGACGGGATGCGCAGGATGTCAACGCGCAAATATCTAAAAACAAACAAACAAAAATAAAATAAAGCTAAAGGAACAGGCAAAATGAAGCAGGTCCAGAATAATCACTCAGAACTGAAACTAATAAATCGATTTATCCCGGGCAGGGCCGGGCAACTCAGCTAGTTTTTAAAAACAATACTGGATGATGAGTGAATGTTTGCATGTACTTTGTTAACAATTTGTCCTTGTTGCTCTAGGTTATGCCAGTAATTGATATCATCTTGTATTCTTTGACTTTTTAGAAATTTAGACACTTTATTTATATCACTGGTATGAATTATAGAACCATGGCCGTCATTTATCGATAAGGTGTAACAATCATTTTCTTTATCATATCCTAAACAAGTTTTCAATTTACAGCATGATCTGTTCATTTCCACAAATTCAGAAGCCCCCCAGTTAACTTTACAAAGTTTATTCAAAGTATTGCTGTTTGTCAATTCGTATCCACCAAAATTAGGTTGTGTGTTATGTTCCACTAGTGGGACCTTCCGTTTCGTCATATGCAGATGAAATGCATCACGTGTGGTCTTTTTTACCTGTTCATCATCACAGTTCAACATAGACAAAATAAAAGTGACTTTTTTGACATAATACAATGTGGAAGGTTTTTGTATTCCAAGGCCACCCTGCTTCATTGGTACAAAAATAAATGAACGAGTTGTTGAGTCATTAAGATTAAATACATTCCTAATAAAATTAACAATACATGTTTCAAGATGGGTCAACATATTGTCTGTGAATAAACTATTGTTAAAGTAAAACATCAATTTGGAAATAAACATTGAATTTATGGCCCCAACCTTGTAAGCTAAAGGCAAAACTGAATTCTCTGTTTTGGTTAAAATATTTGCAAGGCTGTTAGTAATATCTTTTAGTTGTTCTTTACTAGCTGTTCCACTAAGATTTAAGTCATGGCCTAAATAAGTATAGTGTCTAGTTTTCCCGTACATGGGAATGATGTCACATACATACATACATACATACATACATACATACGTACGTACATACATACATACGTACGTACATACATACATACATACATACATACATTTACATACACACAGAGAAGCTCATTTAGGGTTGAAGCACTCCTTAGCACAAAGTTATACATCTAATAACGAAATTAGTTTGGGGGGGGGGGGGTGGGGATGAGGGTGTCTTACTAAAATCCCTGAGTCAGGAGAAAAAAACCAACAACGATAAAACTCGATAATTCGTTCCAAACGGTTCAAAAGAATTATTTTCTTTAATTTTCAGTTCCTTTTATATTTTATCCTATAGTTTGTCTTTTCTTTGCTCCTAATGCGGGGCTGTCCCTAATACACGTTTTCACTTTCCTTTTCCCCCTGTATTAAACAAGGAATACCGCTTTGTTTTAGACTGTAAATCCTATTTGTCTTCGGCTTTCCATATAACCCTCACACAACAATAAGCTTAATGTGTTCATTCAGTTCTGGGCTTGCTAAATCTGTAGCTTTAGAATGTTTCAGTGAGACGGAATTATTCTTGGAAAGTGTCAGGCAATTTAATAAAGGAGTCTCGGTTATTGTGCGCTTACATGGAAGCTGAGAGGTTTTACCGTGTTCTTAAACAAGAACAGCAGCAACAAAAACAGCAACCACCAATACACCACCACCACCACCACCACCACTACCACCAGAACAGCTACCACGACAACCACCACTACACCACTGCCACCACAACAGCTACAACGATAACAACAGCAACTACCAATACATCACCACCGCTACCACCACAACAGCTACAACCATAACAACAGCAACTACCACTACACCACCACCACCACTACCACCACAACAGCTACAATAATAACAACTGCCATCACCACTACCACCACAACAGCTACAACGATAACAACAGCAACCATCACTACACCATCACCACTCTCAACACCACTACGACCACAACAACTACAAAGGCAACCACCACCACCACTGTTACCAAAACAGCTACAACAATAACAACAGCAAACAATACACCATCTCCACCACTGCCACCACAACAGTTACAACTATAACAACAGCAACCACCACCACACCAATATCACCACTACCACAACAACAGCTGCAACGATAACAATAAAGAAACTGACAACACCACAGACGACAACAACAGCAACAACACCACTGACGACAACAGCCAGCAAGAACACCACTGACGACAACAGCCAGCAAGAACACCACTGACGACAACAACAACGGCAAGAACACCACTGACGACAACAGCCAGCAACAACACCACTGACGACAACAACAACGGCAAGAACACCACTGACGACAACAGCCAGCAACAACACCACTGACGACAATAACAACGGCAAGAACACCACTGACGACAACAACAACGGCAAGAACACCACAGACGACAACAACAACGGCAAGAACACCACTGACGACAACAACAACGGCAAGAACACCACAGACGACAACAACAACGGCAAGAACACCACTGACGACAACAGCCAGCAACAACACCACTGACGACAACAACAACGGCAAGAACACCACTGACAACAACAACAACAGCAACAACACCACTGACGACAACAACAACGGCAAGAACACCACTGACGACAACAACAACGGCAAGAACACCACTGACGACAACAACAACGGCAAAAACACCACTGACGACAACAACAACGGCAAGAACACCACTGACGACAACAGCCAGCAAGAACACCACAGACGACAACAACAGCAACAACACCACTGACGACAACAACAACGGCAACAACACCACTGACGACAACAGCCAGCAAGAACACCACTGACGACAACAACGGCAAGAACACCACTGACGACAACAACAGCAACAACACCACTGACGACAACAACAACAGCAAAAACACCACTGACGACAACAACAGTAACAACACCACTGATGACAACAACAACAGCAACAACACCACTGACGACAACAACAACAGCAACAACACCACTGACGACAACAACAACAGCAACAACACCACTGACGATATTAACAACAGCAACAACACCACTGACGACAACAACAACCAGCAACAACACCACTGACGACAACAACAGCAACAACACCACTGACGAAAACAACTACAACAACACCACTGACGACAACAACAGCAAAAACACCACTGACGACAACAACAACAGCAACAACACCACTGACGACAACAACAACAGCAAAAACACCACTGACGACAACAACAGCAAAAACACCACTGACAACAACAACAGCAAAAACACCACTGACGACAACAACAGCAAAAACACCACTGACAACAACAACAGCAAAAACACCACTGACGACAACAACAGCAAAAACACCACTGACGACAACAACAGCAAAAACACCACTGACGACAACAACAACGGCAAGAACACCACTGACGACAACAACAACAGCAAAAACACCACTGACGACAACAACAACAGCAACAACACCACTGACGACAACAACAGCAACACCACCACTGACGACAACAACAGCAACAACACCACTGACGACAACAACAGCAAAACACCACTGACGACAACAGCATCAACAACACCAATGACAACAACAACCAGCAACAACACCACTGACGACAACAACAACCAGCAACAACACCACTGACAACAACTACCAGCAACAACACCACTGACGACAACAACAGCAACAACACCACTGACGACAACAACAGCAACAACACCACTGACGACAACAACAGCAACAACACCACTGACAACAACAACCAGCAACAACACCACTGACGACAACAACAACAGCCAGAACACCACTGACGACAACAACAACAGCAAAAACACCACTGACGACAACAACAGCAACAACACCACTGACGACAACAACAGCAACAACACCACTGACAACAACAACCAGCAAAAACACCACTGACGACAACAACAACAGCAAGAACACCACTGACGACAACAACAACAGCAACAACACCACTGACGACAACAACAGCAACAACACCACTGACGACAACAACAGCAACAACACCACTGACAACAACAACCAGCAACAACACCACTGACGACAACAACAACAGCAAGAACACCACTGACGACAACAACAACAGCAAAAACACCACTGACGACAACAACAGCAACAACACCACTGACGACGGCAACACCAAGAACACCACTGACGACAACAACAGCAACAACACCACTGACGACAAAAACAGCAACAACAGCACAGTTTTAACCATCTATTTCAGGACTGTTCAGCATTATGATTTTCGAAGCCTTGTGTCGCTTGATACCTCATTTAAGTACAAGTCGGCTAATTTTAATGAGAAATTTCCTTTAGATATTATATTTAACCGTATTAATTTCATCGCGAAAGAAAGCTCAATTTTAATGACGGACGTAAGTGATGAAGCTAAATTTAGATAAGGATAAGGACAGGGTTCCAATCTTCTTAAAAAGTCTCGCGTCGGTTTGGAAACATGACACGATAATTTAACGCTTGGGCATCTTTAGAAATGGTGTCTAAGACTCACTTAATTAGCAAACCAGGTATACTGTGTAGCTAAATGTTTAAGGCATAATGTATTAGCCGCATAATCCGTGGCAAAAATACTGAACACGGGCCAAATTTCCACATATTTATCGGAACTTGAGCAACGATTTCCTGCATTACCTGTGTTTGTAGATGTCTACGTTTTATCGGTGCAAAAATGTTTCCCAAACAGATCCCTGTGGTTGAAAGGTTGACCGAGTTGTTCCATCATATGTTGAAAGCAGGGAAGCTGCCACAGGACTACAAAGATGCTTCAATCATCCATCTGTACAAAAACAAAGGGGACAGCCAAGTCTGTGACAACCATCGGGGAATCTCTCTACTTTCAATTGCTGGCAAAATATTGGCAAGAATGCTTCTGAATCGCCTTCTTGATCACCTCTCGTCAAATGACTTGCTTCCCGAGAGCCAATGCGGCGTTAGTAAAGAGAGGGGAACGGCGGATATGATCTTTGCTGCCAGACAGATTCAGGAAAAATGCATGGAACAAAATAAAGCGCTGTACATCACATTTGTAGACCTCACAAAAGTTTTTGATACAGTGTGTCGTGAAGGCCTCTGGAAAATCTTGGCGAAGTTTGGGTGTCCACCCGAATTCATCACACTAGTGCGCCAGTTTCATGATGGCATGCAAGCTGCAGTCAGAAGTAACGGCAGTGTTTCAGAGCCCTTTGCTGTCACAAATGGGGTAAAACAGGGTTGTGTCTTAGCCCCAACTCTGTTCAGCATCATGTTCTCTGCAATGCTACAAGAAGCCTTTAGCTCTCCTCCTCAAGGGGTAAGCATCAAGTACCGAACTGATGGCAGTCTATTCAACCTCAGGAGACTTCAGGCAAAAACCAAAACCAAAAGTAATCAAGTCTGTGACCTACTATTTGCTGATGATTGTGCACTTCTGGCACACGATGAGGATAGCATGCAAAACTGTGTTGATAAGTTCTCTAATGCCTGTGACAACTTTGGCCTCACAATAAGCACAAAGAAGACGGAAGTGCTCCATCAGCCTACTCCAGACGACAAGTATCCTGTGACCCCAAATATCAAAGTCCATGACAGTCTTCTGAAGGTGTCGGAGAACTTCACCTATCTTGGCAGTACACTGTCTTCCACGGCTCGTGTTGATACTGAAATTCCCTCAAGAATCAGCAAAGCCAGCTCTGCATTTGGCAGGCTTCGAAAGAGAGTGTGGGATGTTGCCGGCATTCGCACAGACACTAAGCTGAAAGTGTACAATGCTGTGGTCCTTCCCACCCTACTCTATGGGGCTGAAACCTGGACAGTGTACCAATCGCATGCCAGAAAACTAAATCACTTTCATCTGGCCTGCCTTAGAAAGATCCTAAGGATCAAATGGCAGGATAAAATTCCAGACACTGAGGTCCTAAATCGTGCCAAGGAATTGAGCATCTTCTGCCACCTGAAAAAAATTCAGCTACGTTGGGCAGGACATGTTGTCAGAATGCCCGACTCCAGACTCCCTAAGCAAATCTTCTTCTCTGAGCTCTCCAATGGAACGAGGAATGTTGGGGCCCCAAAGAGACGTTACAAAGACACTCTCAAGCAATCACTGAAGGCCTTTGCCATTGATGTGAGTGAGTGGGAAAAGCTCTCGCTTGATCGAGCAAATTGGAGGGCGGCCCTTACCAGAGGCAGCAAAACATGGGAAGCTGACAGAGTCCAGCAGGCTATCAAAAAAAGAGAACGGCGCAAGAAAAGGCCCAGTGGTACTGAACCAACGGAGCACTCTTGTCACTTATGCGGAAGGGTCTTCAGGGCAAAAATAGGACTTATCAGTCACAAGAGAAGCCATAAGTCATGAAAGAACAGTCTTTCCATTCTGTCCTCTGTGTCCTTTACTTCTCTTTATTGTCCATGTGTTGAAATTCTCAACAATTTCTGTTCTTTATTCCTCTGGTGTTGTTAAGGTCATCATCATACCTGATGGACGAACTATTATTATTATCTATGTATCTATCTATGTATATATCTATCTATCTACCTGTCCATCCTTTTATCTATCTATCTATCTATCCATCTATCTATCTATCTATCTATCTATCTATCTATCTATCTATCTATCTATCTATCTATCTATCTATCTATCTATCTATCTATCTATCTATCTATCTATCTATCTATCTGTCTATCAATCTATCTATCTGTATGTCTCTATGCCTGGTTCTCCGTCTGTCTGTCTGCCTGTCTGTTTGTATATCTATCTATCTATCTATCTATCTATCTATCTATCTATCTATCTATCTATCTATCTATCTATCTATCTATCTATCTATATCTATCTATCTATCTATCTATCTATCTATCTATCTATCTATCTATCTATCTATCTATCTATCTATCTATCTATCTATCTATCTATCTATCTATCTGTTTATCTTTCTGTCTGTCTGTTTATCTATCTATCTGAATATTATATAAGACAAGAAGGTCAACTGGTGTAGTAGTGTTAAAGATAGTGTTTACAAAGCAGAGGAGAATGCCAACAAAGACAACAATCTTAACACTTACAGGTACGTGGCCAGGTTCAGTGTGCACCGAGAAATGTGTTCAATCATTGTCATTTACTTGTCTACTACGCCAGACTGCTCCCGTGCCAGAGCTTCCATACAAGTTTGCATGTTTAATAATGCATTTGGGTGGCTGAAAGTACCCGACTGCTCAAAGTCAAGACGATGCATCACTCTGATGATGGCACCATCAACGGTGAGCTTAAAGAAGAGCCCAGCCAGCCCTCAATCAATTTCTTTTTTTTTTTTAATGAAGAATAAATGGTATTTACACACAGAGAGGGAGATCTATAATGCACTTGGGCTGCCTATCTCAATATTGACACAAGACCGGCATCTGTATGCAGCGAATGAGCTGACAAACTGTGTGTTAGAGGTGCGAACTGCCACATTATTTATATGATCTTCTGGCATGTGTTCCTTAATTTCATAAATATTCAATTAATTTTATTTGTGCTTTGATGGTTATTTCCAGAATCTGATAAGTTATTCCCTTGTCTAAGGAATTTGGGTGTTAATTTGCAGACTTTCTGCATCAGTGGTTTTTGGGGAAACCATAGACGGTGTAACATTCTGGGTCTTGGAAGTAAGGTTTCCTCCAAGTTTCAGTAGTCAGAGAGCGTAAAAAATCTCATGTTGTGGTTTCCGTTTTTCTTGTGACAGTAGTCTGCAGTCTGGATGAACAGAATGCTTTTTAGCAAGGACTGTTGTTAGGGGACCGTACTGTAACCACAAAGCTAACTAGAGAAAATACTTGTTGTGTGCTCACTGTTCGACAGTAGCCTACTGTGTTTGAACTCTGGAGCCATGCAAAAACGGTTCGCGCTCGGAGAGGGAGCGGGTGGTGGCGGATGTACCCCCAGCGTATCAAAAGCGTACATAGTGGGTGGGGGGGGGGGGCTTGTGCTGTGAAAGTATGTTGCTAGGAAATGGGAGGGGGGGGGGTGGGAAGTACAGACGCAAACTCTGTAAGAATGTCTGAAGCACACTCGAGCTGTCATTTCAGCGTCATAAGTTCTGTTGTTCTTTTATGTCAGACAGCACAGCTTAAAGCAAAATTTTAATCATATCGATGTAAGGAGGAAAAACTGCATAACCTCTTTAAAGTAATGTTCTTTCTGGAAGTGAGACAGACAGACAGACACACACACACACACAGAGACAGAGAGAGAGAGAGAGATAGAGAGAGAGAGAGAGAGAGAGATTTTGTGATATGTTTCACGTAATATTTTAATTGTGTTTTCAGAGTATACGCAGTTCTTTTCCTATTCTCATTTCTCGCATAGAAGATCAGGTCGACACATGTTAGTGAAGTCTTGGTGTGTAGCTCTGAAAGACAGTTATTTAAAGGGCGCAAATTTGTGTTAAATACTGTTTCATACTTGACCATTCTTAGAGGGAAGCGCTAGATATTTTTGTATATAAAGGCTACTTCATTTATTATACAGAAAGCTCTAGCCGGGTTAGTAGCACCTGTCAAAGAGCTATGTAGATCAGATCTAGAATATCACATAGCCGGCCAGTGACAGCCACGTCTACAGCGCTATGACAAATGAACGTCAATTTACCCAAAATAGACCACCCAACACTGAATTGTTCTTTAATGATGGAGACGTGATATTAGGAGTATTTTTGCAAAGCCTGAATTGTACTGTCGTGGGCAAAGAAAAATAGACCCAAGAGACTTAGTCACAGACAATCGAGACTGGCAGACAGCAATTAGTTGATAGTTTCGCTGGTGCGAGAGTCAGATTAATGTTAGGGGATATTCTTCAGAACTGCTGTTTTGGTAAATTAGAGGGAATGGTCGAGAAAATGTTTCTAAGGACAGAGTAGAACTTCAGACTTAAATTGGCCATTCCAGTAAGCTACGCCATGGGCAGTCAGAGTACAACGTCTTGTATGAAAGCAAAGACAGTGTCGAAATAGATTCCCACAGTAGAATTTAACGGTCAGAAATTAAGACTCAATGCAATCGGTACAAGGAACTAATCTATTTATCCAAAACAGAAAAATGTATTAGACGGATTATTAGCCTGACATTAAAATTGAATCCTGAAAGTCTAGATATAGGGGCACCAATAGTAGCATCAATGAGCGAATTACCCCCCCCCCCCCCACTCTTTGCCCGTTTTTTCCTCTTCCTTAGAATGCCACCAGCTGCAGTTATTTCGATGTTTCACAATTTCAGTCAGGATCGATCAGACCTGTCTACTTGTATGCATTTATCAACCTTCATGGACATGAAATTGAAATATTGAATACTTTTATTTAGACTTTCCATGTACTGAGACCTCCATTTTAGATTAAATAAAGTCCCGGGAAGCAAAAAAATAAAATAATAAAAATAAAAAAGCAAAACAAACGAAGACAACAAAACAAAATAACAATGAACATTAATAAATCTAGTTTAAAATAATAACAAAAAAACGTTCTAAGATCACCAGTTGCCTTTCCCCCTTAAACCCTGCCACTGCCAGGAAATAAATTAATGGGCCTTGCCAAGAGCTCTGATATGCAAGTGGCAATCACATGACCGCGGTATGTGGAGCTTGCAAACATCTACAAACTCCCAAAAAGTAATATACATTTCTGAGAAACGTTCTTCTCTTTGGTTTGGGCAGCATAGCAGTGAAACATTCATCCGTCCACAGGGTTAACAAAATATCAGTTTTTCAAACCTGCTGTGACGAAATAGAAACAGTATACGTCCTTAGTGGGAATATTGTCCAGGGTCTAATTTCATGCACAGCATGTGGTCCGCCAGTTTTCATTCACACTATGACAAGTTTTAATTAGTTATGGTCGAGGCACGGACAGCTCACAGGCGGGGGTAGGACACGAACATTGTTCCTCTTGGGGCCTTGTTAACATTTCCTTCATTTGTCAACGTCTTTCTACCCGCTAATAATTACAGTTCCCCTTCCTTCCATCCTTCTTCGCTCGTCTCGTATTTCCATGTTGCCCAATTAAGGTCAATCGTGTTTTCCTCACTAAGCTTTCTCCTCCTAGGTCTCATTCTTAAAGCCTGTACCCATGAAATGTGTCTTCTTTTTCTGCACGTGTTTTGGACGAGCGCCGTTTTTTTGTTTTCGAAAATTATTATGTCTAAAACATTCGCTTGCATTGAGAACGTGACAATAGGTAGAATGTGCATGGCGTCGCAGAGTTGTTTTGTTTTGTTCTTCCGCCCGTGGATCTTCTGGCCCGTGGATCTGATTAGTGTAACTTCGAGATAATTTATATCTCAGCAGTTAAGATGCCTGCTGGTTGCATTGTAGTTGATTGTTATGACAGGACTGGAAAGGATGGATCCAAGCTGGTCAGATTCCCTACCATCCGTGTAAACAACGGAAAGGAAGTGTAAGAAATGTCCGAACGTCTCCCGCTGATAGCGACCTACATTTAGCTCGCCGACGGTTGATTGGTGGCTCGCAATGCAAATCAGCCAGCGAATCAAAATCAACGCCACAGTCGCCATGGTGATGCTTGTGCCCGGACACCAAAGATGACGGATATGGGCATTCTATCTATAGAAAAAAAATATAGAAGAAACGATTTTGATAAAACACACGCGTGTTGACCAGGTGAAAAGGACGTCCGAATGAAGATCTGAAAACACACTTAATGGGAAGAGGCTTGAGACTCGTGGCACGCAGAGTCAAGCCAGTTTTAGTGTTAGGTGTGGACCATGGAAGACAATGCGATCTCGTCATTTGGCGAGACTAAACCAAGTCTGTTTCACCAGTACACGCACGCCAAAACTGTCTTGACTCAGCTGGCGGGTAGAGAAGCCATGAGCAAAATTTCCAAACTGGCTCAAAAAAAAATTGAAATCAATGCACCTTCATCCGAAGAGTTTCGTTTTTGTATAATTCTAGCAGTGGAAGATTCAAGTTCTCACCATTTGTAATCAGCGAATATTTTCTAAATTTAGGAGACCACCCAGAATCACGATTATTATGTGTTTGACAAGTATTGGGTCCATTAGCATGTTGGGCTATGCAAACGAACATCGATTATTTCGTTAATGATTATTCGGATAATCAACACTGTTTCGAAAACCCGTACAGGAAATACAACTCGGTCCTAGCTAATATTCGTAAGTGCTAGATGACTTCAGCGAGTCGGGTGGAAGATCTGTACTTCTTGTTTTCCAGGCTCAATAATTCACACTATTCCATGGACGTCTATGTAACTAGGTTATTTTCAGACGGATATGTAAAATTTTGAGATCGTCTCTCTGTAAATAACAATATCAACAAACAAAGCAAACAAAAAAAATAGACTGAGTGTCGAATATTTTCAGAACTATTTGAACGAATAATCGACACAGGCCTTGTTCAAATATTCAAATGCATGTGTGGAGTACTAGGTGTGGCCTAGAACCTTTAAAAGTAAGGAAATCACAGGCCAGTCCAATGTCTCACAGATCTTGAAGATCCCACGCAGTCTCGACGCCCTCCCCAAAGTTTCAATTTTATTTTGATATTGTTGTCCTGCTCTTTTCCGGGAATATTCGTCTTGCTTAGAGTTACCGCGTGGAGAGCTCTAGACCTACAACTACACGGTGGATTAATGCAAAACTGATGTGGTTTCACGTGTTCCAATCGTACACAGCATTTGGCGAGAAAACAGGAGAGGTCCAATTTATTTGGTGAAAGGCACGAACGTTTAAGTCGATAATGGAGTCGTTAGAACAATGGCTAGCTTGAGAACCAAACTGATAGAGTGAAACCTGTCGTGTCCCAGTTTGAATAGAGAATTGTTTGCTGGTGTCAGATCACCCGCCGCGACATAGGTGTAGTTCATGATGACAGTTTTGAATTCGCCATGCTGGCCTTGCCAATCGGTTCTGTTTTAGTGGCCACGATGACAGTGAATCCAATCTTCTAGATAATCACTCGGGGGGGGGGGGGGTGGGGGGGGAATACTCGGGTTAGAAATAAAACGAAGACAAAGAATTGAAAATGTTTGGGGTCATTGTGACATCTGTTTCACTCATTCTTTATCTATCTATCTATCTATCTATCTATCTATCTATCTATCTATCTATCTATCTATCTATCTATCTATCTATCTATCTATCTATCTATCTATCTATCCAGCTGACTAGCAATCTATTTATTTATCTATTTATTACCTATCTCTCTATATATCTATCTAACTATCTATCTATCTATCTATCTAGCTATCTATCTATCTATCTATCTATCTATCTATCTATCTATCTATCTATCTATCTATCTGTCTATTTATCTATCTATCTATATATATATATATATCTGTCTATCTATCTATCCATCTGTCTAGCAATCTATTTATTTATCTATCTATCTATCGATCTATTTATCTCTGCTTATATATCTATATATCTGTCTATCTATCTATCTGTATATCTATCTATCTATCTATCTATCTATCTATCTATCTATCTATCTATCTATCTATCTATCTATCTATCTATCTACCGTGTCATTCTTCGGCGCTTCCTGTCTCTCCACTTGTCATTAAAAGAATATCTGAACGAAAAGGAAAAAAGGACAAACACAGCAAGAAATTAGATCTTCCGTTGTTCGGGATTGACACTGTGATAGAAACTGGGTCGCAGTTTTCTCACAATTCACTGCCTGTGCTCTCACTGCTCACACATCAAAGCTTAAAATTTCCGCTCAGCTTCCAAAGGACAGCACAAGAGAAAAACAGATGCTGTCGTGCAGCTATCTAGCTTCATGACGATGGGAGTCCACATTTTTCTGTACATTACTAATATGTTGTCTGTTGTTTAGATCGATAAAACAATGATGGCCGGGAGGCGTGATTGTTTTCCTTACTAGCTTTAGCAATTCAGGAGCGGGGCAGCAACACACCCCCAAACACAGGTCATCAGCTAAAGGATTTCTCGTCCTATCGAACATTACCATGGGTGTTGCAAGTCTCTGGACTGTTCCTGATATGACTGAACGTCACCGAAAATCCCTGGGATGTGTTGGAGCTGTCTTGTGTTTGGGGGTCTGTTGCTGCCCCGCTCCTGAATTTGCTGAAACTCGTACGGAAAAAAAAAAAAAGCAGGCGGCCGGAAGAGAAAGTGGGTTCGAGTCAGAGAAATTTTGAAAGAGATAAAATAAATTAGCACTCACACCCTGAAGTTGTTATTGTCAGCGGGGAGATGGTCATCCCATTTTCTTGCTTACACATCATGGTCCGGTCACGTGATGATTACAGAGCGATAGATCTAACAATACTGGTTGTAAAGTTTAGGAGGGTGTACACGTTTGTATGTTTGGATGTTGTTACTTGTAACTACCTACCCTAATGGTTTTGTACTAGGGGCACGTGTGTATACGTAGGCCTATCTATCCTTAACTGCATCCTTATCCTCAACCCTAAATCTCATTGAATCTCTAACCCTGCCCGTTACCCTTTCAACCAAAAAAAAAAAAAAAGAGTCAAACAAAAAGAAAATCTGAAAGAATAATTAATTAAGGCTGTTGTTAGGGGTATTTCGAGGAGAGCTCTCTAGCTCTGGGGTCACTGAAAGCATTAAAATACTTACCCATAGCGCGAAATACCTGAAGTACGTAGTTAGTTAGAGGTAACACATATTATCTTGTAGTTTTATGCTGGAATATTTGGATATTAAAGGAAAATCAGTGGCGTAGCGTGGGTTGCCAGCGCCAGGTGTAAAAAGCAAGTATTGCGCCCCCTGACCCACGGGCCCTTAACACTATTTGAGGCCCTTCCACCAGTCCCGTCATTGAACCCCTTATCCCCCCGACCCCCCTCCACCCATACACACACAAACACCACCCATTTAACGCTACTGTACTCAAATTTATTTCTAGTTGCCTGGTTTTAATTTGTGCAATTTTTTGCAATAACGGAATTGAAATCTACAATTCTCACAATTGACAGTTATGCTGGGTTAGTCAGTCTTTCTCGGCTCATTGCAAATCTCTGATACATTTGGATTAACTGAAGTTTGAGAAATTGCTTTCATTACTCACAATGCATTTGAAACAGTGAGAGTTCTGATATTTTGCGCCATTTAGTATTTTGGGCCCTGGGAATCACCCCTGTGGGGCCGCCCACGCTATGTCATTGGGGAAAATAAAGTAAAATATTAGAAACTTGCTGAAACTTCTAATGCTACCCCCCCCCCCCTTAGGTTTACAATTCCTCTTTCAGGAACTAATCCCCCCCCCCCCCCCACTTTTTTAGAGTCTTTTTTTAAAGTAATATGTTGTTGTTGTTGTTTTTTTCAATTAATACAATAGGCATTTCAATAGATGATAATACTAAAATCTAAGTTAACAACCACAAAAAAAAAAAAGTCTTGCCTGCTGGCTGTGTAAAAATAGAGAGTTAGCTAATGTTGTGTTATGTGTCTGTATGCACTAGAGTGAAACACATAAATTATGCCCATCAGATAATGGCCAAGTGTAATGTAGGAGTGGAAGTGCTCGACTCATAACCTTGTTTGTTAACAAAACTAACTAAATAAATAAATATATAAATAAATTTAAAAAATAGTATTATTATAATTATTTTAATCACAACTAATCGTAAATAGGTAAACAATATTAATATATAAGTAAAAATGATCAAGAACAAATTAATATTTTTTTACAAAAAAAGATGAACACAAAATAGATAAGTAAATAAAATTAACTAAATAAATAAACATAACTGAGATTTTGCATTTTTTTGTGATGGACTTTGTGTCTTTTAACTGAATTTAAAATGGATCCCTGTAGCTTTTTTTTGTTTTTGCTTTTCCTGCCTTGTGACGTAAAAGCCAATTGTTTGTTTCAAAATTTCATACAGCAAGAAAACCTGCAGTTTTTATTTGTTTCAGTACAGCAGATCCTTAAAAGGTGAATGACAGTGTTCGGATTTCAGAGAGCATGGGGGCCGGCAAACACCACAGACTAATAAAATACCCAGACTGGATGATCCCATTGTGTGACGTTACAAAACAGTGAAAGGTCATGAACCATCCGCCACATTAGGTTTACGCTAACGACCGACGCTTCAGCATAGCTACAATTTTGAATGACACCATTTTGACGCACCTACTGAACGCGGAAGTTTGGTTCCGCACCAAGAAATTAAGATATGTACAACCAATCTTGACAAATAAAAAGAAATTTCTACGGCATATAGAACTAGAATCGGAATTTCCCGAGCGTCGGCCATGTTGATTATACGGCCGCCGCTCGGGAAATTCCGTAAAATAACGACACGGCCCGAAGCTCGTGTTTAGAGTCTGGTTAATTTATTAGTCTGTGGGCAACACCAAACATATCTATGGGTAGCATGCGGGTGGGGGGGGGGGGGGAGCTTTTACAGGTATTCCAGTTCACAATATTTTATGCTTGAGAACGATTCTATCATCTTGAATCTTGAATCCTCCTGGCGTTGTCAGACGACACATAGGGGACCCCCAAGTATACTCCGCCAGCTGTCTCTATCCTGTGTTGCCCAATCCATTTATTTTCTCAATTTCATTTTATTTTTGGCTGTTTTATTGTTTAATTTCAGCCTTACGGTTAGTTAGTTATGTGAGTATGGCTATGAATGTATGTCTAACATCAGGAATCTATGAAATGGATTGTGTTGGAGAGAGGGAGAGAGAGAGAGAGAGAGAGAGAGAGAAAGAGAGAGAGAAAGAGAGAGAGAGAGGAAGAAGAAGAAAAAGAAGGGATAGATAAATAGAGAGAGAGAGAAGAAGAAGAAGAAGAAGAGATAGATAGATAGATAGATAGATAGATAGATAGATAGATAGATAGATAGATAGATAGATAGATAGATAGATAGATAGATAGATAGATAGATAGATTTGATAGATAGATAGATAGACAGACAGATAGATAGATAGATAGATAGACAGATAGATAGATAGATAGATAGACAGATAGATAGATAGATAGATTGACAGATAGATAGATAGATTTGATAGATAGATAGATAGACAGACAGATAGATAGATAGATAGATAGACAGATAGATAGATAGATAGATAGATAGATAGATAGATAGATAGATAGATAGATAGATAGATAGATAGATAGATAGATAGATAGATAGATAGATAGATAGATAGATAGATAGGTAGATAGATAGACAGACAGATAGATAGATAGATAGATAGATAGACAGATAGATAGAAAGATGATAGAAAGGGAGAGAGAGAGAGGAGGGACAGAGAGAGAGAGAGATAGAGAGAGAGAGAAAGAGAGAGAGAGAGAGAGAGGATTAATTGCAGATGTAGAGGACATGACTTTCTTTAAAGCCCCTAGAGCATATTGTTTGGATATGGCGCCATATAAAGTTATTATTATTATTATTATTTCCATGGATTCCAGTCCAATAGATCTTGCCTCTCTCAATAACGTTCTTTTCAGTGTTTCTTTCTGTCGGCCCTTTTTCCTTTCGCCAGTGACTTCCCGTGTGAGTGTCTGCTTCGTTATCCTGTTATTATCATGTAAATATGATACACGTCCTACGTACGTAGGTCCAACGTCTTCCTTGTATAATCTTTGTGATTGATGTTTGGCCAGATTGTTTCCTCACCTCCTTTGCTGTCCAAAACTTGTTCCATATAATTGACGAGGTCTTCCTCGAGCATGTGTTTTCAAATGAATTGATTTTATCTTCTGTTTCTTTGGTATTTTTCCAGCTCTCGCTGATGAAACATTTAGTTATGGCCATTAAAACGTGACACTTTGCCAGTGTATGTGTCCATATTGATTGAAGTGAATTAAATTGTGAGTGCTTGATATAAGCGAACGTTTTAATTAGGTCAATTTAACGCACTGATGACAATTGCGAGCATAATTATGAAAACGTCCTCTTTTTGTTATATCTGTGGATGAAACAAACGCTCGAGCACTTTTAGTTTAATGTCAGTTTCCGACATTGAACCCAGAACCTCTCTTACTCGACCCAGCACTGATATGCCTTTTGTTTCACAAGCACTGATTTTACAGCTTATGCTTGTTTTCAGTCGATCTATCTTTTCAAGTAGCCCTTGACAACAGTGAAGTACCGTGGACACTTTTTCAATGATGCGTAAGAAATCGAGATACTCAACCTGGTACAGTCCTTTAAGCGTGTTAAATTTGCCGTGAAAACGTTCGATGAACTCTTCGTGAACTCATTAGTGCTGTCAGCCACGAATATTGTTACCAGTCTTCTTTATTTTGCACGTATTTTCGATTGGGTGTAGTTTCTAGAGAGTTCATCCGAGTGTTTGCTACGCCATGAGGTCATCACTACACAATGCCATATTTACTTTTTCTTTACATATTTTCTTTCATCGGCCTCATTATAATTATGTCTTAAGACCTACACTGGACTGTAACTCACCATTTCGATCTCACATTCCTCATGCTTTAAAGCTCATAGTGATTTATGGCTCCTCTGTTTAAGGCCGCCTTTAGATAGGGCTTCATTTTTCACTTTTCATTGTTCATTCGTCATTCTTCATGAAGGAAACGAAAATGATAGAAAAGGAGAGGGGCCTTTAGATAGAGATTCACTCTTCACTCTTCACTCTTCAGCCATGAATAAGTGAATAGCCCTCCCAACAACAAGAATGAACTTGCTCATTTCTAATGTGGAATGAAGAGAGGTGGGGGCGTGGCTCCTTTCATTACAAACAGTTACAAACACATTTTTTGTCACAAAGTAAAAATCTGAGTTCAGATTGTGGTTTGATACTAAATAGTACATGATTATTAAGTTTTTAATTTTAAAGACCATGTGTATATGTGTTGGGAAAACCCCAACGATCAAGAAAATGAAGAGTGAAAAGTGAAAAGTGAATCATCAATGTAAACGATCAAGAAAATGAAGAGTGAAAAGTGAAAAGTGAATCATCTATGTAAACGATCAAGAAAATGAAGAGTGAAAAGTGAAAAGTGAATCATCAATGTAAACGATCAAGAAAATGAAGAGTGAAAAGTGAAAAGTGAATCATCAATGTAGACGATCAAGAAAATGAAGAGTGAAAAGTGAAAAGTGAATCATCAATGTAAACGATCAAGAAAATGAAGAGTGAAAACTGAAAAGTGAAAAGTGAAGAGTGAAAAATGAAAAATGAAAAATGAAGCCCTATCTAAAGGCCGCCTTACTTGACATTACCAACTTTACGCTCGTTGTTGCAAATGGCGTGGATCGCCTCACACCAAATCAGTGTGAAGACACCTCTGCAACCTAAGACTATCTATTTCCTGTTCGTGTTTCTCCGAGTGTTTTCATTAATTTTTTCCTAGTCCATTTTGACCCACAGAAGTGTCATTGCGCCGAGTGTTTTCATCAATTTTTTCCTAGTCCATTTTGGCCCACAGACGTGTTTCTCAAAAGGCCATGGCAGTATTTTGCTGGGGAGTGGGACTACAGAATGGGGCAACGTTAAAAACTGACAAAAAGAAAACGTTGTATGTAACAAACCCTCGCATAAGAAATAATACCCAAACGGTATAGTAACGGTATAGTTTATGCCAATTTTTGAATTTGCTTTAAACTGCGACCCCACATTTTCTCTGTGGTTTTTATAATATTCAGAATGGGGCCTATGCATTTTCCATCATCATCATCATCATCATTGCCTTTCTCAGCCTGGATCAGGGTATAGGCCACCAACAAACACCTTCCATCCCTCTCTATCATGGGCCAGTCTCTTTACATTATTCCAAGTCTTTCCGCTTCGTTGCACATCATTTTCTCTGGCTATGCATTTTCCATAGAACTATTAAATTTCATAGTGTAGTTTAACCTACCTGAATAGGTGAACTATTTTTTTGTTTATATCGTGTAGGTGGTATCCTTGTTTTAGCTCGGATTAAAACATGGAGGTGCTGGACTTTAACGGTTTATATATGGGCGTTCTAGCCGGTTATATGCGTTCTTGGTCGCCCGACCGATCATGGTGGGGCGCATGTCGTTTTTTTTTTCTAAATTGAAGAGAGGCGTAGGACCAAAACGTTTGAGAAACACTGGCTTACAGGGAATGAGTTGCCTTTTTAGTTTGCTCACGTCCGTTGTAATCTTTGACAATGCTGGCTGTTTTTCTGTCACAATTTTAATGATCCGAATCATTATTGCCTTACATCAGCGTCTGCGCACGTACATATAAATATAGGCATGCCGCGTGAGTAAGGTGAGACATTATTTGGATTCACCAGTAAATTAATTTTCAGGGCATACACACCTGGTCTGTCATGAGATTCATTTTGCCACCTGGCCAGGACGCGTAGTGTCATTTAAACACACATTTTGTTCGCTCCTTTTCGCAGGCGCCGCAGTGAAGGTTAGTACTTTGCTATTATCTCACACTCCATATGTTGTTGTTAAAAGTGACTTTGCCTTTCTTTACCAGGGTCATCTTTTTGTCATTGTTAAGGCCATAATTTTTTTGTTACCTTCTTTTTAACTGGTCGCTTGAGAGACTGGGTTTACAGAGAATGAGAGAAGAAAGGGGAGGGGAGAAGAAGGATTGGTGTTAAATCTACATAAATGCAGAACGATACAACTACATTGATTTTAATTAATGTGAATTTTGTTTTCGTTCTACCCCAAAGTATCGCACACATCCTTGAGATTGGAGTACCCAATGGCGTAGTGTGGGTTATCAGCGCCCGTGGGCAAGGCAAGTATTGGGGCCCTTGACCCGTGGGTTGTTGGGGCGTGGCAATGATTCTTTGCCCCGCCATGTTGGAAAACTGTGTAGAATGTTCCAACATTGGCAGATTTTCTCTGTGTGTTTGAGGGGGGGGGGGAAGGGGGGCGCACTGTGTTTATTTATTATTTCTAACTTGTTTTCTTTTTCTGTTGAAATTTTACGCCCCTAAGAATTTGGCACCCGGGGTAATCGCCCCTGTGGCACCCCCCCCCCCCTCCCCCCGCTACGCCACTGGCAGTAACCACTAGTGTTGTGAACATTGTGCGGGTTAGATACTCCCTTGCCGCAGCAGGAACTGCACTTGATTTAGTTTGCTCTTTTTGTTTGTTTGTTTGTTTGTTTGCTGCAATCAGACTTGTTTTTTTTTGTTTTTTTTCTATAACAGTCGTTCTGCCATTACCCGTCTAGGGAGGAAATGAGAATGATTCACACAGCGCTGGTCAGACAAAATAACTTTGGCCCATCAGTACAAATCAATACAATAAATTATTCTTTCTTTGGAGACAGCAGAGCTTTCACGTCACCATCATGGAATTGTTCTTTGATCTTCTTCTACACACAAACAATTAGTTCTCGTTGTTTAGGCTTTTTTTTTTTTTTTTCAACGACGTCAACAATAAATTTGACGACTACAATGGAGAAACAAATAATGATAAAACAACAGTAACACTAAGGCTGCTGGGCCCACTGAGTTAAGTCCGGTTTGTCTCGGTTTTAGGATCACTCCGCTTTCTGACCAGAGATCCGCTTTCTGACCAGAGATCCGCTTTCTGACCAGAGATCCGCTTTCTGACCAGAGATCCGCTTTCTGACCAGAGATCCGCTTTCTGACCAGAGATCCGCTTTCTGACCAGAGATCCGCTTTCTGACCAGAGATCCGCTTTCTGACCAGAGATCCGCTTTCTGACCAGAGATCCGCTTTCTGACCAGAGATCCGCTTTCTGACCAGAGATCCGCTTTCTGACCAGAGATCCGCTTTCTGACCAGAGATCCGCTTTCTGACCAGAGATCCGCTTTCTGACCAGAGATCCGCTTTCTGACCAGAGATCCGCTTTCGTTAACATTCGTACGACTCATGACCGGATGACGCCAATCCTTATACCTCGCCTACTTAGTGTTCTCAACATACTACGAGAGTTAGGTGGGAACATTAATAGGCAATCATTACTAAAAGTTTGATATTACATAAAATTTATAAAGTATACAGATAAAACATTATATAATGTACATATACCAATCCGACTTAAAATCAGTTATATACAGGCTAAACTGCTAAAAGGTATAAATACAACGGTCACAGTCAATTTGATGTCATGGGCAAGGTAATACTATAATAAGAATAACCTCGACGGTTCGTGAGCGGATCTCTGGTGTGAACGCGGAGTGACTCGGGAACTATGGGGTTCAACGGGATCTAGCACACTGGCGAGAATGAAACGATTCCAGGTCTCACTAATTCGGGGGATGGTGAAAATTGTTTTGAATCGGCTAGCGGAAAGACAAGCCTCAAAACAGACACAAAACAGAGCTTACTCATTTCAGCACCAACGTTGTGTTCACCATCATCTGTTTCTAGCATTGCACTGTTCTTTATACAACCCCCCCCCCTCCCAATCCCTCTCACCCCATTTCTTTCTGGCAATTGTTATAAATACCTAAGGTCCCCAAGTGTTTTGTGCTAGGGGCACGTACGCGTATGTACCTATTCCTAACACCGTCCGTATCCTCAGCCAAAAATCTTATCGAATCCGTAACCCTGCCCCTCTCCCCTTTCCAGGAGGAAAAGAAAAAGAAAATCTGAAAGCATAATTAATTAATGATCAGTAAACTAATTATTACAAAACAAATGAATACTCTATTTTTTTTAACAAGTTTACTTATATTGGTAGCAACAATATTTACACCATAGAGTAAATATTGAATAAACTAGCCGACCCCAGCAAATTAAATCTTGCAAGTACTTTTGCACTAACATCAACCTTATATCTAGATGCTGGCCATTGTAATCACGACACTTGAATTCCATTGAAAGACTAATAGAACTTAGAGCACTGTTAATCTGAGAAAGTTAATTTTCGCCCAGCAATGAACATGTAGAGAGAAGCAACGAACGAAATTCTGGTTAGTTCTGTCCGATCCTACTCGACCAAAATGCGTCACTTTCTTGCGGCTCAAAAGATTGTAAATACATTATAATTATTATTAACTCTTTGTGTGCTAATAACCGATATATCGGTTCTTCCACTGGTCACGTTTGTGCCAATCGCCGTTGTACCGATGCACATGAATGGCAGCCTATTTTGTTTCGGGAAGAAAGGAAGTCAACTTTCTATTTATAAATGTTTGCTGCAGTCAGTCTTCATTCATCTCGACCACTATTTTCTTGCTGTATCGGCAAACGTGGAAAAATTCTTTGCACAGAAAGAGTTAAAGATTGAATTTTGTCCAGAATGAAAGTGTCCACGTCATTCATCTTCAAATTGTGACAGCCCGGAAAATTTCACAACTTTTGTTCACACACTCACAAAGGGAAGATTTGTAAAGCCACGTCAGGTGCAGGTACGCTGGTGACTCTAAGGCCCATCGGAAACGACACACCCGGGGAAGGTCGGGTTTGGCTTGGATGTTGGGTACTTTTTTCGCATCCTCCTCTCGGTTGCTGTGGCCCTCAGGGCGGTATCCAACTGAATATTAAACTGTTTAAGGAGTCCCTAATCAACAAGGTTCTCTTTGCTACACCAGTGTTTAGGTCTTTAGTTTAGGACGTTCGCTGCTCTTGGAATTTACACTTCACTTTTCTTGTTTTTATTTTTTTTTTTTGGTTTTGTTTTATTTTGTGGTAGGGATTAGTTTTTTTTAGAATTTTGCTCGGGCAGCTGATTTGTTGGGCTTGGTCTTCTCGTCTTTCAAAACTGCCAAAGTATTTTTAACGTTGTGCAACATGCAACGGGCCCTCCGAGTTTTTCGTCTTCATCTGAGAGGTCTAGGTGCTTGATCCAACCTACCATAGGACCAGGAACAGGAATTCCTCCCGCCCCTTTCCAAAAAAATAAAATGTTCAGTCTTTGTTTGTTTGTTTATTTATTTTTATTTCCCAGATCTTAATGATTAAGATTTAAGATTCAAAACGTACACCTATTTTTTTTTTTTTTTTGTGGACATTTTCGGTCTAAACTGAAGAATATACCTGGTCAGGAAAATTCTTTAGGTTTTTTTGTTTTGCTTTGTAGGAACGTCTCTAAAAAACAATTAAGAAAAAACTTTTTTAGGACAGCTGATAAAGGATTACGAAATGCCTAAACATCGCCTTCAGCGGCGTAGACACCTGTCAATGTGATGAACATTCCTGTTCTATCGTATTCCAAAAAAAACAAAAAAATAATAAAATAAAATCTAAAAATGAAAGGAAATAAAATAAAATAAAGACAAATTAACTCAAATGAAATAGAATAAAAAACAAAATAGGATATGAAACTGCGCACTATGAATACTTACGAAATGGGTCCTCTGAACTGATTTGAGTCTGAGATCATTATAGGTTAAACAAACATAGATGGGCCCGACTGTTTGCCAACACATAACAAGTCGATAACGATATCAGTAGTATTTACACAATGCCGTTCTATTGATCTACATAACTCATAATCGACCTAAATATCCAGTGAAGACTGTATTTTATGGAACAATAAGCAGAAAAAAAAAACTTTATAAAAAGTTATTTGAATTGAAGATTTCGTGTGCTTTATGATAATGACGTAATTATAGAAACAATATTTGAAATTTCATTTTATACGCGAGACATTCGCATCTGGGGTAAATTGTTCTAATATGGAAGTGTTACATCATCAGCATCATTATTGTCAATACCATGAACCTCAAGGAGAATACCAGTTCTTGCAGTTTTAAAAGGAAATTACAACTCGTTTTCTAAATACTTGGTGGCAATTATATTCATATAGGGTTGAAGCAACCTTGTACTTTAACCCGATAGTTTTGCTGATAAGATTTATTGAAGGGCATATTATGTCATAGAACTCATATAGAACTGTCGATTTCTGAAAAAAAGACAGTATATAAGCCCAAAATAGGCTTTTAAGGGGCTAAAAAGAAAAACGGTCATGCAAATTGCTTTATTCTTTGTTCAATTTCAACTTTCTGATGGCCAAAAGAAACCATTACATGGGTTTAATGCAAAAAGTGATCCACATAGGTTTAATGCAAAAAATGATCCACATAGGCTTAATGTAAAAAGTGATCCACATAGGTTTACTGCAAAAAATGATCCACATACAGGTTTATGGCAAAAAATGATCAACTGCATTATCAACAAGGAGGGAGATAACCTTTTCTTGCAGTCAAAGGATGATTAGTCGTACTTAATAATAACACAAATAGAAAGACGGAGCACACTCAGGGGAGTATCATACAAAACCCGGAATGTCACAGCCAGTTGCAGCCAGGAAAGTACACACTCAAGAAATAATGGCAGAAGCTGACTGTGTCTGACACCTGGCTTAGCATGATCGGGCCTTTCCCGATTTAGTAAGGAAATAGATCGAACTACTCGCGCGCATTTCTTGACATCAGCTGGCTGTGCCGTTCTGGGCTAAGTATTACCCCCTCCAGTCCTCCCCTCCCCCCCCCCCCCCCAAGAAAAACGTGATCATGAAACGTGAATTTGGCTCACACTGGCGTATACAGTGTATTTTTCCATAATGACGCAGAGATTATAGTTAAATAATGGTAGAAATTGGATTTCGATAACTCCATCCATGTTATAGACACACTGCTAAATATTCCATAGCTGTAGAAATTAAAATTTCTACTAATTGCTGCTCGATATAATTTTTTTGTTCGTCTGTCAACATAATTACTGGAATGTCTGGGAGATTAAATGAGACCTTAGTTCTTGTTTTCACAACTGAGAAATTCATGGGGAATAAATCGGAACTGTGAAAGAGCTTGGTAAGTGACACAAAGCATTTCAAACAAAGCATTTCAAACAAGTGTCAAAGTGTGCGTTTTTTTGTACCTCCTCCACATACCAGCCGTTTTTCAGAAAATGGAGATAGAACAAACAAGATTTAGAACTAAGTTCGCCAAACGTGCAGATCCTTTGAAATTGTGGGTTCAAAACATGAACATAAAAATAGTGTATTAAATTTACAACGAAAGCGGTCTGTTTTCAAAATATTTCGTTTTCCATGAAGGATTTCAAATTTAGAACAGTTATTATATATTTTGTACCTTATTCGTCTGTAAGTACGTAAATTGAGTGAAGTACATAATCACTCACTTAATCAAGAAACGGCATTATTTTTACAGGGAGAGGAAAATCCTATTTTTTCTTGAAATGCATTTTTTTCAAAATGGTAAATAAATAAACAAATAAAATGATAAATAGATCAAGAGTTGTCTTATCTGTAATTGTGTAATTACATAATGAATGAATGAAGATCATTTATATAGCGCCTAATCCAAACGAGTTTGCTCTAGGCGCTTTACAGAAAGTCTTGTTCTCTCGATTTGCATCTCTCTCACCCTCTCTCTCTTTCTTTCTCTCACCCTCTCTCTCTCTCTGTCTCTCACCCTCTCTATCTCTCTATCTCAGAGCAAATTGTAACGCAGCCTGTTAGGCGCAGTTCACAACTCACAACAGTTTACAACTCACAACTTGTATTCTAAAGTATTATAATAATATTTGAATATACTACATTAATATTTATTTTCGAAGCAAACGATCAACTATTGACATGATATTTGCACTTCGGCAAATCCAAGAAAAATGTAAAGAACAAAACAGGCCGCTTATAACATGCTTTGTGGACCTAACAAAGGCTTTCGACACCGTAAGCCGATCTGGCCTGTATGCAGTCCTTAAATCCATAGGCTGTCCACCAACATTGCTAAAACTTATTGCATCCTTCCACACTGACATGAGGGCATGTGTCAACGTTGAAGGCTGCACATCCAATTCATTTGCTGTAAACAGCGGTGTGAAGCAGGGATGTGTTCTTGCTCCTACCTTATTTGGTATATATTTTGCAGCCCTACTCAAGAATGCCTTTGGTCAATGTTCAGGTGGAGTACTTATTAACACCAGAGTGGACGGCTCCATTTTTAATGTTGCCAGACTAAAAGCAAAATCTCGTACAGAGCATATTATGTTACAAGAGCTCCTCTTCGCAGATGATGCTGCAATCGTGGCCCACGATGAAACCACGCTCCAGGCTCTCATCAATAGCCTTGCCAAAGCCTGTGACAAATTCATGCTAAGGATCAGTGTCTCAAAAACTGTAGTTTTGACACAAGGCTTGAGAAACCCCAACCCAATCATGCTGAATGGCTCTCCTCTGGAGCAAGTGGGAAAATTCTGCTACCTAGGCTCAACCATCAGTGGTAGCACAGACATAACAACTGAAATAAATGCCAGAATAGGAAAGGCGGCCACAGCTTTTGGCAAACTCTCAAAAAGGGTGTGGAACAATAGCAAGCTGACCATCAAAACAAAGGTACTCGTGTACCAAACTTGCGTCCTAAGCACCCTGCTGTATGGCTCAGAGACATGGACCACCTACTCCAAACATGAAAGATCCCTCAACTCCTTCCACCTGCGCTGCCTACGCAAAATTCTCAAGATCAAGTGGCAAGACAGGATCTCAAATATCGAAGTTCTGAGCCGAGCCAACATTCCATCAACTCAGGCTCTCCTAGGCAAAAAAAGACTGCGGTGGCTTGGACATCTCCACCGTATGGAAAATGATCGCATCCCCAGACAAATTCTCTACGGGGAACTTGCTACTGGCAACCGACCCAGAGGTAGGCCACATCTGCGCTTCAAAGACACTTGCAAGGTCACGATGAAAGCATTCAACATCGACCCCAATGAATGGGAGAACCTTGCAAATGATCGAAGCAGATGGAGACAAAAATTGCGCAGCGGCACGCTCGCAATAGACTTCAAGGCAAAAGAAACATACCTGACAAAACGACAGAGGCGGAATGAAAACACTCGCCAAAGTGAACCCAAAAGACTGACCTGCAATCACTGCCATCGCACTCTCGGGTCAAAAATTGGTAGAATAAGCCACGAGAGAAGCTGTCAGTCAAAGTGAAAGTGAATATTCTAGCTGCTAAGACCGTCTGTAAAGACGCTAAAGGCCATATATATAATATTTATTTAATAATGAATTATACATTTTCGTTGGTTATATGGGGGGTGATAGAGATACATTTTAATCTATTGATTTTAATTTCAATTTTCAATTTTGCCCGAGGTGTCGTGATAGCATTTAGCAGTTTACCAGAACCAATAGATACTTCAGGAAAAAAACAACAATTAAAACTTGTCTTTCGGATCTAATCAGCAAAGTTTATCCCACTAGAAAAACAAAATAGATCACCTGTTAATTGAACTTCTCCGACTGATCAAGGCACTGGCAGTTAATAGAAGTAGTCTAGAGCTGGAAATTTCGCAGACCGAAATCTCATTAAAATACTGTGTACTTTGGCCCCACTTTCGATTTTCTCCCTAACTTACATGTTTGTCCTGTTTTAACCCAGAGGTTGGAGTGACATTTTCTTTTACTAATTTTCACGCATTCGGGGTGAGAAAGAGACGGCACGGCAATACATTATACTTATTGAAATTACAGACGTTATAATTTCAATCTCTGAGAATGATTAAACATAGGAGTCACCTTCCATATTCAGAGCAGTGCTGCTGCAATTTCAGCTGCAAAGCCAAACTGCTTCCAACAACCTCCGTCCCACCCATCCTCCACTTCAACCATAAAAAAAAAAAAAAATGTGTATTTAATAAAGTCCTATGAGAGAAAAAAAATAACTTTAAAAAGACAACTAAATTGGTGTTGGGCGCAGACTAGCCAAGTCAAGATAAGAAATTTTCAGGGAGGAACAAAAAAACTGCCGATAAAACAAAGGGGAAATGGGTCCAGCCGATTTGAACACCTGCATATTTTGAGTATTTTTATTGGATAATGCTAAGAGCTATTTTTACATAATGATGATGCTGGATCCCAAGCTTCACAAATTGGTACTATAAAAAGAAATATGCAGTTTTCGGACTTAACTGCTTTGCGCCCGATAACAGCAATATGTATACATTTTTTTTAGCCCAATAAAGTCACCACCTTGTGAGATATATTTATACATTCTCTTACTCAACACTTTGCATAAGCGGCTCTTCTTAATTATACATGTTAGCTTGCATCTCTATACTTAGGAGGTAATAAAAGAAATCTTAGAATACACCGTTTCATTTTAAGTTAAAAACCAACAAGTAAGTCATTGTAATCTTTGAAACTCTTCCGCTTACGTGGATGGTTGGTGGTCACTTCTGGTAGGGTCTGTTTCCGTCATATCATTCTGTTAAATCTGTCTGTCGTTGTACTTTTATTGTGGGAGGGAAAAGAAAGCATATCGACACGATATATCACGTTATGGTGCCGACGTGCTTTCTTTCTAACTCAAACTCAAACTCCTTTGCGGAGAAATAACCTTGACATCGCAATCTGGCATAAAGAACAGCATTTACGCAGCCTGATTGCTCATTCCATGCCACCTACTAGCTGTAATCACCTGCAGAATGTCCTCTTGCAATGACCGAAAAGCGTCCAAGGTAAAGGGATGGACACGTCCTACCAAAGCTAACGGGATCTGGATCTATAATGAAATGACTATGGTTAGTTACTCCAATAATAACATGCTTTTCACCAGGCTTGCAGTGTTACACGAGACACAGAATACTGAGACGAAACATTCCTCTCTCCACGTCCACAAATTTTGCACAGTGATTACGACTCTTTTTTGTTCAGTTATGAAGGGGTGTGGTGCGAATTGTCAATGATACGCGCGCAAGTCGACGGACGCAAAATGATTAATTGATTCGTCTCGATATCCTGTGTACCGGGTGTTACTTCTCGTCTATAGCGCTTTGGACCCATAACACCGGCCACCATCACGAAACCTCACAAGTGCGAAAGACGTCATTTTGCAGAGGTTTAAAAAAACAAAAGAACTTGTTTTTGCTGAAATACATTCCTTATCTTTAACACATGTTCATTTTATAGAAATAAACACTTAGAATATGGCATAGAAAAAAAGACAACATTCCTTGAAATTAGGTAAAACTAAGATGTGGTTATCTGATTCTGCAGTTATGCGAATAAAGTTGTCCATTTTCATGACAGGACCCCGAGACACAGAATATCGAGACGGACCATTCCCTCTTTCACTATTTTGTCCACAACTTGCGCGCATGTAAACACGGTAAGTGCTACCCATAGGGCTCTGCGGTGCTAGTCTTTTTCGGTCAATTATGAAGGGGTGCAGTGCGACTTGTGCATTGTTGACATGGATGATGCATGCGCAAGTCGGCGGATGGAATTTGGCGAATTGAACCGTCTCGGTATTCCGTGTCACGGCTAAAACCGTATAATTGCAACATGGCTGGTGGCGCACTGAATCAAGTCTGTCTTGTCTCGGTTCTAGTGTGATAAGCGGATTTTCGAGTTAAAAGGAGCCTCCCGGACTAGCGAGACGAAGACAAGTCTGTCTCGTTAGTTCCGGCGCTTCAAACCCGTCCTGAATCTTTGGAAATGCAGAGCGAGAAGACATTGAGTGCCTTATATAATACTTCATAAAAATTCAGGCAGTGTTTTGGGCTCTGAAGATAATTAATTAACAGCTTCAGAGACACAGAAGAAACCATGGAATTGATTTGTCTGGTATGCGCCACTGACGTCAAAAAATTGTAATCTAGGTCGCCATGCAATAATTCTTCGCCGTCATTGTGGGTTCAAACATTGCAGTAACAACAATAAAAGTAATAATGATGGTAATAATAAAATGATAATGATAATAATAACAGCAATAACAATAAGAATACATAAAGAAAGATTTACAAAACAAAGAAAGAACGGGAGAAATCGGGGAAGTGCAAACTGCTTTGATATATAGTAAAACCAACCCGTCTAAACACACTGTATTTACAGCCGATCGAAGAACCGACGCCTGCTATTGTTTTCTCAAACAAAGTTATAATGTACGGAAGAATAATACCACTTAATAGCAAGGGATATAGATCTACGTGACTATGTTGGTAAGGACTGGCAGTAAATCAAGCAAGCACATCAGGCTTTAAGATTATTTATTATAATATTCATTTGCGTGCAGATGTTGCATTTGGCAATCAGTGTTTTTGTTTATTTTTTTGTATATATATGCAGTGTTTTGTCGTAACAAAGGAAAAAATCGATAAACTGTATCATGGTGTAAATCAGTGATGGCTCAGGTCGCCACCATGTTGCATTCCAGTCATACCAAGCTACTCGGTCATGATGGATATAACAGTGTAGTCTTATCGATGGATCTGGGAATTCTGAAATCTTCAAAGTACAGAGGACACGACGTGGGAAGGCAAGGCATTACAAGATGATTGACTCGGCTGGCAGCGGCAACTTCGGTCTTCACGGCGTTGTTCACAGTTAGTGATTGGGTATAATAATTAGTCATTATGTTACCGTCACGGTAAGATCAAGTGCACATCTTAATTATAATTATATTTCACAAATTCTCCACCTTTGAACGCAAAAGGCTTTCTTATTAGGCCACCTACAGTAACCAAATTTTGCATGTAGGTTTCAAATACCGTGGAGGGTGCACTTCGGCTTTTATTATTTTGATCGCTTTTGTTTTTGAATTTATAGAAAATGCATTGTTTCATCGTGCTGTCAACAGTTCTAATTTTCATTTTTCCATCTTGGCTCCATTCTGTTATAGTACCGTGCATGTCATAAAAAGTAACAATATCAAGCTTTCAATCTGGTGCGTGGTGTTCTGGGGCTCATGAGTTATGAAGCAAGACTGTAGATTACATGTATTACTTTTATTATATGAGAGAGAGAGAGAGAGAGAGAGAGAGAGAGAGAGAGAGAGAGAGAGAGAGCGAGAGAGAGAGAGAGAGAGAGAGAGAGAGAGAGAGAGAGAGAGAGCACATTGTCATGATCGTTTATTCCGGGCAATGCCCGGTACATCATCCAGTCAAATAATAATTTATGCTACTTGCTGTGGTGATGCTGTCTGGTTAAGTTTCACGTTCCCGTTGACTCTATAATGAGCCTGATTCTCCCATGTGTGCGCATCTCCACTCATTCGCCAAGATTTCAAGAAATGCAACGCGACTGCGATGGGACAGCAAAACAACAAAGTCACATGTGTGCGCCTAAGCCTAAGAACACAATAAAGTCGCATGAGTGCGCCTAGCCTTAACTGCACTACAAAGTCGCATATTGTGTGCGTCTAAGTCTTATAACACAACAAAGTTGCATGTGTGCGTCTAAGCTTTACTGCACAACAAAGTCGCATGTGTGCGTCTAAGTCTTATAACACAACAAAGTTGCATGTGTGCGCCTAAACTTAACCGCACAACAAAGTCGCATGTGTCCGCCAAAGTCTAAGAACACAACAAAGTCGCATGGGTGCGTCTAAGGCTAAGAACACAACAAAGTCGTATGTGTGCGCCTAACTCCGCATTCAGGCCAAACTGCCGACAACGGGCGTATGAACACGGCCGAGCGTCAACGGCCGAATAGCGTATTCACACCAAAAGTGTTGGTCACCTGTTTTGAAATGACTAAACGGAAATAATTAAAAAAAAAAAAATCTTTATAAAGCGATCAAACCCATAGCTTTAAAACCTTACCTACTTTTGGGTCGCTCAAATCAAATCTGTGCTCAAAAATAACATTTGATGAAAAAGAAATGTATTTGAAATGTTTGCTTCAAGGACCCCGCCTGGGCTATTTTTGGACGCCATGGGCCTGGCGGCTTGGGGTACAAGAGATTAAAGAAAAAAAATCCCTTCCTGTAGGCTACACGGCTGTCCCTTGAAATTTTACTGCAGTGGTAAAAGTGAAAAGTCGGACGGGCGAGAGAAAATGATTTGTCCGTTGTTGGTAGGTTGGCCTGAATCCGATCATATGATTTAGAGAAATTTTGTATCGTTGTCGCTCGGCCGTGATTGCACGCCCGTTGTCGTCAATTTGGTGTGAACGAACACTAAGGCTAAGAACACAATAAAGTCGCATAATATTGTGTGCGCCTAACAACACAACATAGTCGCGTGTGTGTGCCTAAGTTCAACAACAGAACAAAATCGGATGTGTGCGCCCATGCTTAAATACAATATAATATATAATTATATATATGTAATATACTAAAATGTATACTATGTTAAGCACGTTATTATGTTAAGCCTAGGTGCAACAAGGGACTTGATTGTTGTGCTGTCACGTTGCAGGCGCCGTTTTCAACTGTTCATTTAGAAGGTAACCAATAATTATTGTATGCTTGGGACGAAATTTGCAGCCCGGGGCGTAGAATAAAGAAAACTAGTGAAAAATTAGATTAGTTAAATGTGTTAATGTCATTAACCCTGTCTAGTGCCCTGTGGCGACAGTGTTGACTTTGTAAATTTACTTAACGAGAACAGATTCTGCATTGGGGTTTGATTGATTTTTCCCACTGGCGTTGGAGATGTGTGTGTGTGTGTGCGTTTGTGCGTTTGTGTATGGGTGTGGACGTGGGAGATGGGAGAAAGTATGTCCAAAGGAAGCCGGGGGCAATTATATTTGATATGATCAATGATGATACACACCGTCCTACCCCCTCCAAGTGACAAGATTCAGACTCTGGTAATGTCTTTGTTCGTCCTTATCATCATTTATATCGTTTATTATGTCACGCTAGAGCAGTAATTCTCAAACTGGAGACACCTGGCTCACAGGCCTGGGGTGGAATTTCAAGTAAAAGGAGAGGACTTTCAAAGGGGGGGGGGGATCAAATAAAGGGAGGAGGGGAATTTCAAATAAAAGGGGGGGGGGGCAGGGCAAATAACATGGAGGAAGTCCAAATAAAAAAGGGGGAGAGGGGGTTCAATTACATGTAAAACGGGAGGAACTGGTCGCCTTAGAGCAAGAGTGGGCCATCCCACATTTGCTATGGTTTGAGAAAATGGGGACTGAACTCTTAGGCACAAAGAATTTTAATGACTTATAAAAGCAAAGATTTCGTGATAAAGATATCCACCAGCCAAGTACAGGAATACAGCAGATATTTTCTAGCAAGATTGAGTCAATATCTATTGATAGAACCAATTAATTTTGGAAACTAGCAAAAAAAAAAGTGAGACAGCTCATTCTTACTCTATGGTGGATAATTTTAGCCGGGAGTGGGGAGGGGGAGTTGGGGAGGAATTTCAATACAAAAAAATTGAAACTGGGAAAGATTATGGCATTAAATCAGTTCAAAGTTTTATCATCCGTTGAAATTAAGATTATTTACTCGAATATATTATGGTTCGTTTCATCGCAGTTAATAAAGAAATTGATTTCCATAAATTGCCTCAATAATTATCGTTGTAAAATTAAAATGGTGGAACATTATTAGTCCCTTAGACCCCGCCCCCATTTCTGCTAGTGATTGCACGCGAATTTGTTCTTAAGGCCATCATTAAGGGGTTTTCGTGATCAGTCGGTGGATTAAGACAGTGTAGAGTGTAGAACTTGCTAAAAAATAACTTTTCTCGCCTTGAGTTCTTAGACAGCTGCAGCCGAGTAATAAATGTCTAGGTATCACTGGAGATACATGGAACCTAGAGGAGCTGATGACAATTCAAAATGGAGAAGGAATTGAGGAAAGTGGGCTCATAATGAAAGGTATAGGGCCCAGGATTCCGAGGACCACTGCCTTATCGGTTGACTAAACCGACGTTTAGTGATTACTTTATCAGTTGTCCGTAAAGGTTGTCTGGCAGTAATGACCCAGAGTGGTTGTGAATCCAGAAAAACAACAACAATACGAAAGCTAACTGGTCTTCTCCTTACGTGACACGTTTTGATATGTGACGTGTTTTTTTTTCAGTTCAAACCGTCGAAAGTTTGTTAAGGGTCGAATAAAGCAATTCAGAGTGTCATAGAGAGGGCTGTTGATGGGGAAGTGTGTAATTTTACACAGTAAGTTCTAGCTCGATAAACAGTCAACACAATTTAATATTTTCTCCTATTTGGCTTTGCAATTTGACTACTAACAGTCCTCTATAAATACCCGTTTAAGAAACCGTATGTTCATGTTAAAGGTGAGATGTACGTCTATCAAAACAGTGAATCTAAGGTCATCATAAAACAAACACTTTACATAACGTGTTCTCGATCTCGTCATCGGTGATCCTAAGTATTTTCTTTCCCATTTCCACAATGAAATTATTCATTTCCTGAGTTCTACAGTTCAAGCCTGAAAATCAATAATAATATTAATGGTAGCCCTAGATGTGTTTATAGCGTCCCATCACCTAATAGACCTCAAGACGCCCCACTGTTGCTTTATACTTCACACTAAATACAATACGATAAGAAAACAAATATCCAACCACTGTCATTAATCGAAGTCAGGACCTTTACAGAGCAAGCAGTTTATCTTCAGTTTTTAAGAGAACTTGTCTTAGTGTAAGGAACATCCGAGACACAGGATACCGAGCCGAATCAGTTCGCCATAATTATGTATTCCGTCGGTCGACTTGCGCGGGCATTATCAATGCCAACAATGCAACAGTTTGTACCACACCCCTTCATAACTGAAAACAAAAGATTAGTTATCACGGGATTTATACATGCGCAATTTGTATGCATATTATAGTGGGAGAAGGAATGGTCCGTCTCCTGTATTCTGCGTCACAAGAAACATTATTGCTGGGAACAATAAACTCGTTTTAAGAAACAATGGCCGGGGAAATCCAATACAATCACTAATTCAACAATAAATACAATAGTTCAGAATGACAACATTGAGACATTGTGAAATCCCTGAGAACGCTGAAATTTAATTTAACGTTGCCGTGGAAACTAGGTCAGAAACAACTAATTTTGGTGACAGCCCACGCAAATGGAGAGTCAGTTATAGTATTGACACAACGTGGTTTCACTAAGGACATGATCTCACTCTGTGTGAATTGAAGCTATGAAAGGAGATCTGGTAGCATATTGCAGGGCTATGGATTTGGAAAGATTTAGATTTCTTGCCAAGGACAGGATTTATACAGGTATTACCCGCACATGAGCCTTTAAAACAATATTCATACCAAAGCCGTCTTCAAGCATAGGCACATTGGGTAGTTGCTCGGGGGCCCCAGTGGTTTAGGTATCTTTGCAAAGTTACATTGGTTTCAGCCCATAACAATGCTAAGACAGCCCTGCCTTGTACATTCCAGACATTTATCATTGACGATTACTGCAGATTTTTTTTATAAAAATGTGAATTTAAATGTCCCCACATTCTTCTTACCAAGTTGCGACACATTCCTTCCAGGCAATCAGCTGCTTTATTTGAACAGAACTGCCATTGTGATAGAACATTTGCAAAAAGGATGAACGTTTCAGAATCTCACTCCATATTTTAGCACCATCAGAACGATGACATCGATTTTTGCTGGTGGCAAAATAAGCTGATCAGCCATCCTGAATCTTGGAATCAATTTCCATCATTACAACTCCACCGGTTTCGTTCAGATTTCCCTCGAACTTTTGTCCATTACTCTTCAATCTTGTGTTTGCTAGAGACACAACAATTGTCACTTTATAATAATGTGATATAATATACGAGTAGGGAAAATAGACACTCCTAATTGGGTGTATTATACATTTCATTCGCCTCGAGAATGGGAACACAGTAACATAATGAGCATTTCCCAATTATGCCTGGATAATAATGGTAAGAGGAATTAATCAGAAAAAGGTGCCAGGCTAGGTCAGTTTCTGGAACAAAAAAAAATCTTATTAAGTTACAGGAAATTACATGAAAAAGAAAACAAAACGTTGAGAAAACCTCTGGTATGGCCTGACCCCAGCAGAGTATAATAGCGACACTGGCCGAAGTACTTTTTTTGGCGGGATCTTTTTCTATCAAGATCTCCCTGTTGTCTTGGTATCTCAAGAATTTCAGTTATTTTCGTTTCATTGATTAAATAATGAACGAAATAATCCTGTACATTTCCCCATAAACGCCAATCATCGAAGGGAGTTTTGGAGAGGGGAAAATGTAGTCAAGAAGGTATAAAGACCAAGGGAAGACCCCACTTCTTTATCCCAATGAAAAGACAAAAAAAATGTGTGCTCAGAATTCGGTAAAAGAGGAACAGAAATAGCTCTGATCAAAACAGAAATCAGGTGAATGATAAACAAAATGAATCCATCGAAATCTATTCAAGACAGAAGATACCTCGAGGATGAATAAAAGAAAAACTCTGATGTGTGATCGATAATTCATTGTTCTATTGATTGTTTTTGTTTGTTTTAACCTAGTTTAGCTTTTAAAAAAGAAAATAATAAAGAAACAAAGCTTAGTTCTATAGGATCGCATCGTCACATAAAAGAATGTGAAATTTCATGATAGGAAATTTAAACTCTCAAATCATGTCATGTTCTGAAAATAGCATTCATTGTAGGGTAACAGAGAGGAGAAAATAACTGTGACTTAACATTGCTGACCAAGCGATCCTGGGCACCTTGACATTACTATACACGAAGGAGGCCCTCCATAATAACATTTTCTCCAAACATTACAGAAGCAAATTAATCAGTATGTTACAGCCAGTTTCAGCAGCTACGTACATTTTGTGGAGGAAATATGACAGCACTTCGATCAAGTATGTTCAAAGGCATGATAATTGCCCTTCATTACACTGATTATCCTGTCCAGAGTTGTTGGAATCAGACTTGCCTTTACTAATACTCGAGATTGTGCCCGGCATTGCGCGAGGTTATCCTCCTGCGTCCTAGCTCTTTCTCGTCCTACTGCCCTTCCGTGTGTCTCTCTCTCGCTCTCTCTGTCTTTTTCTCTCCCTGTCTCCGAATCAGAATGTGTCTCTCAAAACATTCTCTTTTCTGCATTATTTTCTTGTTCTCCCTAATTGTCTGTCTGTCTGTCTGTCTCTCTTTCTCTCTCTTCCTTCTCAATGAGACTTAGATCTTTCGCATGAAAGAGGCCTATTTAATGCCACTATAATATGTCCGGATATTGTTGGAGGTTATGGTGATCACGATAATAACAAGCTTGGTGTGGTAGTAGACTGATGTATTCTCGGTCAGCCTACCTCCCTTTTCAGCTTAATGAAAATGTTGTAGATCTGTCGTGGGCTCCAAGAAAGGTAGTCCGCCCCTCAGCAATCAATAATGAAGTTATTCGGATTCTCACTGTGCTTAGGTGGCAGGAGGCTATATCTGAGAAACTGTTGGCAAAAATAAGTATATCCCTCGAATCCGAGACACAGGGTACCGAGACAGTTCAATTCGCCAAATTTTTTGCATCGATTTGCGCGCGTACTATCCATGTCAACAGTGCAACAATCCGTTCAAGTTATTTTTACTACAGATCGACAAAGGAGCAGTTATTTTTAATCACAGTTAACTAAGAACGATACAACTACAGATCCAAATACCTTTCTTTTCTTCCCACAATATAGGGGGACCCATCTGTGACTGAATTCTCATTTACACAACTTTTCCCGAATGCTATTTCCACACACCACAGTATTTTACACAGTAAGTTATAGGTAGAATGTGCATGACGTCACAGAGTGTTTTTGTTTTGATCTTCCTGCACAAAAGATGGCCGGTTGATCAGCTGATTAGTGTAACTTCGAGATATGTCTAAGCGGTTAAATTCCTGCTAGTTGCATTGTAGTTGATCGTTATGTCAGGGGTGGAAAGGATGGGTCTAAGCTGGTCAGATTCCCTGCCATTTGTGTAAACCAGGGAAAGGAAGTGAAAGAATTGACCGAACGTCTCCCATGTGCGTGTACACACGTCCCACTGTTTACTGTAGTGAACTACTTTTAGCTCGCCACACTTTGGTTCGCAACGCCCCACGTGCTTGCAGTGCAAATCAGCCAACGAATCAAAATCAATGCCACAATCGCCATTGTGATGCGTGGATCCTTACACTAAAGATGGCGGATATGCGCATTCTACCTATTGATGAACAGTGAACACAGCTCAGTATTTTCTCTATTTGGTTTTGTAATCACACTTTGGTTCCATAACAACAGCCAGTTCCTGTATTCATTCTGAGACAGTTGAGAAAAGCCAGAGGCATCATGTCCATTTCAGCTTCCCAACAGGACCTAACAATTTCGATTGTTATTGCCGTATGCATATTTCATAGGTCACAGTTTTATTTACACTAAAACATGAGTCATTTCTAGACAAGCCTTTACACAAAAAAGTGCATTCAGGTAATAATCTGGAATTTATCTGACATTGCAGAGACCAAGTGGATAAACCTCTCAACACAAGTGCGCGGGATTTAAGATTTGAATCTCGTTTTGAGCAGGGCACACATCGGTCGCCTGACCTTATTGTGCTGAAAAGACAGGTACTCACCCCCTCCCCCCCCCCCCTTTTCCGAAACAAACAAACAAACAAAAAATTTAAAAATCCAAGCCTTTATTCAGTCCTTTGTCACCTTTTCGAGGCATCTTGTTGATACTGCAAAATTGAAGACTGTTTGGTATAATATAAAGTATAATACTAGTTTGGTCATATCTCCTAAGGTTAGGAATGTGAATTACAAAAATATTTTGATGGAGGAATGTCGCAATGAAAAGTTATCAATGATAAAAATAGTCATGAGAGTGTGTATGTGAGTATGCGCACTGATGTGTTTTCCCCAATGATAACATCGCACTATATTGTCTGGGAAAACTAAACTTCAAATCGTCCATCTGGGCACGTCATCACTCTCAATAATGTACGGGCCAGTATGTGCACATCAGCACGAACAAAAACAATCATGCTATGTAAATGGACGACAGGCGAGTTTTGTCGTGGAGAAATCAGCTCTCTTGTCGCGGGTCCTAACCATTGAAATGTCAGATAACGGCAACACAGAAGAAATTAGTTAGTTCTGTATTGTGTTATTTTGCTTGGCCAAGCGAAACGCGAGATGAGAGAGCAAACCCGTGTACCTACCAACGTTCCGGTAGCACTCACTCACAGAGAAGCACAAATCTATTCAATTTGCACCGGTGCGCACATTCGTTAGAGTGTTTGTGCTATCTACAGATTGCATGCGTGAAAACAAAATAATGAAAAAGAAAACTGGATGTGGGTCAAGTGGGCTTATAGGCTAAGCTTTAGATTTACGGGAAAGGTTATTTCACTTAGCTTTATTGGGGTCATTGTTTTCTTGTTGCCGTTTTTTTTTTTAAGGTTGGTGGTTGGGTTTACATAATATTATCATTAACCACACTGCGCGTCGAATTTCATTGTGGTAGCCTATAACCGTGCGCGTGCACCAGAGATCCGCTTCCGTGCGTTCATTTTCTGAACGTATGTTAGCGAACGACTGAGTGTTCACACCTGCCAACATGAGAATGCTAGACTGTACGTTAATTATCTACACACATCTGTGTCGCGCCGCACTAGTATTGAGGCTTGATTTCACACCTTTTGCACACCGTGTATTGTCGCGTCACACCAACACACGGGAATTCAGAGGACAAATTTTAAGACGGCGCGCGGTAAAAAAAAAGATTTCACGACCGGACGTTAACGTTAGTAAACGATCAATTACGAGAGTTAGGTGAGAACACTTATACACGAGATAAAAAGATGTACGTCATCCGTTCGTGAGTAGTGCGAAAGTTAACGAAAGCGAATGTCTAGTATGGAAGCGGGGTAAGAATAATAGACCCTTTTCACTTCCGCGTTAGGGTTGTTTGCGGGGAGCCGCACGGCTTCGGAAAGCACCGTGTAGGGCAAAAACCTCCACTTGCCTTAGTGATGGCATCTGAATATGTGCACAGTCTAAGCAATGATGCATTTTTATGCCAGAACCAGCACGTAACGGGTTTGTACAGTTGGGTGCCCAACAAGAGGATGCCATCGTTGGGCCGTTGTCCACCGCTTCCGCCCTACAAGTGGGGCGCGCCGCCATTTTGTTTGCAAATCACGTGATATGGAGGATGGTAAATGACAAGGGTCTATAGCGCACTAGGTCAAGTCTAGTTTACGTCGGTTTTGAGTCAGATTTGAACTCCCTTTGAATCAACTAGTGAGAGAAACTTGTCAGTCTCACTACTGCGTGACGTTCCTTTTAAGTCCCTAGTTCACAAAGCAGAGACAAGCGGAGTTGACTAAGTACATACGGGCTGTAAGTTTAGTGTGGGGCTCGAAACTAGACAATCCAGGTACACTACACTACATTACCAACAATACAGTAGAATTCACTATACTACACTAAAGTGCATCGCACTACATTAAACTATACACTGCACTTCGCTTCACTGCACTGTACTGCTCTACATTACACTCCAATCAAGTCCACTCCAATAAAGCTCAGACATAACATGCCGTTTTGGAAAAAAATCAATAATACTAATAACCGAGCGCATTTATTTTGTTGGATCCAAAATTTCACTCAAAAGTTGAAACATTTGAGAACCCGTTTAAATTTCCTTTGCACTGTTCTAGAACCCAGAGACTCCAGTTTCCCGGGTATCGGTAAAGATAATCGATGTGCCATGTGTGTGATAAGAAAATGGATCTGCTCAGCGCTGTTTTGATACCTGCTTGTTTTACTTTTAGAAAGCCCATGACAGTTTCACATTAACGCGCACTCTTACCCCGGATCGGTTTCTTTCCTGTCTCTCTCAGCCTTCAGAGGATCTGATGCGTCTCACCACCACGCAAACTGAACATTTGCGAACTAGATCATAGCCGGTGTGACGAAGTATTTGATTCCCTGTAGTGGACGTTCCCCCGGAACAAATACTTCGTAGTAAAAAGGTCACCCGTAAAATACTTCATAGTAAATGTCCCCTCTTGCATTTTGCCAAAATGGAAGATTTTTAAACTAATTTTCTCATGAAGCCTTGAAAACCCGATGAAATGTCACCATAAAAACCCTCGAATCCCATGAGGGACCAAAATTAATACTTCGCCACACCGGCTTGTGGAAACACACAGTATAGGCCAATGGTTCTCAAACGTTTTCAGGCAATCTCCCTCTCAAGCCGTACACTTTCTATCATCGTCCTCTCCTCTCCCCCTCCAACCACCCCAAGATCCCCATTCAAACCCAACAGATACATTTCACAAAGCGACAGAATACATACACCTTAAGATCTTAAATTTTTCGAAGCCTTGTTAATGAGAATACGCCTTTTGATTATTCATTATTCACCAGAAAGCTTTCTCTATCAAATGCACTTAAAAACGTAGGCCTCTTTCCATCCATAAAACCTATCCGCCCACGCTGTTGAACAAATCTGTTCCTCCCCTGTATTTACCCCCTCCCCCCCCCCCCAAATCGTCCTATGTTTATGACCCCCCTCTACCCCCCCCCCATACCCCTCCCCCCTCCAATGTCAATATCGCATAGAACAACTTAGCAAATACCCAACTATAGGGAACAATTGTAGTTGTTGGAATATCCTAAACTGTTGTAATCACTTTTTCCTAGCTAACTAAGCACGCATTATCATGGATGCTCAACCTCGTAGTTATGGTGTTTTGAATATACGGCCCTTGGACCCAAGTGTCTCTCCTTTGAGAATCACTGGAGTAAGGTCTCGCATCTGTCTTTCGCGATATTTCTATGGCATGACCATTTTATTTACTACCTTTGATGGAAAGTTTAATGGTACGTAAAGCTAGGTTTTCGGCGTGTAAATGAAACTATTTTTACTAAACAGGAACTTAAACTTATGTCACGGTACAGTCCATTTAAATTTTAATGTAATGTGATGGTCTAGTTCCCTACTGATTGATAGCAGTCCCGGTTTATGGATTTGTTTACGGCCAAAGAACCAAAGGGACAAGAAAGATAGTACATTTAAACGTCACGTATTTCAGTTTGATTAATGTTGCTCCTCTTTCTAACAACACTTCTAAGTGGTTTTTCTTCGCTTTTTGTTTTCTATTTTAATGTAGTATTGTAGTTCTCACCCACATACAGAACCATTCCTTCCCCCGGCCCATGTCCACAAATTGCGCGCGTATATAAATACCGTGAGTACTACTCTTTTTCGTTCAGTTATGAAGGGGTGTGGTGCGAAATATTGTACTGTTGACGTCGATGATACTCTACCGAATATGGCGAATTGATTTGTCCCGGTGTTCTGTGCCTTGGGTTCACAAGTATACCATGCAGAGGCAAAATAAAATATCGTCGTGGTGCTGACCTTTTTGGCCTAAGTCATTTTTTGCACTTCTGAGAAAATCGCAAAAAAAAACGTATTTATTCTTTTGCAATGCAGTCAGACTTAGGCCAAAATGACTCTAGTGGCCTTCATCCACGTTGGGCTGAAACGACCCCATAACCAAAATGGGCTACGTCTATGAATGAGTTAGGCCATTACAGAAAGTTTTATTTTCAGGATAATGGCTTGGCACTTTTGAATGATTTTTACACTAATAGATGCACCATGGATAGGGCAATGACGTACCAGGTACATTCTGTTTTGTCCTATGTCTGACCTAGGCCAAAAGATTAGCACCATGACGATGTGGAACTTTCTGGACTGCCAACTCACAGGAAGATTTTAAAATATGTTGTTTGTCATAAGGCACGGAGACGCTTTAAGACATGTTTATGATAATCATACAAACTAAAGACGCTATCAGTGAATTCTTTAATTGTGCCAAGACATTGACTCTATAATTGACAGAAACATTGAAATAACATTGCTTTTGTTTGACCATTCAATTAGTTGGCCAGCACAAACATAATAGTCACGGGGTAATTAACTGCCACATTTCAAAATTATTTGTGAGCGGATCTGCCGAAATCGGGCTATAAGGTGAAAGACCAAATCCCAGAGAAAACCCCTCCCAAGTGGGGATACAGTTATTTTCTATGGAAATTGAGATTTGCTTATAAAATGAAAGATTGGGCAGTTTTGTCCATTCAGTTAAACTATTTTGCTTGAAATCGTCCTACAAATATTTTATTCTCATTTGTTATAGAGGTATGTATTTCACCTTCAGCTAGGTGTTGTCAAATCTAACCATTTTGGACACAGCTTGGCTGATAATCGCGTACTAGTTCTATTTGTACAAACTATTTTACTTGACTTGACTTAAACCCTTAAACCCCTAGTGGGGCATAGGTCATCCACCAAGGTCCTCCGCCTTGCTCTGTCCTGGGCTGCGGCTTCAATCTGGCCCCACTATTCTACTGCCATTCAATATTTTGTTGACATCGAACTCTTCCGCCGACACAGAAATCAGCGTTCCAGATGTTGCAAGGCTGTTGTTAAGAGAACATTGTATTATTACGAAGCCGAAAAGAGAAATTACTGAGTGTGTTCACTGTTCAGCTATAACCGACAATGTATAATACAAAGTTCCCCTAACAGCAGCCATGGGGTGGAGGCAGGAAGGACCAGGCTCATTTCCTTCACAAGTTTATTCGGACAATTGAAGAGCTAAAGAGTAAAGAAAGAAAACAACAACAACAACAACAACTAACGCCCTTGGAATTCCACCAGGAAATGCAGCCAGCACAATGACAGTGGCGAACGCAGAGCCGGAGATTTTTTGTTGATACACAATGGAACAGATACAAAAGGGCTGAGGTAATGCGCATTTCCTTGTAACTCACGTTCAGATTGAAAGAGCCGAGTTCATTTTGAAAGTCGTGTTGAATTTCAAATGTTAGTGAAAATAGAAAAGAAAAGAACTTAATGTTGGATTCTGTGACCGATGGTTTATAGTGAGAAGGTTTTTTCTGAAAGAATTGTTTACGTAATCTGCAGTTAGAAATGTGTTTTATTTACACCCGGAGTTTTTGACCTGGTAGTCGATGAGACGTTTCCGGGTGACCGCGAGGAGCAATCGTGACTTCCCGTTCAGCAATTGTTTTTCTTTATACAGTGTGTTTCTTCCCCCCCCCCCTCTCTCTCTCTCTCTCTCTCTCTGTATCTCTTTCTTTCACTCTTTCTCCATCTCTCTCTCTGCGTCCGTATTTGGCATTTGTGTGGGTTTTCAGCAAGGGAGGGAAGTCTGGATTGCGGGACAGATGGACGTACAATGATATAACTCTGGAACCGTTAGATCCTTCAAGTATCTTGGGTTTACATTTAGTAGTACTGGAAAATGTTCTGAAGGTATACAGGCGCAAGTGGATCAAGCACAGAGAGCTTTATTTGGTTTGAAGGCTTATTTGCACAAAGATCCAGAGTTGAGTCCTTCGTTACAGGTATGGCTATCCAATACATTAATAAAACCTATACTTTTATACGCTGGTGAAATCTGGGGATTGGCTGAAGCTTGGCCCATTGAGCGAGTCCATCTCACATTTCTGAAGTCTATTCTAGGAGTAAAAAAAATAACCCCACATGCTTTTATATATTTTGAATTGGGAGTTTATCCCTTAAACATTGACCGACAGCGACAGGTTAGACTAATGAAATTCTGGGTTCAAATATTAGGCTTAGACGACAATTGTACAGTTAAAAAAGTTTACAGCAGATTATTATCAGCTATAGAAAACAACACAAGTACAATTAACTGGGCTTCACTGTTAAAGAAAATGCTGGAGAAATCTGGATTTGGATACATCTGGGAAAGCCAAAAGGTTGATCAGACTTCGTTGTTTTTATCTGAATTTGAACAACGGCTACGTGACAACTTTCAACTAACATGCCACAGTGATATAGAGCATTTAAGTGAGAATCGGCTCTATAGACATTTAGCTGTTGAATTTTACTCAGAAAATTAATTACATGAAGTAAAGCAGAAGCATTTAAGGATAGCCATAGCAAAGATAAGATTGGGCTCTCACAACTTTATGGTGGAGAGGGGAAGGTGGCAAAGGCCTAAACTGGAGTATGTTATGAGATTATGTGAGACCTGTTATGAATTGGAGGACGAATTTCACGTGTTACTAACCTGCAAAGAATTCAAAGATATAAGGAAACAGTTTTTACCGTCTTGGCTACTTGTTAGACCAAGCATGTTTAAGCTTATAAATTTTCTGTCGTCGATGCACGATAGAGAACTACACTCGTTTTCACTGTTTTACCATAAAGTTCTAAACGAATACAATAATGTTGCTTTGTGACTTCTCCTGGCGAAGTCTGAAAACTGAATCCATCTTCGTGTGAAAAAATAAACTTTATAGTGATATCTTCAATTGTAAGGTGGGGGGGGGGGGTGTAAAGATTGAAAAATGATGACTGTTGCTGACAATTACAAGTTGTATTTTATAGTTGTATACTATAGTAAGTAAGTGTATAAATGATGCCAGGCAGCAGGGAGCGGAGAGAGTGAATGACCGTCCACTTTATGCCAGAGAGAGAGAGAGAGAGAGAGAGAGAGAGGGTGTGTTTTTTAAGGTGGGCGAGGGGTACAGGTGGTAATCAAGTGAAAAGAAGTTGAAAAGATTTTTTTTTTTTTCTGTAACTCCATCACCACCAAGCACTGCAAGTTAATGTAGCACTCAATGTTCTCGAATCAGTTGGAGCATTATGAGGATATAAGAGAGGAGAGGGTGAGAATTAGAATGTGATAAAAAGGAGAGAAATCTCAGATTTGTCTCTGTGAAATTGTACGATCAAAATGTCATATTGTGAAAAATCAAGGCAGCTTGACAACATTGTACGGTAGGCCACCTGTGGGGATATGTTCAGGTAAGCACAACAGAACGTTTTGCTTGAGCAGGTTATGTCAAAGTGAATGAAATTGTAAAATGTCTCTATTCACGGCCAGCCAGGATATGCTCTATGCACTACTGCATTTGTATGACACAGGAAATTACTCACAGACTGTCAAAAATCTGTGCGCTTAATGAAATGGCCATCCTATCTCAGTGAGCTGGAAATAGTAAAAGGCCCAAAACGCAAGAGACAAATCTGTTTTGCACCGATTCAGTGGACTACAGCTACAGGGTTAAACGGGACCTTGTGCACTAGTGAGACAAAAACCACGTTAGTCTGGTTAGTTGATCCAACGGAAGTTCAAAGCAAAGCCGACTCAAAATTGACTCCATTCAGTGCCCTACTGGCCTCGCTGTATTTTTGCCTCTTTTGTAAATACTTTGAAAAACGAGAGAGTAACTGCTAAAGGTGTGGCCGCTTCTTTGCTTGACAAGGCTTGTAGCATTGCAAAAAAACAAAACAAACAACAATAACAACAACAAAAAACAAATCAGAACTGTCACAGGGGCCTGCATACTCCAGAAATGATTTGTTGGCAAATTGATATCGTCCAAATAAGGGGATACACTTTTTCTCATCATTATTTTCAGCCAGTCTGTTTACCGGTCTTTGAAAGAGTACATAGGCCGCAAGAACACAATGCCACAGGAGAAAGACGGAGTAAATTTGCCAGTAGCAAACTCACGCATTCACCTGGAAATGGAAATATCACCAATGCATCATTACCTTTTACGCCCGAAGCGAAACCGACGCTGGAAAGAAAAAATCTTTGCCAGTGGCTGCCTAATGCCTTGTATTTCTGGCGCTATTCACCGGAGTCGTCAGTGCAGGAGGAGCACAGTGCAGCCTGACGACGACGACGCTATTCTATACATTCCTTTGAGATTGGACTTTTCATTTTGGCTTACGATCGTAGTGATCGATTCGTCGTTTAATTTTACAATGCTGCCTTAAATGAACGGATACGAAGTCCTTAGGTAAACACTTGTCCTTATGTGAATAGTGGTTAAAGGCGTCGGGAATATCGATCTCTCCTATACTTTCTCCAATGTTCATGTCACTAGAGTTTCAAGCATAGTCGGGGCTCTTTCTGTCCTATCGTTCTGTTGTATTCTGGCTATCGTCTTGCTTCATCTGAACAAAGTACGACCATAATTGTGTCCGCCTGCTTTCTCCAAACTCAAATGGAAACTCAAAGAATAGTAATATCCCCCCCCCCCCCCCTCGACCTCCACCATGCACATGTAGTGTGAGAGACGTCTTGGAGGGCGAGAGGCCCAGTTCACTTCTTGCCAAAATATAATTATAGGCAGACGTCTGTGATGTTTTTATGTGTACAATTGTCGAACGCATCCCAAATAACGATTGTTTCACGAAATAGTTTCACGAAATTCCATGCCATCAGAGTTTCAAACTACGCCTTTCGTCTTCTTACTTGAACCTTTTCTGGTATTATTTATAAGTAACGTATTTCTGCCAACTGTCCTAGTGTTATTCTCAAGATGTTTAAATTGTACGAGGGAGTAGTCATTATAATTATGTTACAGCCTGCCCTTGCGGTTCAAGCAAAACAGCTTTTCACATAATTGACATGTCTGGCGCAGATGCTACAATCTTTAAAACACCAAACAAATAAAACATGAAGCTCAAATAGGGACATGACTGACGTAGATAGTCTTTAGAAAAACGGAAACCAAATACTCCTCACGTTTTTTCCCTCGCTGCCGCCGAAAAAGAAAGTATGGAATTAATTTGGATGGCGGCATTACGTTCCCGGGACCCCAGCAATAATAATTATGGTAAAAAGAATTGTCCTGTCTCAATCAACTATTCTGTCCATTGGTAGAGATTCAGGAAGTGGATCCGCCTAGGCCTAAAGAGAGTTCATTAGTAGACAGACAGCACTGGGAGGGAAAATTTTGAGGGATTCAATGTACCTGTCAGAAACCTTGGAAAACGACATGAAAGGAGATCATTATACTGGAAATAAGTGTAATATCAAACGTTCTGATTTTGCTTTCATGTTATGGATCTGTTAATTTTCTTTATCCCACTTAAGTCTTCTTTGTCCTTCAAGTTAAAAGTCATATAAACAAAAGGAAGAAATTTGAGATCTCGTCATGTCTATAAGCCGTATTCCTCAGTCATTTGATGCCAACTGGAGCTGATCTCAATAGCTTGTACTGCGATTTGAGTACTCCCAATATGTATATTTCGTGACCTTAGTTCCTTCTTTGTTCTATCTCCATTTTCTGAAAACTGGAGTTCCTTTAGAATGTAAAAGAGGTATACCAAATGCACACGTTTGACACGTGTTTAAAATTCTTCTTGGCAATGATCACGAGTTCTTACAAATTGACGGAAGGGAGTTCCAAAACCTTGTCATTGCAGGAGGACGAATAATGAATTCAAACCTGAGAAAAAGAACAGAAAAATGATAAACGAACAAAGAGACAAGCGAAGCTGTGCTTCCATTAAGGATAGTACTAGCGTTCTGGGTCAAGTTTTGTGTCGTTATTTACTCAGACCTGTTCCTTTATTCGAATGCCGAAAAGAGACTTGTTTCACTCATACTAGTGTGCGGGGTCTCGTTTAATTTCAAAGTCCACCAAACGGACGCAAAACAAATTTGACTCCAAACGGGCCACAGAGCTAAAGAAGCATGACGAACGAATTATGTCCATTTAACCCTATCGGGCTTAAGGTGCCCAGAAATGATTATTCAGACACAGAAATCGTCTGAGTTTTAACATAATTATGCACCAGGAAGTCTCCAATTTCACTTATCTTTCTTTATGAAATGTTCTACACATGTGGAAAGATATTCAAGTTCCCTGTGAATTGACAGTATGCTGTAGCCAATCGCAGAGTCCCTCTTTCCTGTGGATGGAAAACCAGTCGTGAAATAGGTAGAAAAATAGCTCGCTATCGCCGCAGTCCATAAAATATTGATGATATGACCAATTTGTTAAGCTCATCAACTTGACGGACAAAATCGCTAGAGGATTAAAAAAATACTCTTGTTTCTAACGCTGGTCACCTCTTAGACTGATTGAATTCCTTCATAACGCCGACACCCATCGGGGAACGTTAAATAATGAAAGGAAATAAATTAATGTAACATTCCGGTGTTTTAGCGTAATAAACAGTGTTAAGAAACTCCTCAGGTGGAGCGAGATGGATGACGATCTTCAGAGGAAGAGTGAATTCTTTCACTAGATGTTTCGGCCTTTAACTTCCTGACATCTTCTGGAACCCAGGCCACACCGATGTCATGACGTCTCTCGTAGTTCATCACTCACCTTTCTTTTCCGTCGCCATTTATTTCTGTTGGGTTTGTCCCGGTACCGATTTCTTTTTTTTTTTTTTTTTGGTGTCTTATCTATTCTGTAAATATGGCCAACATATTTTCGACATCGTTAATATTTGTAGTGTAACTATACTTTTAACATTTCTCCACTTGTAGAACAATATTGATTTAGGTCACTGCTACTTTGTACACCAGTATTTCTCTGGCATGCCTGGAAACTTAAGTTCATCAATCACTGAGTTTTACACTAGAATAACTTCGGGAGTACTGTGACCCGAGATTGATAAGGCATCAATTCTACGGTATTTTGTACGAGGGCAGAGCTTGTTTTTTTTTTCTTCCTTCATTCCCACGACCCCTATCAAGGCTCTGATCACTAACTGAGATCCATCGCCCCTCCCCCGTCTAAAAAAATCCCCTGCCCCCGGCCACAAGCTAATCTGTCTCTCTCTCTCTCTCTCTCTCTCACTCAATCTCACTCTCTCTCTCTCCTCTCTCTCTCTCTCTCTCTCTCTCTCTCCTCTCTCCTTCTGTCTCTCTGTCTGTCTCTCTCAAACACACCCAAACACACAACGAGAAATACCAATACACACATGAGAGAAAGAGAGAGAGAGAGAGAGAAAGAACGGGGTGGATAATCACACAAAGTGGCACGGAGATGTAGAGGGGGGAGCTATTAATATTGTTAATACTGTTTTTATATTATCTTTTTTTTTAGTGTTAGGGTTATTGTTATCATTATTACCAATACTATTTTTAGTATTATTATCATTTGTTGTTGTTGTTGTTGTTGTTATTCTGTTCGGCTAGCGACCTCCCGCAAATGTCTCGACCCCCCCCCCCTTCCCATACTGAAAACTTTGATAAACTTCCTATTTTACTAACAAATAAAATTTTCCAATTAAACATTAATATTATGTCTGTAATCTGACAATTTAAAATCACTTCAGCATAAAAATTATTATTATTTTATAAGTTTTGGGATTGGCAATGTTTGTCTGGCCACTGGTCGATTAAGTCATCGAGTGTAGCGAAAAGTATTAATAAACACAAACAATTCCATTTAATTTACCTATAATTATTCTTCTATTCAATATGTTAACAACCAGAAAAGATGACCGAAGAAAATAATTGACATGAAAATAAAGTTAAAGCACCTTTAAGGTTGTCTCTGCACAGGTATTTTAAAGCAACTATTGCTAATAAATTATGATTTAAATATCAATGTGACAGCCAGTGTTTCTTTAGTGAAGGCTTCTGTTAAGGTGTCTGAATACCCTACGCTGTCAGCACGTCAGTTACCAGAGATACGTTAGTCTGAAAAAAAAAGTGGTGTTGTACTATAAAAGAATAAAATCCCAGGTCATTTTCGCATTTGTTTGGTGTAAAACACTGTCTTGCTAACAGAAAAGACAGTATCTTATCTTATCTTATCTTATCTTATCTTATCTTATCTAGTAGTATAGTATAGTATAGTATAGTATAGTATAGTATAGTATAGTATAGTATAGTATAGGATAGGATAGGATAGTATAGTATAGTATAGTATAGTATAGTATAGTATAGTATAGTATAGTATAGTATAGTATAGTATAGTATAGAATAGAATAGTATAGTATAGTATAGTATAGTATAGTATAGTATAGTATGGTATAGTATAGTATTGTATAGTATAGTATAGTATAGTCTAGTATAGCATAGTATAGTACGGCACGGCACAGTACAATGCATTACGGTACAGCACAATATAGCGGAGCAGACCAGAGTAGAGTATAGACTAGTCTAATCTATTATTGTATAGTATAGTATAGTACAGTAAGTTATAACATGGTATATAGTCTAGTCCAGTCTAGTCTAGTCTAGTCTAGCATTACACTCTTTAATCAAATCTGCAAGTGAAACGCTTCTACTTTATTTCTATCATTGGTTATCAAGACATAGTCTGATTTTCTCTTAAACCTTTTTCCAAGTCTCGCATGCAGCAGTGATGAGAGGTTGTATAAAGGAGAAGCTTTGTAAACTAAGATTTAGAATCAAATCAACATTATAGATTAAGATGTTTAACCTAGATTACCTCTTTCCATCAATTTCGATATTTCAAACAGAATGAGGTATCGTCAAAATGCACGTTTGACGAATGAAGCTTTACTCAACGAGGAAAACAAATAACATAAAACATATCGACATTGATTGGCGAGTTGCGATGGAAATGGCACGCAGACACAGCACAAAGGCTGCTTATGCAACCATGGACAGTTCACATTGTTTTGGATCCACTTCGTTCTGAAAGTAGAAGGACGCTTCACTTGAGTTCTATTCTATCAAAAGACAGATTTCTCAGGTTGGCTTATCGCCAGCGGTCACTACATAAAGGCTGCCGACAAGGGGGATTTGGCTGTCTATCCACTCTCTTTCTCTCTCTCTCTCTCTCTCTCTCACTCTTTTTTTTCTCTCTCTCCTCTCTCTTTCTCTGTCTCTCTCTGCCCCCCTCTCTCTTTCTCTCTCTCTCTGTTCCTTTCCCTCTCTCTCTCTATCTGCCCCTCTCTCACTCTCTCACTCACATACACAGACACATAATTATTTTCTGCTTAATGAGTATATGACACTGTTCTCCCTAATCTAAAGCTTCTGTTTGCTGTAAGAACATGAATGTCTCTTTCTCTGGGTGGATTTTTCTTTCTTTCTCTCTTCCAGTATGCTGCTCGCGGTATCTTTTAGAAATTGCTCATTATCTGGATGGAGCAGAATCGTCGGTGGTAAATTTTTGTATTTTATTTGTATTTTGTATTTTATATACTTTCTTTAATCCCATAGGGAAATTTGCCTTTGTGCCATTGCAGCCCAGTTATAACTGGAGCAGGCACGTCGTCGCCACATTGCAGCGCTGGCCAGCGTTTTTATTTTTTTTGGGGGGGGGGGGAGGAGGGGAAGGGAATGGTAGGGATGGATTTTATTTAATTTTGCCCGGGTAGCGGCCTGTTCGGTCTGCTCTTTTCGATTTCCAACTGCCAAGGTATCTTTAACGTGCGCAACGTGCACACGGGCCCTTCGAATGTTTCGTCCTTATCCGAGAAGGCTAGGTACTCGATCCTACCCCCCAATAGGATCAGGGACACGAAAATATGAGAAAAATCCCAAACTTCCAACATGCCTGCACCGGTCGGGTTTTGAACCTGGTACCCTTGGCATGAGAGGCGAACACCTTGCCTCTAGAATCTAGATCACCTTGTCCCCTCCTCTTCAGTACTTCGGTAACTTTAACAATAGTCATGTCAACAGAGGTTTCGTAGACAAAACAAGAGACCTTGATGTTAAGATAACAGCCACACTGTGCTAGGAAGAAGCAAGAAGACAGACAGAATGTAGCAGAATGATATTAAAGAAGGAGACTCTACCAGAATTAGCGCCCACCATCCACCTGCGAAGCTCTGGAATAACAAAGAGCCTATTTTCAGCACAACTAAGTTTAATTCGTAGTTGGATGACGTTGTGAGTGACAAGATCTCTTGAGTCGGCTCTAAACCCTTGAAGTCTTGACATTCGTCTCGAAAGCTGGATTTGGTGAAGGTTTCAGTGTAAAAATAATGTGGTTCGTCCATCAGAATCGACGAGGACCATCTAGTCATCCCGGGGGATAGGTGGATTGGGTTCTGTGGGTGCGCAGATGACTAGTCAGACCAATCCGTGCCTGGAATGTTCTTGCGCAGTGTGGGCATGGGATGGTGAAGGATGTCGGGGACTTGCTGGCACATTTCCTGGCCTGTCTGCGTTTCTCCGCTGCAGCGGTTCTGTTGGCCAGACTGAGTTTGGCGCCTTTGTGGACAGCTGAACGCCATTTTTATCTGTCCATTGCAGTGACCTCCCATGTGTCGTGGCTGATGTTGAAGGCCTTCGGAGAAGCTTTCAGAGTGTCTTTGAAGCGGTTCTTTTGGCCTCCATGGGAGCGCTTGCTGTGTTGGAGTTTGCCGTACAGCAGTTTTTTGGGGAGCCAGTAGTCTGGCATGCGAACTACATGGCCTGCCCAGCGTAACTGGGCCTGCATCAAGATGGTGTAGATGCTGGGCAAGTTTGCACGAGTGGGCACCTCTGTGTCAGGGATCTTCTCCTGCCATTCTAAGCCGAGAAGTCTTCTGAGGCTGGTGGTGTGAAAGTGGTTCATCTTTTTTGCATGGCGTCTGTAGATGTAAAAATAATACAGAAGAACTGAATCACGAATGTCGGTCGTGACGGGCCAGACAAAGTTAGACAGGAACAATACTGTTTCGAGCCAGAAATATAATGAGATCCTACCTAAACAATAAAACCCAAACACAAAACAACAACATGTAAAAACAAGAAAACGAACAAATAAATCAAAAACAAAGACAAACAAATGCAGAAGAAACAAAAACGAAACTAACCAACAGGAACGAACTTTCCTCACCCCGAAGACAACAGCAGGTTAACCCCCCAGTGCCCAGACAGAAACTGCCAAATCCCATAACTTCTGAAATAATAGGCTGAACTGGTTTTAAATAGTCCAATTATTGCAAAAATATAAATTTGTGATAGAAACAAAACTATTTTGTTGACAAATAAGGAAAAGTATGTGTATCAAAGTTTGAGCATTTTGGCTCCAGGTGTTCTATTTCAAGTGTGCTACAAAAGGCACTACAGGATTAAGACACTTTTGAAGTTCACATTTTCATTAGTTTCATTTCCATGTCAATCAGTGATCAATGGGGTCGCTGTCAGTCATCAATCATTAATAGTGAACCAAGCTATGAGTACCTGGGATTACTTGCTCACCACGAATACCAAGAGCACTTTGAAGCCACTTTTTAAGTCCACATTTTCATTGGTTTTTCATTTCCATGCTAATCACTGACCAATGGATCGCTGTCAGTGATCAATAATTTATAATGAACCAAACTGTGAGTACCAGGGATAACCTACCCGTCCAGCACCATTCACCGAAGATGTGCGCTTGAAATGATAGCTGAAAGAACGGGCAGTTGTTATCATCAAATTCCAGAGTCCAAAGAACGAGTCGGCATTTTAAGCCATTATCAATTTCATGGTAATTTTCGCCCTGGCTAATGAAGCTTTTGTGGGTGTTTTATATGCCATTAAGCATCTATTTCAAAGCAGTGGCGGAGCAATGGCAGGCGGCGAGGACCGGCGGGGGGGGGGGGGGGGGGAGGGGGATTGGTACGGTACTCATAAAACATACATTGCCATCGATAGATCTGACCTTTCTTGTGCTCAGTTTTCTTCCTAGCAGTTTTATTTGAACATTACCCATGTTTTTCTCTTGATTCATTTATCGCTACTTTATCACGATTGGCACTAATTCTGTGTCAGAATGTGACAAAAACAAAATGTGGTTTGTTGCAAAGCCGTGCGCAAGAAATTCCTCAGAAACAATACAATAAAACATAAAGGAGTTATTGTGCCGCTTCCCATTTATTGTCTATCGCGAGACCTTGTAACATAATTAATTATGTCTTTGCATTTTGTCACATTTTGACTTTGCTCTAACTCAAGCCTTGCAGCAACCCCCACAGATTTCCCATGGCGTTTTACAATACTGATTCCATTTAAACTACGTGCACCTTGTGGACGTAACATTACCCAGCGTTTAAACGCTAATTGAATATGAATATGAGATTTCTACAGGCTGTGAGAAAATGGAGATAGAATTAGAATGTTCTTAAAAAATGCATGCTGCATTCAATCGTATGCATTGTTGTTCCTTCCTCATCGAATACCAGTGGCTGGTGGGCACTTCTGGTAGTCTGCTTCTGTCCTACCATTCTGCTGTATTCTGTGTATAATTTCGCTGCTTCATAATGATAGCACAATAAAAATGGCACTTATCGTGTCGGCGTCCTTTCTCATAACTCAAACTCAAATTTCATCGAAAACAGTGAAAGGCGCAACGCAATTTAGTCATTATGTGCCGAGGCACCACTAAAACCGAACTAAACCTCAAAGCTCAAATTTTCTCTTCACCAAAGTGACCTTAGGTCTTCACACGAAGTGACATGCAGGTTAGTAACATGCCTTTCATAAGCGCATAGAGCATTTTAAATGGATATGCGCTATATAAATGCTATACATTATTATTATTATTATCTACCATGAACAAAGCTTGGAGCACTGGCAAAGACGCGACCTTAGTTCCGTTTAGTTTTATCTCCATTTTCTGAATAAACTGGACATCTTTTTGTTTATAGAACAGATATAATAAAGTCTGACACTCGTTTAAAATGCGCTGTGGCACTTATCAAGCTGTTTCACAGTTTCAGTCTACTCCAACTACTTATCATAATGCCAAAGCCGCAAAATTTCTCAGTTTTGCAAAAGGTAGAGCTGGAAAAAACAAGAATTAAGGTCGCGAACAATGACTACAAACTACATTTTGGTCACTTCAGGAATTTCGTTCAATTTCCGTCACTCAATATTGCCTGTCACATTCTATCTAGCTTATCTTAATTTATCTTATTCCCTAGCCCACGTACTCGTCTGGGACGCCACTAATGGCCTGGGAAGTAGTTCCCTCCATCCTTCTCAGTCCTTTGACTTTCCCAGGAAGTCACTCAGCTTCATAGCTGTCCATCAACTCTGTGATGATGTCTTACCATTATTTCTTTCTCCGTCTGCCTCTCTTTCTCAATTCCTGTGCTGTGCCTTACAAGATTGCCTATGCAGGTCCTATCGATCTGAAGACATGCCCAGACACTCTATTCTGAGGTTTACATATTTAAAAACAAAATTCCATGACAAGCCCCAGGAGTTGAGTTTTGGTACAATAGTACTTAGCATGTCGGCTTTTCGCAGATGATTTATTGGGGACAGGTCAATGCATGGTAAGGACCCCAAGTAAAGTTCAGTGTCCTCTGGTTCCAGTTAGTGATCTACTTCTGTTTTTATCAAATGGCATTTCATTCAGGCAGATTTTATTCTGTGACTTAAACAAGTTGTTGGGGACTTTTAGGATATTTGAGTGTCTATCTATCTATCTATCTATCTATCTATCTATCTATCTATCTATCTATCTATCTATCTATCTATCTATCTATCTATCTATCTATCTATCTATCTATCTATCTATCTATCTATCTATCTATCTATCTATCCATCCATCCATCCATCCATCCATCCATCCATCCATCCATCCATCCATCCATCCATCCATCCATCCACCCATCCATCCATCCATCTATCTATCTATCTATCTATCTATCTATCAATCTATCTATCTATCTATCTATCCATCCATCCATCCATCCATCCATCCATCCATCCATCCATCCATCCATCCATCCATCCATCCATCCATCCACCCATCCATCCATCCATCTATCTATCTATCTATCTATCTATCTATCTATCTATCTATCTATCTATCTATCTATCTATCTATCTATCTATCTATTTATTTTTTACTCACCCCCTCCCCTCCCCCTTCGCTCTTTCCCCAAAACTTGATATATATTTTTATGAACAGACTGTTAATGAGTACCATCCTGACATAAATCAATTAGAATTGTCTGGTGGTTCATTATCTTCAGCATTTTCTTAATAAATTAGCAATGCCGTTAACAACACATCTCTCTGAGTATGAACAGAGCACCTGGTAACGGTTGGATTTTTAAACTGAACGACAAATTTATCATGACGTCAATAAATCAAAGGCTGAAATTTTCTAGGTCACGTCACTGAAAATGTACGACAGGAAAAAAACGGGTCAAATTCAAAAAGAGGCCAAGAGGAAAGAGATCGTATGTTTTTGAGTTATGTATTTGTGTTGAGGTACATAGTTCTTACTGAAGTTATTCGGCTGTTATTTTGAACTGGATTTTTTTTTCATCCAAAAAGCTATATATTTTTTCTAAGTATTCTGGTATGGTCTTTCACCGGAAGACTTCCATGATGCTTTTTCCTAAGTATTGGATGAGCTACCTGGCACTGGCCGGGATAAACCACTGCTCTCTCTCTCTCTCTCTCTGCCTCTGTCTATCTGTCTCTTTTCTCTCTCTCTCTCTCTCTCTCTCTCTCTCTCTCTCTCTCTGTCTCTCTCTCTCTCTCTCTCTCTCTCTCTCTCTCTCTCTCTCTCTCTCTCTCTCTCGCTCTCTAGCTTGCTGCCTCTCTCCTCTCCGTGATTTAGAGAGTTTCTACAAAAATCAACGGTCTTGCAATAAATGTGGACACCCTGTTCGAAGCAGAGACAATGCGCCATATTGAACGGGTGTAAACTTAAGCTGGCCTTATTAAAACAAGCAACAGCCAAAAAACACAGAATGGCACTGCATTTTATCGCCAAGACAATACTTTTAAAAGAATGCCTGAAACGTGGATGAACACACTGAATCGATACAAAGGAGACTGAATTAGATTAGTTGACACTGAAGAAAATTAATTAATTTATATAACACCAGATGAAGTTCCCGGCATTATCCGGGATAAACCTGTTAACCCATCTCTCTCTCTCTTTTTGGCCTAGAAAGCTTCCCATATTCTACAGTCTTACTATAGATTTCGTGTGCACCAGAGCGCACTCATTTCTGGTAGGGAAATTGCCCCCACCGAACTGAACGCGTATTAATACATCGTTTCCGGTGCGGTGGGCTTCCAGCAGGGAACCAAAAGAAAGATCATTGTATTTTACGTGTTCACAACGTTTTATTTAAAAGTACCTGAAACTTGAATTAACACAATCGGTCCATATAAAAGTGATTGGGCTGGATTAGTTCACACTTTAGAAAATTAATTTTATAATTTTTGAAACTACCTTTTAGCGTCGAGCGAAAAAATGGGCCAAAATTACACCACAATGAATTACTCCCTTCACTATTTTTTTTAATGTTGTTATAAGATTTGTTGTTGTTTCTAAATTGCCATTCATTTTGTACGATTGAGGGGGAAAAAAAAGTCAGAATTGCACCACAATGAAATACCTGTATTCATGCCACCCCTTCTTTTTGGGGGGATTATTATAAGATCCTGTTATCTTAATTTCACTGACTAGGTCGTATGTTTTTCTAAGTGTACAAGTGCGCTTTTGCCGCTCCAAAACCCATTATTTGAGGAGGGGGGAGGGCGGGGGGGAGGTGGGGGGGTTCGGATATTTAGTGCATCTTATCACTTGTTTATGTCCTTGAATTACTACATATTGATCCCACCTGTCTGCAAAAACAACCGTAGAGGTAAACCTTATACCAGTCAATGCTTGCTGTGAAGGAGATGGGAGAAACATGATCGCCGGCGCTGCAGGGGCTTTTAAGTGATTATTTTGATGTTGTTCATCGCCCGCGTGAGGTCTTATGTAATAGAGGAGTTATTGCGTTCTAGAAATCTAAATGAGAGTATAGGTTGTCACCGTCAGTGCACTAAATGAACACCAAGGAGGATTTCCACAAATCAAAACCATAGTCCGTGTTTCTTCCAACTCCACTTTTTGCAAAACTGGGGACTTCGACGTTATACATTTGAGGCTTCAGTATTATGATAAGGAGTTAAGACTAAATTGGAACTGTGAAACAGCTTGATAAGTGCCCCAACGCATTTTAAACAAGCGGTCAAAGTGTGTATTTGTTAAACCTCTTCTACATAGTAAAAGATCAGAAAATGGAGTTGAAACAAACAAGAACTAAAGTCGCGAACTATCCAAGACTGACGTTTATTTTGTGAACTGTTTGATCGCCTTTGAGTAAGCGTTAAGTATACGTTCCACCCACTGAGCAACTGTGTTTGGCTGCACACAATATTATTCCGAGCCCGAACAATATCGTGTATCCTTATTCAGAAAGAACCTCTAGTCAGCTCTACTATGTTATGCTTCAAAAATGATGCTTTATTGACAAATTCCAGTTTTTGATGAGCAAAACCATTTTGCAGTGGTCGGGGTAATTTCCTAGAGAGCAAAATATTCTAATTTGAATATCCTGTCAAGAAAAACACAAACAAAATTTAATGATAAATTTGATCTTTAATTTATTTCGAGAATTTATTGGGTAGCTTTTTCGTGGCATGTTCCCGACACGTGGCTTTGCATAATGCAACTTTACTCTCTAAGTTTGTTTTGTCACCTTTTAATATTTGAATTTTCCACCGTCACTGCATAAACCAAATGGCTACAAGCGAAAAGAGGAGCCCTCGCGGATACAATACGATTTTCGATGATAAAATGTCAGAGAATGTGTGAGGCAGGCTGAGAAAACCTGCCAGGTTGCGAAAATCCTAATCATTATTGAGTAATAACTCCCAAAGGTCATCCGGGTGACCCTAAGTCTAAATTTAGCCAAGTTCAGAACTTCATTCTACATCCACCCCTACGTCTTATGTGTAAGTTTTAGCATAATAATTATAAAGCTTCTAAATGTTTTAATTGTGCATTTTAAATGTAGAATACCGAATTTGTTGACATTACGTCATTTTACCGTTTTCGTGGTCATTTTGTCCTCTTTTGGATAGCCATATTTTCCCACCTTATTACACCATATACCACTGGAAAGGGGAAACCAACAGCTTTTCATTCATAGTCAAAATTGGCCAAATATCTAGTGCGTAGGAATATGTTGGCTCTGTAGTATTTTGTAAGAGTTGCGCATCTTCGTAAACAAAAGAACATTGTGTGCTAGAATAGGCCAACCTTACAGCATCGATTGTCCAATCCATTTGAATTGCAATTCTGCATTTAAATCTTTTAGCTGAGAAAGTAACCTATGCTGTGTATGCGGAAATACGTTCTTGTAATATATTTGAAGTGCAGAAGAAGTTTATTTTATTAATATGTGCAAAAAAAATTTGCGGTAGCTATCAACAAGATGGCGGACAGAGAGATAGCTCTAGATCTAGCTAAAAAAAAAACAACAACAAACAAACTGTTTTGAGGTGACTTTATGAAAACATGAAAAAAAACAACGTCCCGGGCTGTTTGAAACGTTGATCTCTACTCAATATTTCAGTTTTATGATGGATGTAAACTCAAATAATGGCATTATTTTGCTTTCCTGGTGAGAGAAACACCCCAAAATGTTTGGAAATAAGTGTGTCAACGTTGGTCGCGATTTTCTAATCTCATAATAACCAGGTGCCTTTACCTTTAAAATGCCATAACTTGGCTACAAGTGAAGATATTTTAAAAGGAAGCGCATATGGACAGTGCATATCAGTACAACGCACACAATTCGATGACGTGCAACACACACCGGAATACTATATTACTGACCTTCTTAATTTGCATTGTTTTTAAAAATATGAATCGGCTTACTAGCAAAACAATCCGACCTCTGCTCTGAGATTGCGTGATCTGCTCTAATAAAATACTTGAGCGCACGTCGGTCCCCAATGGCTACCCCAACCCCTTTTCAGCTGATTAGTCAATCTGACTACCGACCGTTGATACAAACTGACTAGATCTAGACCCTCACGCCACCAGGTCCATGGGTTGTAACTTTAAATTCGTAAACACCATACCATTACCAAGTTTTGTTTCAGCAAACCTTCACCAGTCACGCTTTTTGGTAAACATGTTGTACGGATATGCACTGTCCATATCCATACAACATGTTGTACGGATATACACTTCCATTTCAAAAATTTAAAAAGCAAAATGCTTTGCAAAACCGCTGTTACATGATTTTGCAAATAACTTCAATAGTGAAATTTTTGCATCATGATCGCTTTTGCCATGCTGCCTGACAATTCAATTTATTTCTGGGTGTACGGCCGTGTCTAGTAGTTGGAACTTGGTGGAAGAGCCACCCGGGTGTACATTGAAATTCGACTCATTCCGATGACGAGGACTGTCACCTGTGGGGCGAAACAGCGCACCTATTTGAACAACATGTCTTTTGTGCTGTTGCATGAAGTCTCAGCAGATATAATAATATCATGTCTTTGCCTTTTTCTTTTACCCATCCTCAAGCTGATCTAATTCTCTTCACCTTCCACCCTCCTCTTTCCCCCGTTCAGTTCTCCATAAGAATGATCTCGTGGCCGTTTCTTGATATGATATTATCGCACAATCGTAAGTTATACGGCTCCTCACGACGCAAAACGTACATGTACTACATTGCAGAACGGAACTGGTATTTGTAGACTGAGAAGAGTAAATTGCTTTAGAATGGCTGGGTAGAAATATCGTGTATTAAAACGTGCAGGACTGTCAACATCCCGCCCGAGATAAACTTATAAATAGAGCGGATAATATCTTGCTGTAGTGCTAACGATCGTGCTGACAACCCTCAGGAACGATGTCCGTGTTACGCCTTTAATGGTCCTGACTACTCCTGAAGGCAAGACACAGCTGTAATGTTCTGATGTCACGCGACGGGCGGTGAAAGACTTTCGGCGGTAAAATAATTTACAGCTCAGTGGATGGCGTAATTTGTTTCGACATGTCAAGGCGCCATGGTGTGCGTATGTCAGTGGGTGTGGGCATGTTAACGAGTGTGTTTACTCGATCTCGTATTTGGATGCATGTAGGTGTCGGTTGATACGCACGGTGCAGAGACCCTCGCGAAATAAAGAGCTCACTGGCCATTGTCATTGTTTTTTCTTTTAGAAATTTAGTTTCACAATTACCGCTGTAGAAGTATAAAGGTGTAAAAAAAAATGCATTAGATGACAATTCAAAACGAGAGAGAACCTGCGGAAGCCTGGGATTGTAAGGGTAGGAATATGGCCTAGAACTTTGACAGCCACTGTGATGATGGTAGTGAGAGACATTCAGGCTGTCATTGTTGTAGAGATCAATACGACTGCATTGAATGGTAACGGTAACAGTGACTTTTTCGTGGTGCTTAGAAATTCAATAGCATTAAATGGACCGTATATCAACTTACAGGGTAGATCGAGGAGAGAAGGAACGGAAAATACATACTGTAAATGAAGGTAGTTACATCAGGTGGGTTGGACCTAGCGCACGAGTTCTGAAGTCAGTAAGAGGCACTATTTGATAGAAATGCATACTATAAATTCTTAGATGGTCTTGTAAGCCATTTCCAAGCGAAAAAGTTCTCTGCCCCGTTGTTAATCAACAATCGAGGCATACTTTTGATGTTTTGATGTATAGTATCAATCTGAATCAACATCATCAAAAACTCATCAAAATACATACAAAGGCAGACCCAGAGCATGGCATTATAGTGTTTGGTTTCACTGATCAATAACTACCGAGTATCGGAAGACGAACCCATCACGTTTTTATAGGCCTCACCTGTATAATCGATAATCTCATTCTAGCTTAAAAAAAACATATGATCTTGCTCATTGAACACGAAATGTTCATAACCGATTATATGGACATATTTCGTGAACGCTTAATCAAGGCTTGGTTAGTGAATAAATATGAAGTGCAGGATTTCTCGGCTAGATGTTTAGTGCATCTATCATGTCAGAATCGCGGCACCATCTCTCAATGCTCACGTCCACTGCATCCGATCCGCTATGATTTTTACAGACAATGACGTACGAAAATCTCTCTTTGCCTATACAGAAGTGAAGAGCGAGGCGGAACGGATGCTGTGAACAAGTGTACAGAGGCAAAGAGTGTTTTTACGTCATTTGTCCGTAAAATAGCGGAGCGAAGCGGATGCACTGGACAAGGGCAATTACTAGGACATTTGTGTTATATCTGTAATGTTTATATCCGACAAAATTGAGAGATTTTCATGAGTATCCCAGTGTCTGTCATCCCTGAACTTCTTGTACAGCGGCTAGATCATGATTGTCAGAGATAATTTATCTATCTGTCTGTGTCGGCGTGTGTGTGTGTATTTATGTTTGTGTGTGTGAGAAAGAGAAAGAAAAAAAATAGGCGGGGAAAGAGATTATGATTTATAATATCAAATAACCAGCCAGAATTTCTAATATTTTTATCTTATTATAAGAAATGTTAATATAAAAAAAAAAATTTTCGGGAGTATTTTCATTGTCGTGCAGTTTTGACCCCTTTTTGTCACTCAACTCTACAGTATGAAGGGCAGTTTTAAGAACAATTATCAAATGACTTTCCTCAAATGTCAACTAATCTACTCGAATCCTAATCTCTTTTGTATCGACCTGTTGTGTTTATTCAAGTTTCGTGCAATCTTTTAAAGACGTTTTTATGTCGGTAAAATGCAAAGATTTTGTTTTCGTTTCCTCTGATAATCCCAGTTCATGGGAGATCACATTTGATAAGCCTTCGATTCGCTGCAATTTCCCTACCTGGAAACGAGTGCATAATGCCGTTGTGCACATGACATTTGTTGTAAGACTGTGGATTATTACGGGAAACTGTCAGATCAGAGAGATATAGAGAGAATAATGGGAGTGCATCTTTACCCAACGAGTAATGTCGGGTATTTCATCTAGTGAAATAAAAAAGACAAAAAATGCTATTGTTATATTAAGTCTACTGTCTTTCAGCCATGATATACCAGGATTTGATGCAAAGCTTTGCTACAGCTTTTAGATTAATGTTTCAATATCTATCCAACCCATAGTAACTCAACTGTAACTCTCATCAAAGCCAGTTGACCAGTGGAATATAAAAACAAACGGAAATGTACACATAAACTTTTACATTTATTTCTTTTCCATTGTGTGAAGGTTTATGTCTGTGTGTGAGAGTGTTAGAGAGAGAGAGAGGGAGAGAGAGATGGAGAGAGAGAGAGAGAGAGAGAGAGAGAGAGAGAGAGAGAGGAGGGGTTGGCTGTGAGTGATCAAGAACGTCAAAAGAAAAAAATAGGACTGAAAACATGTTTTTTGCACATAAGCTCTACAAAGCAATTCAAATACAATTTAAACATACGAAATGGCACACATACAAAATCCACGTTGACATTTAAAAGTCTTTTTGAAAGGCAATCAACTTCAAGTGCTACTTTTCGTTACGCCGAGAATAATGCTCTGGACAAATCAAACTTTGGTGACATTTGGTGTTGTATTTTTCCATGTTGATAGTGTCAGGTAATGGTTGTGCACTGGGTGTAAGTAGCACATCACGTAAGACAATAATGAGTAAGAACAAGAATAAATACGCTCTTTTGATGACTGGAATGCGAAAGCTTTCAATACAAATATCGCTACTTCTAATGGAAGAGCCTGGACTTTATTCAACGTGTATTTCTGTCTTTGTTGTCATCGATCTGAAAACACTGGAATTGGAACTTGTCAGAGAAATCTATGTTCAAAATGCCTCAGAACTGCAACTTAACGATATGTTGTTTATTGTAGACTGGCAGATGAAGCCTTAGTTTGTAAAGGGACATAACACACGACATAATGCCAACCTGGTAATGAAACTAAACAGTAGTATAAAGGACATAATTTAAAAGGAAAGCCTTATACTTGAAATGCATTCTTCGTCTTAAATACAGTTATTGTTTAGTTATAAACATTTGAAACTTGTACTCACCATTAATCAAAAGTAAAGAGAACATTAGTTCAATGAGTTCATAGAATTTGGCAGTTGTGAGAATATTATTATATCCAAACATGGCAAACAGAAAAAGAAGAAGGTATATGTAGCAAAGCCTCGCCTGAGAAATATACAGAAACGATACAATAAAAACGCAAAGGAAAAGGGAAAACAAGTCAAGCTTTCCATCGACTGAGCTGATCTTCATCACGACTAAAAAATGTAACAGGATAGAAAATTGAACAAGTAAAAAAAAAATTGTAGAATACTATACAAACACAGGTGCTTAGCTGCTAGTCCCCTGACTTGGATTTAGACTCTTTGTATCGTTTCTGTACTTTTCTTCCTCAAAGCTTTGCAACATACAACCTTTTCTTTTTCATTTTGCTATAATTTTATTTTTGGCTTCAAGCATCAAGCTTTGCTGCGGCCCTATATATTTTCTGCGTTTTTATAGTTGCCCCACTGACTCGGGGGAATACACATGTGAGTTTTATAGTTGAGTTTTATCACCAATGTGTAAATTGAGGTTTAAAACGAAATTTCCCGTCACGCTTTTTAATTCTACCGAAGAAAATGGGTTTTTTTCTTCCGGTTCAAAATGTCGGAACAATTTCTTCTCTTCAACTCAGTTGTGGTTCAAAGTCAACGAAATTATTTTTAAAATATAGCGAAATTCTAGACCATTTAAAATACGCAAACGAACGCCTTTACGTCTTTCTATGCGTGATTTGATATTTTGTAGAATTTAAGGCTCTGCGGTTGATAAGCCTTTAATGATTACATTAGAGACCTTACTTCCTTTATAATAATTTATCTTGACTAGCTTAAGTTCGTTAAAGGCTACTTAGTTACAGAGTTACGACGAAATTTCCGGTCATAATTTTTTTTCTTTTCTCGAGGAAAGGCGTCTCTTTTTTGCAAAAAAAAAAAAAAAAAGGTAAATAACTAATATTAAAGACTGTATTTTGTTCGAAATGGATGTGTCCATGTAACTTATCATCACAAACTGAGGTATTACACGAAGTTTGATAATTTTTAGTCCCGTAGGCACGGAGATTTTAGAATGCTTACATGTTCACCCTCTAGCTCCATTATAGTAATAAATAATTATGATGATGATAATTTCGTCAAAGTGCAATTACACTAATACGACTTCATGACATAGCCGGCGTATTTCTCTTTACCATCGATAAAATCTCGAGGCTTAATATAATACAGGTAGTATTGAAGTCGAGCAGAGCTGGGTTTATTATGGCTTTCCGCATCCCCATCCCAACATAAATCAGGCTGCTTTTATCGACTTGGGGACAGTTGGCCGGAGGAGCTATCCGCATGGAGATGCTTAGTTACTCATGATTTATTGTCATATCCACCACACAGCATGGTATCTGTGAGTATCCCCTTGCCTTGTATGACTGTGTAACTGCTCTGTGTCGTGTATCAGTGGTTTTCAACCTTTTTCAGACAATCGCCCCTCCCCCACCCCCCCCCCACCCTTAATGTTCTTGTCCACAGCATTCGCTTCGCTCCGATACTGTTACGGACAATGGCATATAACACTCTTTGACCCTGTACGCTTGTCCACAGCAACCGTTGCGCTCCGCTCCTCGATGCTATAGAGGCAAAAAGAGAGTATTCCTACGTCATTGTCGGTAACAATTTGCGGAGCGGAGGCAATGGACAAGAGCACATAGGCTCCAATTTTTGTGACATTGCCTCCCCCCCTCCTTCTCCCCTCTTCCTCCCCCCCCCTCCTCTCCCCCCCTCCCCCCCAACCAGCCTTTGACAAGAAGACAGACCACACACAAATTATGATGTTAAATTTCTCAAAAGATTAGGATTTATTTCATTATCAAACAGAAAGAATTTGTGGTCGAAAAAAACAACAACAACGGCTTTTTCTGTTTAAAAATCCCATATACGTGTGATATTGAAAAAGCCGATGGCCGCACTGTATTTTACCCCCCCCCCCCACCCCAAGTCGCCCTTAACTCATGTTTTTGGCCTTGTATCGTCTCCCTTCACCGTTTTCTTCTCATTGCCGCCCTTTTCTGTCTTGCCTCCCTCCCCCTCCCCCCCCCACACACACACTTCCCGGAAACCAAAATCGACTCCCGGAGGGCGATGTCGATCACACTGAAAACCACTGATGTGTACAAGAATACCCTAGGTAAATGGACAGCACATATGGTGGAAATGACTTCATTAGATGTATACGCATTGTGTTGGTTTCTTCATAATTATGTCACTTTACGATGAATCAAAGAAGGCTGTGGATGATGGATGTCTTTTTGTAACAATTGCCAATTCTCTGAATAAGACCCCCCCCCCCCCCAAAAAAAAATGAAGGAAATAAGACATTAAGTCCTTTGTCGTGTCAAAACAAAAAGAACAGGTAAAACAATTTATATTAAATGAATCAAAAATTTCAAAACGGACACTTAGAAGTCGCTGCCTGGCTTGCCCTCCTCTTGCTGTCTCCATATTTCTCCCAATCTCTCTCTCTCTCCCTTGCTCTCTCCTTCTATCTCCCTCTCTCTCCCCCTACACTCCCCCATTCTTTCCCTCTTTCTTCGCCCCCCCCCCCTTTTCCCCTATCTCTCCCTCACTGTGTTTTTCTACATTTTAACTTTATACTAAAGCCTCTACTTATAGTTTTAAACAAAAAAGATGTTGTCATATATTTTGCTCGTTCTTCATGTTTTCTAGAATTCCCCCTCAAATCTCCTCAAAATGACTTAATGGCGAATGTCATAATAAAAATGAAGGTTTTCTGAAGATTTTTTTTTTTTTAATGTTTTTTCTATCGTGAAACTAGAACACTGGATTTAGTGGATAATTTAATAGATTTAGATGGAAGAATAATAATGTCACCACTGTTTTATATGTTGCCATTGGATCATCAGTGTTACTAACACCGACCCTGACAAATATTATTTGAGCTGAACTTGAGGTGCGTAGACATGGCAAATTATGACGTACATTCATTATTAAACATTCACTTGTATTACTAGCATCGACACTGACAAATTTTACCCTAAACTGAACTTGAGATAATTATTATACACATGGCAAATTATGACGTACATTCATTATTAAACATTCACTTGTATTACTAGCATCGACACTGACAAATTTTACCCTAAACTGAACTTGAGATAATTATTATACACATGGCAAATTATGACGCACATCCATTATTAAACATTCACTTGTATTACTAGCATCGACACTGACAAATTTTACCCTGAACTGAACTTGAGATAATTATTATACACATGGCAAATTATGACGTACATTCATTATTAAACATTCACTTGTATTACTAGCATCGACACTGACAAACTTTACCCTAAACTGAACTTGAGATAATTATTATACACATGGCAATTTATGACGTACATCCATTATTAAACATTCACTTGTGTTACTAGCATCGACACTGACACATTTTACCCTAAACAGAACTTGAGATACTCGTAATTATTATACACATGGCAAATTATGACGTACATCCATTATTAAACATTCACTTGTGTTACTAGCACCAACCCTGACAAATGTTATCCCAAAACTGAACTTGAGATATACAGAAATGGAAAATTACGACGTACATGCGTTATTAAACATTCATTTAAAGTGTTCCGAGCTACTTTTTGAATGGCTGCTCCATCAGATGGATCAGAGATCGATAAAACCTGTCATTGGTCAGGTTGAGAGTGATTATACAGAGAACCAGCTTACTGTCTGGTTATGATTTGTTAACTGTAGATCAGTCGAACATGCTTGAACTGTCTGCTTATCCTTTCAAAAGAAACAATAATGTACAAAAAATAGAAACTGATCACTGTCGTTCACCGTAGTTATCCCGAGAAATGAAGGTAGTTGGCACCAATCCAGGACAGCAAATGAAACCAACTCGACAACTATTCAAGATGTTCAACTGGTCTGTGAGTTGATAATAATAATAATTAACCCGAGAGAGACGGATAAACATAGAAACACGCATAGGCGGAGAGAAAGAGAGAGAAAGGACAGAGAAATAGGTAAATAGAAATAGATAAATAGATAGATAGATAGATAGATAGATAGATAGATAGATAGATAGATAGATAGATAGATAGATAGATAGATAGATAGATAGATAGATAGATAGATAGAAAGAAAGAAAGAAAAGGAGAGAGAAATAGATAGATAGATAGATAGATAGATAGATAGATAGATAGATAGATAGATAGATAGACAGACAGACAGACAGACAGACAGACAGACAGACAGACAGACAGACACACAGACAGACACACAGATATATTTATAGATAGATAGATACATAGATAGATAGATAGACAGACAGACAGACAGACAAACAAACTGATAGATAGATAGATAGATAAATAGATAGATAGATAGATAGACACAGAAAGAGAGAGACAGAGAGAGAAAGAGCGAGAGAGAAGAGCTCTTTGTTCGGCCGCCCCTGTTCATGATAAGACAACACAGGAGATTATTGCACCGGTTGTTACGGAATTGTCTTCCTGAGGTTTATCGATTACTGGAGTTAAACATGACGATACTCAACCGCTTTTTCTTCTATTATGTGTACTAG
>OZ007578.1:33749772-33774772 GCA_963931925.1 Onchidella celtica
AAAGCGAGAAAATACGCCGTCTTTCTGTCATTTCGTAAGGCTAAGGCCCTTTTCAGACACATCGACTTTTCCCAGGCCTCCGTATACGCCACGGCGCCGTGCATTCCAGAGGGTGCGCCCTTTGCTAGACGTGAAGTGGGCGCCGTGATGACAACGGTGGTCGTACGCGGCATTTTGCCATGGTCGTAACGTTTGAAGAGATGTATAAAGAGCTATGGTTATTTCCTGACACGGCGCCAGGTGAAAAGTCGATGTGTCTGAAACGGGCCTAACCGTTCTCGGCAGGTGCGAAACTAATATCTCCATCCCGGTCATTTCACGGTCTGGAAATCATTCTGCTGAATGTTGTATCGCGTGCGGCTCATCAACAGTTTTCTTGTTTAGTTGTGTGTAGGCCTTTATTATAGGAGGTTCCCTGCCCTTGACATTTACACATCACTCTTCTTGTTTTTAAGTCTCTTGTTGTGGTAGGGATTGGTTTTTTAGAATTTTGGCCGGGTAGCGGCCTTGTTCGGCAAACTCTTCTCGATTTCCAACTGCTAAGATGTCTTTAACGTGCGCAACGTGCATACGGGCCGTCCGAGTTTTCCGTCCTCATCCGAGAAGATTAGGCCCTCGATCCTACTTACCAATGGATCAGGGACAGACATTTTTTCTCCCCCCAAAATTGTTTAGAAATAAATTGCTTACCTCTCGTGCCGAAGGTACTGGGTTCGAATCCCGGTTGGAATTTTTTCGGGAAAAAATTGTCCTTGATCCTAAGGTAGGTAGGATCGATCACCTAGTCTTCTCGGGTAAGGACGGAAAACTCCGAGGGGCGGCAAAGTATGAACGCGCACAGAATGTGTGTTTAAGATAGAAATGGTGTGGTACTGTTAATAATTACAAAACATTTATGTACCGAGCAATATTGACTCTACTGAGATGAAATGAAAGCAGCTGTGAATCCCCAGCAGAGGCAAGACTGGAACTGTTCATTGTTAACATCGGCACTGAATTGTGGCCAAAATTCTGTACAATGCGATTTTTTTTTGGGCGGGGGATGGGGGTGAATCTTCAATATTATAAGTTTCTAAGTGTTGGCCTGTAATATCAGAATAAAAAGAGAAGCGCCAGGTTAATTTCAATGATCGATAATTTTCACCTATCATGCGGCAATCGACCAGGCTCGGGAACCTCTCCATAGTTCAGGACAGGGGTGTCATAATAATAATAGTATATTACGGTTTCCTTCTGGTTGGACGGCACCTATAATTTTTCTAACATGTGTAAGGTTAAAAACAAAGTTGGCAAGTCCATTGAAATAGGGTTAACTAAAAGTTAATGGAAACACGAATTTGATGTCACAGAACATCAAAACATTGTCACTGTTTGTCACAATTGATTAATGATGGAACTGACGAACGTCCTTCTATCGTTTGTCCCACACAGCAATTCAATAATGAGAATACACAAATCCTATTTGAAGTTCAACAGGCTTACTTCATTCATGAAGCTCTTGGCGCAAACACAGCCTTAGATTAGGCAAACAGTGCCACCCATAAATTAAAGAGAAAATGCGTCTGTGTGTATGAGTGTGTCTGTGTATATGTGTTAGAGATCGTGAGAGAGGAGCAGAGAGAGAGAAGAGAGAGAGGGAGAGAAAGAGAGAGAAAGCGGGAGCAGAGTGATGAGAAAATGGAAGTGAAAGAAAATTAGACAGAGAAGGACAGTGTGGGAAAGAGATAATGAGAAAGAGGCACACTGAGAGATGAATGGAAGAGAGAGATAGACAGACAAACAGACAGACAGACAGATAAACAGAGAGAAGACGAAACAGACTTGATTAACTAGACTAAAACACACAGTACAAGACAGTGACGTGTCAATGAAAGAAAGTCAAGAATGTGAAACTGTCATCTCAAGCCAAAAAGAGTTAGCTCCAAAACGATTATACTTCCATCTTGTGTTATCCAAGAAACATGTGAACATTGAACTCGGGTCAGGGGCTGAAGAAAAAGGGCTGCCAACTACCACCCTTCGTATACTGCCAGACACGGTCCTTTTTGTACTATCAAATACCGTCCTTCTTGTACTGCCAGATACGGTCCTTTTTGTACCACTACCAAATAACATGCTTCGTGTATTGCCAATACCGTCCTTCGTGTACTGTCAGATACGGTCCTTTTTGTACTACCAAATACCGTCCTTCGTGTATTGCCAAATACCGCCCTTCGCGTACAGCCAGATACTATCCTTTGTGTACTGCCAAATCCCGTCCTTCGTATACTGCCAGATACGGTCCTTTTTGTACTACCAAATACCGTCCTTCGTGTATTGCCAAATACCGTCCTTCATGTACAGCCAAATACCATCCTTTGTGTACAGCCAAATACCGCCCTTCTTGTACTGCCAAATACCGTCAACCATGTACCTGCCGAGGCCGTCCTTCCTGTACTGCCAAATACCGTCCTTCAGGTACTGCCACATAACCGTCCTTCGTGTACTGCCAAATACCTTCCTTCATGTTTGGTGTTTTCAGTCCTGTGAAGCTGAGAGAAATCAAGAAATAGCCCTAAACCCTGAAAGTTGATTCTCCCGGACTATTCTACTCAATCACCTATTGCTGTTTACACTCCGGTTTACTCATAGAAGGGAAATTGAATGAAGATCTGTTTGAACGAGGTCATAGAAGTGCAATGGTTCAATGAAGTACCAATGTCGGGCAAGGCAAGAGGATTTAAGGACATGAAGAAAACTAAGAAGATAAATACAGTTATTTATCAGTAGGTTTATCACCCCGTGTGGAAATCAATACTCTGGTCGGGAAATGTTTCTATTTTGTGTTACTGTTGTGTTAGAAACTGCTAACATTTTGTTATTGCTTGTACAAAGAAATGTTAACATTCTGTGTTATTGTTCGTTTTGGGAAAAGGTTAACCTTTTGTGTCATTGTTCGTCTTTATGAAATTAACAGTTTGTGTTGTTATTCGTTATTGTTTATTTTTTTGTAAGTTTACATTTTGTGCGATAATTTTTTTTTTTTAAAGAGCTTTTAATGCCACGTCTTTTTTATTTTAGGTTTCTTGTTGCGGTATTTGGTAAACATAGTCAGTAATAACTTAATCACGGCTCGTTGCCCAAATCTGGACTGGAAATTGTAAGTGATTGTGAAATCGAAGGCAAGCAGGAAGGGAATCTAATTAAATTACTTTAGAAAACTGAGATATATGATTTGTACTTGACTGGAATAAGGGTATTAGTTTGTTTTGACTATCTAAGTTTAGAAGGCAGTGTGTCCCTTGTAAAGAGCGTCAGAGCCGATCTGTGACAGTCGAGACTTGCCCATACATAAGATAAGATAAGATATCATAAGATAAGATAAGAATCATTTTATTCTCCCATGGGGGAAATTATCTTTCATACAGCATTTAAGAGCTTAGGCCTATAGATGGCACACACGCCTTACGCATTGTTACATAAAATATCATTATCCATACTCAAAAACAGGCACATTACATGATGTTACATGGCATGGATATTTTGTAAAATATGGCACACATCTAGAGCTATAATGTTCCCATTAAGCAATTTCCAGGTGAGTCTCGTGTCAGACGACTAACGCTTGATTCCGAAAATATCTTTAAGTTCATGTCTAGATTTTCTCACCCATAGGAGAAAATCAGACAATTGAAGACATAATTATTACTATTTTGATCCCTACAAGATTCAAAACGGCGTCACCTTAGTCTCGAGGGCAGTTTAATTTCGAAGAGAGATACACGTGTCGACTTTAGTTCTTGTTTGTTCCAACTCCACTTTTTACACAACTGAGAAATTCGATGGTACTCGTTTGAGGCTTTAGTTAGGATAAGGCTGCCCGGGCAAAATTGAAATTAATAGGTTAAAATTTATCCGTATCATTCCCCCACCAGCAACAACAAAATTTATTATTCATTATTAAATATATATTATTATATAATACATTTTCAAATATTATTTGAGTTGTTAGTTGTGAACTGTTCTGAGTTATGAACTGCGCCTAACAGGCTGCGTTACAATTTGCTCTGAGAGAGAGAGAGAGTGGGCGATATAGGGAGAGAGAAAGAAACATTGTAGTGTGTTGAACGCTCTGCAGGCCGCTCCATTCTGCTCTGTGCTTGACATGTTGATTCTGTAAAGCGCATAGAGCATTTTAAAAATGGATCTATGCGCTATATAAATGCCATTGATTATTATTATTATTATTAAATCGGTGGTAAACCAACTTGATAAGTTCCACACCGCATTTTAAACAAATGTCAAGGTGTGCATTTGTTATACCTCTTCAACATACTAAAATATCTACAGTTTTTCAGAAAATGGAGATCGAACAAACAAGAACTAAGATTGTGGGATATTTTACTGAGACGTGGCTTAGGGTGTAGAAGTGTTTTTGTAAAGATTAAGTGATCAGAATTATGAGTATGCACAATGTTGGCAATCCTTAACTTCTCTTATCGACTTGCAAACACAAAACGGTGGAAGGAACAATGAGCTCAGTCCCTTCGTTCAACTGACTCACCACCTAAAGCCGTTGTGAGCGGTTCATCCGAAATACACACACTTTAATTAAATAGCACTTAGATATCACACTGATAGATATTTTTTCCTGAGATTTTCAACGATTTGGCATTTTACTAAACTGTTTTAATCCCCTTTTTTACGGCCGTATTCCTGAACCCCCGTTAAAAAAAAAAAATGGCAGTATGTGTGAGAACTTTTGTTCTCTGAAAGATACTAGTTGGACGTGAATCAGTTACTGAATCTTGGACTATTTTTGTGTGGCTTTTAACCAGGAAGAAAATTGCAAGAATCACAGGTCTGATTTTGTGTGGAGAACACACAATTTTTGTTGAGGAGTGAAAACACTGGAATTATAAACCTGTTGGGAAGATGGATAACACATTAGGGAGAGAGAAAGAAACATTGTAGTGTGTTGAACGCTCTGCAGGCCGCTCCATTCTGCTCTGTGCTTGACATGTTGATTCTGTAAAGCGCATAGAGCATTTTAAAAATGAATCTATGCGCTATATAAATGCCATTGATTATTATTATTATTATTAAATCGGTGGTAAACCAACTTGATAAGTTCCACACCGCATTTTTTCCTCGGAAAAATCGTCTTGGAGGCGGGATCGCTGTAATTTTCAGAAAATCACTTGAACCAAAAATTGTTATTAAACCGGAAACTAGCTACCAACCTGAAACATTTGAGATTATGGAGCTATCATTAGATCTTGGCACCAAAGTCTTTCATTTTGTCTGCATTTATCGAGCGTCAGGCAGTAAAACCAATTTTCTGAGTGAACTTGAAGTTCTCCTACCACGCTTAACCTGCGAGAAAGGATACCCTGTTCTTTTTGGGTGATCTTAATTTTCATTTTGATTCTGAAACATCATCTGAAGTAAAACGACTTAAAGAACTTATCGACCAATGCAACATGTCTCAGATAATCAAATGTCCAACTCATCGAGCTGGTCACATCTTAGATTTAGTGATCATCAAACAAACCTTGAGCACCTTCACCAACACCGCCGTCCTAGAAAAACTCATTTCGGATCATAAAACCATCGTACTCGATATTGATTTCGCAAAGCCAAATATCATCAAAAAAGTTGTGTCGTCCAGAGACATAAAAGGTATCGACATCGATGCCTTCAAGACGGAAATGGCCAATGCTCTCGAGAACTTTGAAGGCGACATCACATCTTATAATAACATCCAGCAAGATCTACTACAGCGACATGCACCTATCAAGACCAGGTCAATCTCCAACAGACCGTTCGCTCCATGGTACACCCTAGATGTCAAAGCAGCCAAAGCAGAATGTCGCAAAGCAGAAAGGAAATGGTTAAAGACAGGTCTTACAGTCCACAAGGACATTTTCAAACACCAGAAGATCAAATGGAAATGTGTTATTAAACTTGCAAAAAAAGACTTCTATGTCACTAAACTTCAAAATTCTACATCTTGTAAGGAACTTTTTAGTATTTGTGATGAACTCACAGGGAAAAGAAAGGAAACACCTCTACCCACAATTTACGAGAACAATTTGTTGCCCAATGTTTTTGCTGATTATTTTGATAAAAAAGTTACAACTATCCGAGAAAATCTTGACAGTTTTGATGCCATTGATCATTTTGATGAGTTTCAGGGAAATCCTATAGACACTTTTGGTGTTGTGTCGAATGAATCTGTAAAATCTATCATCATGGCATCGCCATCAAAATGTTGTGACCTCGATCCTATTCCTACATTTTTGGTTAGATCTTGTATTGGTGAACTGGTTCCAACTATTACAAAAATAATAAACACCTCTATTTTAAGTGGGTCTGTCCCTGATTATTTTAAAACAGCCTGGGTAACACCACTTTTGAAAAAAACGACTCTTGATCAAAACATGTTGAAAAATTATAGACCCGTCTCAAACCTTCCTTTTCTCTCAAAAATCCTTGAAAAGGTGATATTACAACAACTAATGTGTCATTTGAGAAATAATGACCTGTTGGAACCATTTCAATCTGCTTACAGAAGTAACCACAGTACTGAAACTGCACTATTAAGAATCATGAATGACATATTAGTAAAGGCAGATTCTGGAAATATTACTCTGCTAAATTTGTTGGATCTATCAGCAGCGTTCGACACCATCGATCACGAAATCCTGCTCAGAAGGCTAGAAACATCGTTTGGAATCAGAGGGGTCGCCCTTAAATGGGTCGAATCTTACCTGTCAAATCGCCACCAATTTGTTGTAACCAACAAAATAAGATCTTTTTCTTATGCGCTTCAGTATGGCGTACCACAAGGCTCAGTGCTTGGTCCTATTTTGTTTACTATCTATACTATTCCACTTGTACATGAAATAAAGAAATTTAATTTACAATATCATTTCTATGCTGATGATACCCAGCTCTACAGTTCTGCCTTGCCATGCGATGTTGACAGCCTTCTGCAGCAGGCTGGAAACTGTATAACAGAAATTAAAAGCTGGATGAACCAAAACAAACTGGCACTAAATGAGGATAAAAATGAGGTTATTTTATTAGGCCGTGAGCGGGTTCTGCAAGAAGTGGACAGAACTGAGATGATAATTGGCACTAATTCAATAGAAATTTCAAAAAAAGTAAAAAACCTAGGGGTTTACATTGATTCAAATCTTTCTATGTCATCTCAGGTTAGTCACCTCATTCGTATTCTATACATGGAAATCTGGAAAATTGGTAAAATCAGACATCTTATTTCAACTGAAACTGCGGCTGTTTTAGTAAATTCTTTTGTACTTTCAAAGCTTGACTATTGCAACTCCCTTTTGGCTGGAATTTCACAAAAAAATATTAGAAAACTCCAAATTGCTCAAAACAATGCAGCGAGACTTGTTTTGAAGAAAAAGAAAAGAGATTCAGCACTGCCACTTCTGCAGAGTTTGCACTGGCTGCCAGTCGAGAAAAGAATAATGTACAAATTGTCATCCATTTGTCACAAATGTGTCAATAATACTGCTCCATCGTACCTAGTTGATTTAACTGATTACTATGTTCCATCTCGTCAACTAAGATCATCATCTGACACTACAAAATTGAAAGTACCTAAAATGAATCTGTCCACTGTAGGAGAAAAGTCCTTTTCATTTCTTGGCCCTACCATCTGGAACACTCTTCCAAAGACAACCAGGGAAATTAATGACATTGGTTCTTTCAAACGCCATCTGAAGACCCATTTCTTTCAGACAAACTAGGCTAGGTGTTTTTCGGCAGCAACAATAGTAAATATTTTTGAATTTCTTTTGTGTATGCGTGTGTGTGTGTGTGTGTAAGAGTTTGTTAAAGCGCCCAGAGCTTGTCATCGACGGGGTTGGGCGCTATATAAATGCAATATATTATTATTATTATTATTAGATGGGCTGTTATTAGTTTTGTTTTGGGGTGGGGAGGGACAGTGGGGGGGGGGGGGGATTGGTAGTAGTCTCCCGCGGGAGGGGTTCAGGAAGGGCATGACTGTGTAGTTATGTTGTCTATGCGTGAGATAATGGCTTTTGACTCCCGGTTTGGTTGAGCAGAACAATAGATAGGTGTTATTAACTTTCGCCGTACTCTGTGGGTCTAAAGGATTAAGAGGCAGTTTAAGATCTTTCTAATTATCTTACTTCTGGTTTTTTTTTCTTGAAATTCCAGGTTTTCCTCAATGATGTCACTGTTCAGCTTCCTATTGTTTTAAAAATGTAAAATTTGCACATGCGTGCTCGCCGACGCACATTCATTTCTTCTATACCAAACCACATGTCCTGGGGTCTCACAAGCAATATACTTTTAAAGAGAATTTTATTGCCATACACTAAGTCGAATGTCCTGGGCTCTTAGGTACACTACATGCTTGACGAGGATTTTATTGCAATATCCCTACGCTTGTGTTCTGGAGTCTGACATACACCAGACTTTTAGAAAGGGTATCTTAATACCCCATAATTGTTCTCTAGCAGTGTGTCGATTGGACACTACGACATACGCCATGCATAGTTTTTATTGACCTACATAAAAGGTTGATGATAATCCGTCAATGGGATTTGATGTGTGAATAAAAGGCTAAATTAATACTATTTTTTTCTTTGTTTATCCTCAGAGACTTCACCATGGATGACCAAGAAAAAAAGATCAGTGTAATCTCTAATGGTCCAACCATCGGCGCCAGTGTTGACAACACGGCAACAACAGCAACAATGACAACTCCACCAACAGTTGCAGCAACGTCCCCAGTCATTCCCATGTCTACAGATACAGATCAGGACATCGTCGTGTCTCATTATGGCCACGATGAACCCAGAGAAATCCACATCATTGACTTAGATGGTCCTAAGAGCCCTGATATCAGGCGCAATAGTGATCTAGAACCTCTCTCACCTAAATATCTCACCAAAGATAATCTTATATCACTAAACAACAACCATCACCTTCTGAACAGTATGAATGCCATGGTTACCATCGGCAACAATATCATCACTCCTGTCGATACCGACATGACGAGTACCACTTCCAATCATGTCCCACCTGCAGGGGACAAACTGAATAATCCATCGGTATCGCCCAGCCTCTTTGTCAAGAGCATGAAGCGAGATAAAGTCGGTAACGCCAGTGAGCATGAGGACAGTTCGATGTTAAATATCACACCGCGAGATTACAAACGAACAGTGAGCTTCTCTACACCAGCAACCAAAAAGTTGGAGTCTCAGAACCATTCACTTCCGAATGGAATCAACCACGCTCCCTCTGGACAACCACGACCACCTTCGGTGAGACACAGCCCGTTCTCGCCATCACGAGAGCGCCCCATGAGCAACGATAACACCTCAGTCCCAAAAGTGACAATGATTAATATCGCCAGTGATTCCGACCAGGTAGACATCAAATCCCCGACGCCGCCAATTGGCAGTGACAGAGACACGAAAATCACTAAGTTAAAATCAGCGCTTGTTCATAGAAGCCAAAACAGCACGTCTCATTCTGACGCGGATGATCATCACAGGACGGTTACATTTCAATCATTTGGCGAGAATCCCAATCCCAACGGCTTCAAAAATTTTATCAACCCCGGGAAACTTTCCTCTCCCAAACTGAAGCAGCAGAAAGCGCTCAAAGTTAGTCCTACTCCTGCCGTGCTGTTACATAAGCCACCTGACAACGAGCCAAACAAAAAGGATGAACCAAATAAACAGGTGATGTTTTGTCAGTGTAAATATAGCTAAGTGGGACATCATACTAAGCTAGGAATGCCGCAGCCATTTGCTGCCACCAACTGGACGACCTAAAGACAGTAGAAAAAGCTGACTGTATCTGATCGGGCTTAGTATGATGGGGTCCCCCCAGATTTGCTAAGAAAATATAGGACGTTATGATGTGTAATCCTTGTTTGCCAGCAGCTGACTGCCGTCTCGGGCTCAATATGATTTCCATTAACTGTTGCCAAAATTCCCGGTAATGTCGTAATAACAATGAACTTTGAATAAGGATCCGTATTCAGAGAGGGGGTATCGGGGCTTGCCGGTTACAGGCGTTAGCAGGTGGTGATTATATCCATACAAAAACGCGATTTTAGTCAGAATTACTTGGCCGAATAATAACTAAAATATAAACAGAGAAAGATATCACATTGACCGCATAGCGAAATCAGATCACTGAGTAAAGCAACATTGGAAAGGGCCATCTGCGCAACACGTGGATTGGAGGGCAGGCACTTCTGGTAGGTCTCCTCCTGGCCTATCCATCTGTTCATTTTATTCTGTCTATCGCCTTGGTCTTCCCAGCACAATGTGACCGATGTAGGGTCTACGTGCTTTCTCCAAACTCCATCATCCAAACCTGCACCGCAGAGTCTGTGCGGATCTACTTATTGCAGCTTGTTCATATTTATGGATGGACTGAAACTGTTAAACCGGCCTGTACCGTTGGCTCTTTCTTTCCCTGAAAATACACAAACAAATTGTTTACAGCCGTGACCTACTTTTTGCCCCATGCATACTGGTTTCGCTGAGCGACCAGTGTCCACCAGTGCAATCGACCAATAACGATTCGTCTCTGCGCATACCCCCCTCCCCCTCACCTTCCATCTACCCCCCCCCCCTTAAAAAAACCGCCGACCGGCGCTGCACTGTGGCGACGACGTGTCTGCTCCAGTATAACTGGGTGCAATGACACAAAGGCAAATTTCCCAAACGGGATTAAAGTAGTATTAATACAATTCCTTCATTCACACTGTTGTGCCACAAACGCATTGTCGGTAAAACGGGGTTTTCCGATTTTCGAAAGACACTGACCGAGTGTGCATCGACTTTTCTCATCGTGCAAAAATTGCAAGATGGAAGAAAGTGAAAGCACGGTGGAAAGAAGCCATTATGAAAGCAGGGTAGACGAAAGGCAACTCGCGATGGAAAGAAGACATATCAAAGAATATCGACAAATTTATGCGTTATGGATAGAAAGTGCTGGGGCACAAAAGACACTGTGGAAGAAGCGAAAGGTAATGAAATGTGTTGCATTTGAAGCGTAACAACACCATTAGGCTATTTTATCCTGCAAGATAGATCTAGATCTAGTATTTTCCGGTTCTTTGTGATTTCGTCGACAGTCTTGTAAACAAATCGAGGCTTTTCGCTTCACGTCAGTGTTTACATCTTTGACTTCATCAGCCATTCCTAGCATGCGGTGCTGTCGGATACAAAATCTTATATACTATTCGACGTCATCAAATGCTTTAATAACATATTTCTGGTCATGAAGACATGACTGTACTCGCCGCAAACAAATGCAGCTCAATCATAATCAAGGCAACCAATTTTACCCCTTGAGCACTATCTAAATTGTATTTCGTGACGCTCAGCGTCGGGAGAGTCGAAATATTGTACCAGTCATGTCTCTAATAAGCAACACCTCTGACGAAAAGAATCAAATGTCGTCATTCCTAACAGTGCATATATTCTTTGTAGAACATTTCTATTTTTCACATGATTAATTATGCATGCTTCACCCCCTCACAGGGGTTACCACACTGGATTAATTTTATTTTTGCGTACGAAGTCTGTACTTAAATATTCACACATTTATTATCAACGTCTGATAAATTTTTAAAAAAACAACAAGTTACACCAAAATGTGCAAGACTTAATTGAAATAATAACGTTGTGACTAAAATCTATATCAAAACGTGCATAAAATCTACTTTTCCATTGGGGGGGGGGGGGGGGAGGAGAGGGGTAGGTACTAGGTAGCAGTTTGAGAAGCTACAGTTTTAACAACGGGAATGTCGCAAACGCTGTCGCCCGAGTTTCCAGTGGTCACAATTCAGTCCAGCGAGTTCTGCTATTTTCAGCCTGGTCTGGCACTTGGCAAGAAATACATTTCATCATCCTTGAAAGTTTGCTTTTGCATAGTCTGCCTTTATCAGGTCTACACATGCACAATCTTAGAAAACAGATGGTAGTTGATGTAGACTCAGTCGGTGTCATTAGGAAAATCGTAATCCCCTGTTTTACAGACGGTGTGTGAATTTAAGGAAAGCAGTGTGATTTACGGATTTGCCATTCCTCATTTCCCCCTTTGCGTACCGTTCAAGACTGCTTTTTGTTTGTTTTTTATTTTCATGGTCGGCCATAGGCCCATACAGATAAGCTTCTGTACCCACTCCATGAATGTAAGCCCCGATGTTTAGATGCAAATGCATCGCGGCACGTCGTAATATTGTGTCACTCAGAGATTTTCAATCACATACCATTAATTGGCACTCAAAATGCTCAAAAATTTATCAAGGAAGTCAACTCAGAGAAAGACAAAGACATTTCTACGTCCTGTAGAAAAGTAGAACAGCGAGGGTCTGTACAATACGCTTGTAATTTTAATTTAATTTTCAACAATAGTGGAGTGAAAGCCCACTCTTTTATTCATGGGCACTGAGGGTTACTTATCTCAGTTTCCAACAAGAGGGGCAATAGATCACTTTTCCACTCCTGGGCACCTATCGTTACTTATCTCAGTTTCCAACAGAAGAGGCAATACATCACTTTTCCACTCCGTGGGCACCTATCGTTACTTATCTCAGTTTCCAACAAAAGAGGCAATACATCACTTTTCCACTCCTGAGCACCTATCGTTACTTATCTCATTATTCCAACAAAAGAGGCAATATATCACTTTCCCACTCCTGAGCACCTATCGTTACTTATCTCAGTTTCCAACAAAAGAGGCAATACATCACTTTTCCACTCCTGAGCACCTATCGTTACTTATCTCAGTTTCCAACAAAAGAGGCAATACATCACTTTTCCACTCCTGAGCACCTATCGTTACTTATCTCAGTTTCCAACAAAAGAGGGAATACATCACTTTTCCACTCCTGGGCACCTATCGTTACTATCAGTTTCCAACAAAAGAGGCAATACATCACTTTTCCACTCCTGGGCACCTATCGTTACTTATCTCAGTTTCCAACAAAAGAGGCAATACATCACTTTTCCACTCCTGAGCACCTATCGTTACTTATCTCAGTTTCCAACAAAAGAGGCAATACATCACTTTTCCACTCCTGAGCACCTATCGTTACTTATCTCAGTTTCCAACAAAAGAGGCAATACATCACTTTTCCACTCCTGAGCACCTATCGTTACTTATCTCAGTTTCCAACAAAAGAGGCAATACATCACTTTTCCACTCCTGAGCACCTATCGTTACTTATCTCAGTTTCCAACAAAAGAGGCAATACATCACTTTTCCACTCCTGAGCACCTATCGTTACTTATCTCAGTTTCCAACAAAAGAGGCAATAGACCACTTTTACCCTGCGTGTCCTTCAAAGCGGAACCGTCACGATTTTTCACGGGTGGTGAAAAATCTGGACTGGTCCTTTCTTGCAAGCGTGCCCACCAAAACGGACCGACTGTTCGAAAACGACCCGACCAATCCATGGCGCAGCACTGTTGAACTTGGATGAATGGGAATGATGACGTCTTGCAATAAAAAGAGGAAGCTAGCCTTTTTATGAGTATGGTTAGAAAGAAGGAGAAAGGGTTAACCATAGATTCCATAAACATTCGATACAGCCGATAGCTCGAGCGTAGATTAATATGTGGTGAGTTCCAACATTTGTGTCCTGATATTGCTCAAGATGCTGTGAAAATTAAAGAGTAATTTTCTAATAATAATAATAATAATGGGTGGCATTTATATAGCGCATATCCATTTAAAATGCTCTATGCGCTTTACAGAAGCAACATGTCAGCCACAGAGCAGAATGGAGCAACTGCCAAGCGCTCAACACACTACACTGCTTATTTCTCTCTCCCTGTCTCGATCACTCTCTCTCTACATCTCTCTATCTCAGAGCAAATTGTAACGCAGCCTGTTAGGCGCATTTCACAACTCACAATAGTTCACCACAACAGTTCACAACTCACAACTCAAGTAATATTTGAATTTTTATTAATAATAATATATATTTAATGATGAATAATAAATTTTCTTGTTGCTGGTGGGGGGATGATATGGATAAATTTTAATCTATTAATTTCAATTTTGCCCTGGCAGCGGCCTGTTCGGCTTGCTCTTTACAAAAAAAGTTAGTACCTGAGAATGACTCAATCTTCCTTTAAACTTCTTCCCAGGTAGTCTGTTGCAGTGCTTTGGGTAGCTTTTGTCATAAATAAACCTGTACTTGAATACCTCCTCAATAAGTTTTTCATCTCCCATTTTGAATGTGACAAAATCAAACACTTCTACTAGATCTACAACAAATGTGTCAGAGAGAGCGGCTCAGGTCCTACAAAACACTCCAAGGACACATGGTGGAAATAAAAGACTAGAGGCTTTTTATATTTTTTAATAAACCGATACTCGAAACAAGGGAGCGGGTCAGGTCATTAGGTCAAAACACACAAGACGGGAATGAAAAGATGTAGGCATTAATTTTATTTTCAGTAAAACGATAAATAAGCACTTAAACCATGTGGTTTGCGCGCAGACTTTGCTAATTTTGGGGTGCTGATTACGAATATGACATTAGTTTTGTTATTTGAGCTAAAAATTAAACATATTTTTTTAGCTGGCTGAGCCTACCGCTGATAAGTTACCCGGCAAACCGTCAAAAATGGTGCAAGCGGCATTCCAACCGTCTCGACGTTTGTCTGAAGCAGTTGGGTCCTTTTGTTGGACACACTTATTGACGATTCTGGTTGATTCCAAAGGGAAAAAACGGTGTCCCGTGTCAGCTCCCGATTTTCCGAGAGACTGGCGATTTTTAGACGTGACGTTTCCGTTTTGGTGGACACGCGGTATTAGTCTCCCACTCCTGGGCACCTGTCATCACTCTTCTCTGTTTCCAACGAAGGTGGCGTTACAGACTAATCGTTCATTCATGGGCACCTATCATCATCGCTATGAGTACTTAGAACTACAGTACCCACTTTCATCACCACAATTCAATATGTCTGTGTTCTCTCACCGTTTCCAGAGTACTACGTCCAAAAGGAGAAAATCTCGTGGTTCCATATCTTTCGCCGCTACAACTGGCAACTCCAACCGAGACGGGGCCAATTCGCCCACTGCAGTGCGGACAGGACTCTGTAGGTAAGTTTTACCGGGACATCATGATACAGATGGGGGTTCCGTAAAACATAGGTACACTTTTCAGTGACGGGAATGAATTTAAACGTTTAATTTTATCTAAATATTTTTCTTTCTTTTTTTTTTCAACAAAATAAGGTGCACGGTTACAACGAACATCAAACATCGACTCTTTCTAATAAAACAGTCAGAAAGTCCGTTCAAAATGCTACTCAAAGTGTTTAAGAATGTCAAGGCTTTCTCATGGGCATTCAACATTCTAATTGTCATTTTATTATGCTCATAATGAGGAGGGTAGCAGGGGTTAAAGCCAAGCTTGTGAAAAGCATGAACGGTGGGAATTGTAAAAAAAAATAAAAAATCCCGATACTGAGCCCATAATATGTACTTTACGGATGGCCCGCTACTGTAGCTGTAGCATGATAACTTAAGTCGGACATAATTATGATTTCAGAAAATCGATGAGCTAAAAAGAAAAAATTTTTAAAAAATGTTGTACCCCCCCACAGATTATAGTTTTCTAACCGACACTTCAGATTGGTGTCTGCAGATACCAACCTTAGCCGGCAGCTCTTTGCCCAAATTTAATGTTTATAGCATAATTCAATCAGATGGAAATGTCACTGCCTATACCTGCGAATACTTACTCGCATGCAGCAGAGAAAATGGAAACTGACTTGACTGGACTTTTCTCTTTGGAGAAAAAAACATGTTTATAATTAAATACCTGGAACAGAAATCTCCTGGGGTTTGAAAATAATGAAAACCTAGCACAAAATAAATGCACTGAGCGGAAGGGTTACCTAGTTCGCTATGATCTTCTGATCGACCTGTCGGTCGTTGGTGCACTGAAATAATCATGATTTATCGGGAATGATGCCATAACTCTGTATCTGAATTATTTGTAAATTGTAAACATCACCCTCTACCCACTTTCCCAGGTTGAAGCTTTTTTCTTCTTCTTCTAGTGTACCAGCAGAGGTATCCGGCATTGACCGGGATAAGTCTGCTTTCGCCCTCCCTCTTTCTTCCCTGTCCCTCCCTTTCCCTCCTCCCCACCTCTTCTCACCTTTCCCTTCCTCCCCCCCTCTCCTCCCATTTCTCCCCTCTCCATCCCCCTCCCCCTCTCCTCCCATTTCTCCCCTCTCCATCCCCTCCCCCTCTCCTCCCATTTCTCCCCTCTCCATCCCCTCCCCCTCTCCTCCCATTTCTCCCCTCTCCATCCCCTCCCCCTCTCCTCCCATTTCTCCCCTCTCCATCCCCTCCCCCTCTCCTCCCATTTCTCCCCTCTCCATCCCCTCCCCCTCTCCTCCCATTTCTCCCCTCTCCATCCCCTCCCCCTCTCCTCCCATTTCTCCCCTCTCCATCCCCTCCCCCTCTCCTCCCATTTCTCCCCTCTCCATCCCCTCCCCCTCTCCTCCCATTTCTCCCCTCTCAATCCCCCTCCCCTCTCCTCCCATTTCTCCCCTCTTCATCCCCCCTCCCCTCCCATTTCTCCCCTCTTCATCCCCTCCCCCTCTCCTCCCATTTCTCCACTCTTCATCCCCTCCCCCTCTCCTCCCATTTCTCCCCTCTTCATCCCCTCCCCCTCCCCTTCACATTTCTACCCTCTCCTCCCATTTCTCCCCTCTTCATCCCCTCCCCCTCCCCTTCACATTTCTACCCTCTCCTCCCATTTCTCCCCTCTGCATCCCCTTCCCCACTCTCTCCCCACCTCTCCTCCCCTTTCCCTACCTCCCCATCCGCTTCCCTGCTCCTCTCCTCTGCCATCTCCCTCTCTCACCTTCAATTTCTCCCTCCCCCCTTCCCTTCCGCCTCACCTCTCCTCTTCCTCCTTGCTCCTTCTGCCTCTTGCAGTTTCTGAATCAAATGCAGACCTACAGACAAATAACTCACTTTTATACATCAGATGAGTGATTTGTTTTTGCTTATAATTGTACTGTAGAATGTTAAAACATCCTAGGCCGCTGGTCAAATTGATGGAACGGGACGCCATAACATAGTCAAAATGTAAGTGGAAAGAAAGTTAAGCAAATAGAACTATTATAGAACAGAACTTTATGAAGTAGTTCTCACAGCAGTTATATTGCTCTCCGTAAACCCTTCCTTTTTTTTTTCTTTTTGGCTAGCTTTTTCCAGGAGAAGATCAAGCATAATTTTTGCTTCAACGTAATTAATTGCTTCAGCGCTCACGATAATAGCAATATAAATGTCAATACCTAGTTCTCAGGCAAATGTTAAGCCGGAGACAACCACCAGCCGACATGTCAAAATGTCACAAGACACGGATATTTCGTGTCACACGGCTGACATTTGCTTGATGTCACTCCATTACATTGAGTTCAGTGTTCTGGTTTGTTTCGTTTTTTTTGTGCCAATCCCAATAGTTACCCCCCCCCCCAACCCCCAGCCCCTCAATATCCCTGGGGTGGGAATCAAAGACAGGAGATTTAGAAATCAAATGCGGTTGTATATCCATTACGGAGCTCTAAGTTGGCAAGTGGCTTATTGTAATAGGTTACAAAATGTTACCACCATGATATCTCTACGAAACAGAAACGACAGATAATGATTGTTAGGGGGAACAGATGATGACCATTGGTTCCAGAAGACAGTTCTGGTCAGGACTAAACGCCTCACATTCTATTTGACATGACATACACGAAGAGGTAAATGTGAATCACATTTAGGTGAGCATTTACTGTCATAAATTGACCAGTCAAATTACATTTTATTGTACGTTATTATTGACAATTTAATGGTGCACATTGTCCTGGGCAACAAGGAGCGGACGGAGTGAATGACAGACTGCGTTTTTTTGGTTTTTAATATCTTCTTTAGAAATATTGTTTGCATGATTCTAGTGTGTATTTTGAGTTGGCCGTTAAGCCCACGATGAACTTAAACTTGACCTGACCGAATACTTTGGTTGCGTGAGACTGTAACCGTCTGTTTGGCACAGTTGTTCTGTGCCATGGTGTGATGGCACCGTCACTGTCCACCAGCCAGAATTAGCGCCGTTCAGTGGCGTGATAGCTCAAGGGAGTGGCATATCAAACAAGTGGTACCTCAAAAGAAAATGAAACAACAAACTTATGGCAAGATATGTATTTCAAAAGAATGTCGTACCAAAGCAGGACACGTAGAGATGAAACAAACAAAAATTAATGGCAAATGAGTAACATAACAAAGAAGTGACAACTAAAAAAGAAAAGTAAAACAGGTCAAAGGAGTGACAATTCAGACCCGTAACTTATATAAAGGAGACGCATTTCAAAAAGTGTTTTCTTCTTCTCCCATGTTCACATGCCATTATTACTGTTAGCTCTACAAAATCATCTTCAAACCAAGCAATCTCTATCCTGTCTTAACTTCTCCATCGTTGTCAGTTTGATATCATTATACTGCTGTCCCTGAAATTATGTCAGCTTATTTGGTGTGTAAACGTGTTTCGGCGGGCACAAGCCGATCTTGATAGTTTGTCTAGTTGAATGATGACGTCACGACATTGAGTTTCAATGAGTAAAAAAAAAACAACAAACAACACTCGGCTAGTTTGCGGGATCCCAATGAAACTCGGTGTCTGACGTCACAATCCAACTGATGTGCCGACTAAAATCGGCTAGTGTGCATGTCCCAGCCAGCATTACTACGTTAATCCGACGGAGGTTTTTTAGGATTAGTAGGATTGCCGCAGTTGTGGGTTCCTTACATCAAACCGACGTCGGCACGATGTCGTAACCAGCGGATCTACGTAGGAACGGTATCATACCTATGTGCAGCGCTTGACGTCAATCCTACGCGTCGGATATCCGTGGGGATCCTGGCTGGGTTAGACTTAGGGAGGAGCGAATTTTGATTTCTTGCTATCTATCTGCTAAACGTGATCACAAGTTTGTCCCATCACTTACAGATGTGCCAACCTGTCTACCCAGCGAGGACGCCGTAACCATGCGGTGATGATTATGCTGGTGTCTGTGGTACCCGTCATAGCCTTGCTGATTCAGAACAGCATCGACGTCTACGACCACAACGACAATCTCAGCTTGCAACAATCGGTCAAGAAAGAGATACTTTTCAGGTAGGGAACGAGTAGCAATGTTTTTGTGTCTTTTCTTATCTCGCTATCCACTCTCAAGATCCTCATCCATGCTGTTGAACAAAGCCGTCTTAGGGCATGGGAACAGTGGACAGTTGCTCAGGGGTCCAGAGGGCTCAGGGATCCTGTGCATGCAAATTTACATTGGTTGTTTGAGCGGGGGGGGGGGGGTGGGGGGGGACTGCTGAAAGTTCCAAAAGTCCATCACTGATCATGAACAAAACTCGTTCACGTATTAAGTTGCCACAATTTGGGACTCTCTACCGCCTACACTTTCGCAAGTATGAGACATGGGAATCATTTAAGAAAAATCTCAACACTTACCTGTTCGCTCTGTAAGATTTTTGACTTCAACTGATGGCAAAAACTGCCAAGCGCCTTTTAACCGCCCAGGTGATAGTGCACTATCTTATCTTATTAAAAAAAAAAAAAAATTGTGGCGGGAGTAATTCATTGTGGTGCAATTTTGGCCCTTTTTTTCCCACACGCTACAGCCTAAATGAGTTTCAGATTTTCGAAAGTTGATTTTCTTAGGTGTCAAATAATCCAGCCCAGTCGCTTTCGTATAGACCTATTGTGCTGATTCAAATTTCAGGTTTTTTAAAAATATAAAACGTAATGAAAATGTAAAATACAATGATCTTTGCTTTGGCTCCCTGTAGTAAGCCCACCGGTGCGTGCATTTTCCATAATAGAAACGAGTGCGTAGTGCTCTGGTGCGAATGACATCTGTGGTAAGACTGTAGAATATGGTACGTTTGTTGACCAAAATAGAGAGAGAGAGAGAGAGAGAGATAGAACGGTGGGACCACAGGTTTATCCCGGCTAGTGCCGGGTACTTCATCCAGTATAAATATATTATTATAATTTATAGTATTTCCATTCTCTCATTTTGCCATCTCATTTATTAACCGAATATATTTATCCCATTATAAAAAACAAAATGTGGCGGGAGTACATCATTGTGGCGCAATTCTCGCCATTTTCTTTGCCCACAGCTGCAGCCTAAATAACAATTTCCAAAATTATAAAATTAATTTTCTCAAGAGTCAACTAATCTAACCCACCCGGTTTTGAATCGACCTAAACTGTGTTTATTCAAGTTATGTGCAATCTTCTTGAAAGATTGTTAAAAATGTACAATATCCTGTTATTGTGCTCTTGTTCATAAGCCCAGCGCAAGGAGAAACTGTATTTACTGCATTCAGTTTGGTGCTTTGTGCACTGGCGCGAATGAGATCTGAGGCAAGACTGTAGATTATGAGAGAGAGAGAGAGAGAGAGAGCGAGAGAGAGAGAGAGAGAGAGAGAGAGAGAGAGAAAGAGAGAGAGAAAGAGAGAGAGAGAGAGAGAGAGCTAGAGAGAGAGAGAGAGAGAAAGAGAGAGAGAGAGAAAGAAAGAGAGAGAGAGAGAGAGAGAGAAGAGTGGGAGCATAGATTTATTCCGGCCCATTCCCGATACCTCCTCGAGTGTTTCTATAAAAGAAAATGTTTGTCTTCTGAAATTAGGTTTGCCATGTCTGCTTTCTTCTTTAGCTAGGGTTTCAGCTGGCATCATTTATAGCCCGTCATTGGTCTTTGGTATGTGAAATCTTATAATCAGGAAGCGGTCTTCAAATGCAGGCCCTTCTCAAGAAAGTATATTATTTGAATTCTATATCCTGCGTGATGGAAATATACAGAACATTTTACTCTAATGTGAGGCCAAAATGAGGTCAGATATTATATAATATAAAATGATACAAAGTGAGTTAATTGTGCGACTAGTCTGGATCTGGATTATTAAAAAATGAAACTGTAATTTGGATTCTAGGGAGTGATTTCTATGGTAAAGGAAATGAAATGTGTGCGACAGAATGAGAGTAGAGAAAGAAACCGAAATGAGATATAGTGCACGAGAGAGCGAGAGACAGGCAACGGGTACGAGAGAGAGGATGAGGGGGGGGGGGATAAGAGAGAAGAGCGTGAGAGAAGAGGAAGAAAAAGAATTGAGATAAAGTGCACGAGAGAGAGAAAGAGAAAGAGAGAGAGAGAGAGAAAGAAAGACAGAGAGCGAGAAAAACAGAGGAAGAACAAGATGAGCTGGAATTACACAATCTATTCCAGTACGGCCTCAGTAACTACAGAGAGACAGAATACCTTAGGAAATTACAACTAGAATAAATAATTATATTATGTTCGAGCGACATTGACTTGTCCGTGGTGGCACTCCACAATGAAGGGGCTAATTATGTTTTACTTATAATGCAGTTTTCAAGAGTGCTTCCATTTTATTCTTCACAAGGTTTTTCCAAGGCAAGTCAGTGGAACATTTCACGAAACTGAACAGGACTGGTGTTCTGTTGCATTTTTTGCGGACGATTTTGTACCATGATTTTTTATTATTATGACTGTTTCGACACCGTTCCCTAAGACTGCAGGGTCAAACATATCAAAACACGATTTTTATGTACGTTCAACTACTTTCAAAGCCATATCAATTGATCTTGGTTCTAGTCGAATAAGCCGAAAAACCATCCTATAGCAAACTTTCGATAAGTAATGGTCGCTAGACCAATAGTGCTGAAATAAAAGTTTTTGGCTTCCCATGAAAAGTTGTCAAAACCAATTACTACAGCTTTTTGGGAACGATGACGATTTTTACTATAGCATGCATTGTAAGAAAACATAATTGTTTCGTACTGACGTCATACCGAACCATCCTCAACAGGGAGATGATTGAGATGTGTGGCAACAGATTTTGAAACTGTGAATCAGGTGTATTTGAAGATCCAGGTAGACAAAACGATCATAGTCACATAGAATTATCCATGAAACTTAAAAAGTCGATTTTTGAAGTGTGAAAGTCCTAAGTGCATTGTTAATGGAGAGAAAAAAAAGTTACCTGTTTCATCAGAGGGACGCTTTACTTAAGTGGTCAAAACTGGCCTTTTGGGGCAAAATAGGCATTGTGATTTTTATTTTTTAAATAGCCCAAAAATCTTTAAAATTGGACTCTGGACGTTCTCCCATCTGGGTCTCCCATTTGTATTCCAGAACGTGGTTATAGACTCAGTGACATCACCAGCGTCTTAAAAAAAAACATACCAAAAAAAACAACAACAACACTTGAAAGGTGCACAAACACACACAGACACACACACATAGAGAGAAAATTTCTTGCGCTAATTACAATCATAATGGATACATTATAGTACATCGTCGTATGAATCCTCAAATGAGGCACATTTCTACAGGCGCTTATTGATACTTTCTATTTGCATGAACGTCACGTATCACCTGGTAGTGTATTTTACATGGAAATGTCCATGCCATAATTATCAGTTGCACCATCTCGACACGTGTCTCAAACGAAACCAAAACATCAATTAATTAAATCGCGTCTTTACTCAAGGACCCGACGCTGTCTCAGCGATCCACCGACTCGTATGTCCACAACGACAGCAATTATTGGTGATCATTAATATGACAGGGGTTTAACTCCACTTGAACTGTTAGTGAGAAAACTGAGATTGCTTTTTCATTATAAAATATGTTTTTCTTTGTTATATTATATCTTTCTTTCGTTTAAATGGTGGGCTGAAGGAAAAGACGCGAAATAATTAAGTTATTGAATAGAATTTCCCTACCATCGGGCTATCTTGAGCTGAGGGGTACAATATTTTAGGGACAAGATTAACGGGGGCTGGGGACAGGGTTGATCATAGATTTGGAACTAGGGATAGGGTTAGACTAATATTGCTCTCAAGTCTGATAATGTTCATATAATCATCTTCTCACTCATGGTCCGGGTGGTTGGTGGACGCTCCTGGTAGTGTCTCCTTCTGTCCTATCATTCTGTGATATTCTGTCTATCGTCATGCTTTTACCTGGCACAATATGACCGTTATAGTGGGAACGTGCTTTCTCCTAATTCAAACTCAAAGTCATTTTGGTCCCATTAAAAGGCTTTAGTAAATTGTCGGGCGATGACTGGAGTCGGCAATCCTTCTAAGTTACTTCGTCGTCTCAAAAGAGTTAGATCTTTATTCTACCGCATACGAGGGGAAAGCCAAACGTTTTCCACTTGAATATGAATGAATAGAGATTGAGGGTTAAAATTTTTACTCTCACATTCGTATTTCTCAATATAGCCACCCTGCACAACTACACGCTTCTGTCATCGATAGATGACCTTGAGAAGACCTTGAGAACAGAGGAAAAACAGCTCTCTGTACTCCAAGGAATGATTGGAAAGTTTTGTAGTGCTCTTAAGGTCATCACCGTTTTCAACAAATTGGGAGTTACGCCACTTGTATATTCACTGGTACAGTTTTTGCAGTGCTGTTTTGTTTACCCAGGACGGTGTGAATAAACAGCAAATTAGGACTAGTACGGACGGGATTTTTCTCATATTTTCGGGGTAGGATCGAGTACCTAGTCTTCTCGGATAAGGACGAAAAAATTCGGAGGGCCCGTGTGCACGTTGCGCACGTTAAAGATACCTTGGCAGTTGGAAATCGTAAAGAGCAGGCCGAACAGGCCGCTGCCCGGGCAAAATTAAATTAAATTCATCTCTACCAGTCCCTCCCCCTCCCCCCTCATCTCCCCCCCCCCCCAAAAAAAAAAAAAAAAACGCCGACCGGCGCTGCACTGTGGCGACGACGTGCCTGCTCCAGTTATAACTGGGCTGCAATGGCACAAAGGCAAAATTTCCCAAATGGGATTAAAGAGTTATACAAATACAAATACAAATACAAATACAAACAGATATGCCAGCAATCGATCCCGATTTTAACAGTGTCTCGGAGAGGTCCGTTCTTCAGATTTCCGAAGACTAGTTTACTTTCATTTAATATTTAATTTTCTGTGTGTTTTTTAAAGCTATTTGAATTTACGAGTACTAGCTATTATTATTTCCACACTATTCTGGTGCGTTTTCAATTGCATTTTTTTTTTTGCCTCAGTTAGTACATCCGTTGTTGTTTTTCCTTCATCACGAGCAATTAATCATGTATTCAAAATTGGTTGATCACGTGGAAGAATTAAAAACATTAATTTTCTTTTCCTCCAATGTCATCTGTCAGGAGATCCAACTGTAAAATTGGTAAATGAAGTTTTGGTAATAGGACAGTGTTCATTCATTCAAGCGAGACAACCTTTCCGCACTAATTCAAGCATCGATAATCTTTCCTTCCAATGCACAACGGAAGGGAGATAATAGGTTTGAAGTAGTGTAGTTTACTTCCCTTTGCTAGAGAGGGGGAAAAAAAAAAGACTTTGGAGCCATCATTTTGTCGGTAAAGAAGAAACAAATCAAAGAATTTGGCTGAGTCCATTCAACGTTTAAACTCATGCGTTCTTCGGTGAAGTTTACCGGCTGCCTAACCTCACTACAGAAATGTTCCGGGATGTCTAATCTCCATACACTGCCATGTGCCCACAACTGTTTCGGGCCTAATTCGAATGCATTTCTTGAGTGATCCTATGGGGACAATTCCCGAATTATGATTGTTTTGTATTTCCTAGTTAGTTCATGTACTTACTCGCGTCACTTGCGTGTGTTTGGAAACCGGGGTGTTTATGTGACATTTGCTTGTTTTGTCTCCTTTTGCGCCCGGCATATGAGTGGGAATCTGTGTGACAGACAAGGGGTTAAAATTGTGACCACCACCCCCCTCCACCCCCCCCCCCTTTCAGAATAATCTGGTTTTTCTTGAAGTGTGCATCTTCCGTGCCAGTTCCTGGAATGCCCGTAGAGTTTCCACATGTAGAAACGAGTTTTAAATAGAAATGATTAT
>OZ007578.1:33779772-33792272 GCA_963931925.1 Onchidella celtica
ACAAGCCTGGCATACTCATATTAGATGAAAAGAACAAAGATGCTTTTATTGTAGAAATTGCTGTTCCATTTGACAAATTCATCGATTTATGTTTTCGTGAAAAGTTTTTGAAATATCTATCATTGCATAATAATATGAATGACAAGGGCTATCACTGTAGAATCATTATTATTATCGTGGGAGCATTGGGGACTGTTCATAACAAAGCCGCATCAGGGTTAAAAATGCTAGGTTTCAGCAATAGGCAGTCAACTAGTATGTGCAAGTTTATCAGCATTAGCGCAATTATAGGTTCGCAAAGAGTATGGAAAAGAAGGTATAATTTAATCTGATTGAAATAACGTACAAAATGTAATGTCTATTGTACGGAATATATTGGTGTGTTGTACAGCTGAAGATGGTTGAATATGTGATTATGTAAATGGGTGTATTCATTGCATGTAAAATCATATAGTCAATAAAGTTCTTGAAATATGTATCTATCTATCTATCTATCTATCTATCTATCTATCTATCTATCTATCTATCTATCTATCTATCTATCTATCTATCTATCTATCTATCTCTCCATTTATCTATCTATCTGCCTCTCTCTCTATCTATTATCTGTCTATCTATCTGTCTATCTATTTACCTATCTATTTATGTATCCATGTATGTATGTATGTATCTATCTATCTATCTGTCTATCTATTCATCTATCTCTCTATTTTTCAATCCATCTGTCTGTCTATCTATCTATCTATCTATCTATTTATCTATCTATCTATCTATCTATCTATCTATCTATCAATCTATCTATCTGTCTATCTATCTATCTATCTATCTATCTATCTATCTATCTATCTATCTATCTGTCTGTCTGTATATCTATCTATCTATCTATCTATGTATCTATCTATCTATCTATCTATCTATCTATCTATCTATCTATCTATCTATCTATCTATCTATCTATCTATCTATCTATCTCTCTGTCTGACTGACTGTCTGTCTGACTGACTGTCTGTCTGTCTGTCAGTCTATCTGTCTATCTGTGCGGGGAACCAGTGCACTGATCAGAAATGAGGAAACGAAATACTGCTCACAGACTTTCCACCCCAAGACAAAAGAAAACAACAGTGTCAGCCATCCATTTGTCCGTGATAGCTATCATGCTATCTCCATGGGAAACCTTCTCAAACAAATGAAAAGGAAACCAGCCAATAGCCTATCAGGTCAGACATCAGAACGACACGAGCTGATCACGGTGCCTCAGTTTTTGAAAGGTGTCTGTTACGAGTTGGGTTATATGGAATTATTGGTGTTCGACTGCATTTAAAATATCGAGAGGTTTTTAGGATTTACTCTTCCATACCATGCCACATATAATAATAACAATTCGAATAAGTTTTATCAAGGACCTGCAGGGCCACAAATTTATTTACTTTAAAATCCCTAACAAATTTCGTCTAGCTCTTACATACTAAAAAGACAACATCAGCAGCATCAAATGAAAATTCAATAATATATCACTAGAAGTCTCCTCTAGATTCCTAAAAGATTATATCATTCTGACTCATTCACAATTTAATTATTACTTATCTATCTTTCAGGTATAGTCTGCCTACTATCTAACAAATAATATCCTAATGTCTCAGACGACAATGTTAACTCAGTTATTTGTGCCTACCGCTTATAAAGGATCAAACTCGTCAATACAACTGACGTAGTTAAGTTAGCTCTAGATCTACTCTAGGATGGGCTGGCAATCCCCAGCCTCATCCAGACACATCAATTTCAATTTACAAATGTGTATACCAGACATTCATGCTAGATCTAGTTGCAAGTTAAAATACATGGAAATCTTGCATTCTTCGGTAGCACTCCTACTGGAAAATTAAGATCAGCTTCACGTTCATTGTTGAATCAACAGGCAGACACTTACACTTGGTCCCTGATACGAGATCAGGGAGCCGGAGATAATAGCAGTAGACAATTTGTGGACAGCATATGGACTCATTCCAATGTCTATCATGGGCATAGACATGACTATAACAATCTTCTGATTCTCTCTGGCTGAATCCCGCCGACTACCTGCACAGATGGATAATTCTGCATGGAGTAGTGAAACATAAGAATGGCTCCGCCTATATGCCGCGCGGCCATCTGCGAATCCCCAGCCAACTGCCCAAATTTGATTGGTGCATCCATTTCGAGCTCAGCTCGTAGTATTAATAGATTCTGCATGGAAATCGGTCACGGCCTTGCACTAGTAACAAACAAGGTCAAATTAACATATCAAAACCCTTACTAAAGTCTCCAAACCCTCTACGTTTTATGTACGAATTTACTCACCCCTTATTCGCCCCGTCTCTTCCCCTGTTAGAGTTCACCCAAACCACGGGGTCGAAAACTGCACCGTCACTGTTAACTCATCCATTTATTCTATCTTGCCCCACTTTCTTTCCATCTCTAAGAAAAAGCGTTACAAAAACAAACTGTCCACGAGAATAGTTCAAGGACATTTGCACTGGCTAAAATCAACGAGACCATGAAATAAACACGCCGTGCCCCAGCACGACACTTCTAGTCCTAACCCTGACATCCCCCACCCCAGTGAAAATTTTAAGAAAAATTTACACGATAGGATCCAAGAAATCCCAAAGTTATTGTGGTAGGGGCTTAAGTAGTACTGTAGAAAAACGAGCCTTAAGCTTGAGAAGAAAAATCTAACTAAGAACGTGCATATTGGATGGACAAAAAGCATACAATTATTGATGTCACGTTCTATAGAATCTATTCTATGGAAACATTCTTACTGCACACAATCAAAATTCTCAGGAACATCTATAATAATAAATGAGTATATCACTGTATACTGCTGGATTAAAGTATAACTATTATCAAACAATGAAGCCTTACTGAAGGAATAGGCTCATAATTATCTAGTCAACACACATAATTGCTGCTTATATACACATTCACACACAATATATTGTTAATTAAAATACTGTGGTATCCAATGGCAGCAGTAGCTCTGGTAGCTTGGTTTGCCATGTCTCCATCTCATTGACCCGCTGACAAGGGCGTCAGGTTTGCCAGAAGTTCAGGTCACAGTCAGGAATGACGCTGGTGGAAAGAGGATATTCACATAAAAGGATTGTAAAACTGGTTCATAAAGTAATGAACAAGATAAATGTGAATCCATCCACCGTCTAGAATTGAGGGGGACAAGCACTATCCAACCCCAATACAAGACACAACACTCTTTAATAGGAAACTAAATTAGACGTGACAAAATATCAGCTTGGGAATTGTCACCGCCAGGGATAGCCCGGATAACAAACCGGTATTCCTGGAGTGCAAGACTCCACCTCGTTAATCGAGCATTTTTAGCCCTGTTAGCCTTTAAGAATAATAACGGACGATGGTCCGTTTCAATTATAAACTCGGACATGAGTAGATATCGCGAAAATGCGTTTACAGCAAAAATGATAGCGAGGCACTCTCGCTCGATAATTGCATAGCGGCATTCCCTATCTAGCAACTTGCGGCTGGCGTATAGACATGGCCGCAAGGTATCGTCTCGTTCCTGTAATAACACAGCTCCCAATCCCTTGTCCGACGCATCAGTGCGGACAATAAATATTTGGTTTATATCTGGAAGTATGAGAATGGGGGAAGTGGAAAACAGTTGTTGAACGGTACGAAGTGTATCAGCACATTCGGTTGTCCATTTTACTTTATTAGGAAAATTCTTTCTTGTGAGGTCCGACAACGGAGCTGTAAGCGAAGAAAAATTTGGAATGAATTTCCTATAATAGTTAAGAAAGCCCAATAAACTACGAACTTCTTTCTTAGTTCGAGGGGGTTGGAGCTTTAAGATGGTAGTTATCTTCTTGTCATCAGGAGTCTGAACGCCGTGGGCAATTGTATGGCCCAGAAAATTAATTTCATTATATCCTAAAAACACCTTACTGGGTTTCGCCGTAAGGCCAGCTCGACGAAGAGCAATAAGAACTTGTCGTAGGGCTACGAGGTGGCCCGACCAATTGGTTTCATAAATACAAATGTCGTCAAAATACGACAATACGGAATTCATACCCTGGAGCAATATTGTCATCATACGGGCGAAAGTGGCAGGGGCTGTAACTAACCCGAAAGGCATATAGCGCCACTGCATAAGACCCAACGGAGTCTGAAAAGCGGTATATTGCTTGCTATTCTCATCAAGCGGAATTTGCCAATAGCCTTTGGACAGGTCAATTTTAGAAAAAATCGTTGCCCTCGCTAACTGCGCAAAAAGATTCTCCTGGTTGGGAATCGGTTCAGCGTCATATATCGTAACCTCATTAAGTTTACGATAGTCAATACAAAAACGCACCGTATCATCTTTTTTTTTCACTAAGACGATGGGTGAGTTATATGGGCTCGTCGATCGCTCTATCACTCCCAGGTGAAACATGTTACGTACCTCGGTTATTATAGTCTCCTGTGCGTGCAGCGGACGCGGGTATGGTTTAACAAAGACGGGTATATCCGTCTTTAATCTTATAACATGCTGTACCAAAGAAGTATTACCTGGTAGATCAGTAAAGACCGTAGTAAACTCGTTAATCAAATCTCTTATATCTTGTCTTTGCGATTCAGATAAATCTGGATTTATATTTACATCCGAAGTGTTTTCAGAAGATCGAAGTGCGGGGATTGAATTCTCTATCTTAATAGGATCATCATCGTCAACTGAAACAAGGCCGCATTGGCCTGAGCAACCACATTTCGGCGATTATTCTGTCGATTATCATCGTCGGACAGGTACTGCTTTAACATATTTATATGGAAGACTTTGTCCTGTCCCCGAATCTTGATAAGATAATTTACTCGAGAAAGTCTCTTTAGAACTTTAAAAGGTCCCTTCCATGTAAGAAGGAGTTTATTTTTCGTCTCCGGAAGGAGAACAAGAGTTTGGTCTCCGACGGCTAAGGTTCGCAATCGGCTACCTTGATCACGATATAGTTTATAAAGACTAGCATGCGCAGCCGAAGATTTTTGTGCGAGCTGACATGCGTTAAGAATTCGATGCCGCAAGTCTACAACGTATTGATATGCAGACCGCGTATCGTTGTCGTCGGTGTCTGATCCGGCGAATAAATCATGGAGTATGGCCATTGGACCACGCGGCTTACGACCATACAATAATTCGAAGGGGGAAAAACCCGTCGATGCGTTCGGCAGTTCTCGGTATGCAAAAAGAATAGCGGGGAGTTGTCGATCCCAATCACTCGGCTTGTCGGCGGAAACTCGCGCAAGCATAGTTTTCATGGTAGCATTCCACCGTTCACAGCAGCCATTAGACTGTGGGTGGTATGGAGATGTCAATCTTTGTTTAATCCCGACCAATTCCAAGACTTTCTTAAAAAGCTCAGAGGTAAACTGTGGACCTCTGTCCGATAAAATTTCAACCGGAAACCCAAGACGCGAAAAAATAGTAATAAGGGCCTCAGCGACATGATCGGCTGAAATGTCTTTTAGCGGAATGGCCTCTGGCCAACGGGTTGCGTAGTCAATGACAGAAAGTATAAAACGATGTCCTCTGTCTGACTTGTGTAGGGGCCCAACTATATCTACGGCAACGCGCTCAAATGGTCTGGAGACCATAGGCATCTCCTGCAGAGGAGCCCTCGTTGCTCTACCTTTAGGAGTACGTCTGTGACATACGTCACATGTTGATACGAACCGGTTTACATCTGCGTAAATACTGGGCCAAAAAAATTGCGATAGTATTCGAGACTTAGTTCTGGCCTTTCCTTGGTGACCCGCCAAGGAAGTGTCATGCGCGAGACGGATAATGTCGCGACGAAAAGATCTCGGTACTACAAGCTGCATAACGGCCTCTCGCTTACTCCGAAAATTACGATATAATAAGTCATCTTTAATAAGAAACTTAGAGGTATTCGGCGCGGTAGGATCAACCTTAGCAAACAAATGTTTCAATGTGGGATCTGAATGTTGCTCATCATGAAATGCACTAGATGTTATGTTCACTTCAATAGTAGGATTACTCAATGGACTGTCTGCTCGTCGACTTGATTGTAGGCGTGTTGTCGCACAAGCAACACTCTCATCCTCAGTCCAAATTTCCAAGTTACCGATAGGAAACTTATTTACTTGAGGTACATTCCCTATGATTATATCAGCCACCGGATTAGGCAGTACACATGCAGTAACAATACCTGTGAGAAAAGGTGTATCAATATAAACTTCTGCAAGACGGAATCGCTCTACAGATCCGCCAAAAGTAATACAAGTTACATCCTTGTCCAAAAATTGTGTTGGACGGACTAGTGACTGTCGAACGCCGATAGTCGTGCATCCGGAGTCACGTAGAACAGAAGCGCGAATGGCGTTGACGCGGCCCTGGTAAAATGTTAATTCACCCAGTTCATGTAGGGCGGACATGACTGGAATAGCTTTTGATTGTCATGAAGATTCAGAATGACCGTCAGTCTCATAAGGTGTAGATTTAATCGAGCAGGCATTTGCCGATTCCATTTTCACGTTACAAAATTTTTGTATGTGGCCTACCCTATTACACCTAAAACACATAGTACGATTAGGATCGTTTCCACGATAAGGAAGACTCTGCGGTCTATCATAATCATGATTATTATCAAAATGCACTCGTCGCGGCGGTCCCTGAGGCCGGTTATATTGTTGGCCTGGATAGTTGCCACGATAATATGGGCGAGGCTCGTAAAAAGAGTAGCTCTGGTATCCTCGACGCGGGGATACATTACCTCGATTTGGAAAATCCCTCTGTCTAAAAAAAAACGGCTCTGATTGAGAGCGCGGATTTGGGGCCTGACGACGAGTCGGCCTTGAACGATCGTGTCCGGTTGGCGCTCCTTTGCCCACGTTGGCATAACACGGTGCTATAGTTGAAGGCTTTGCCAAAGGACGATTTGGGTGGGCGGACGCATAACGTTCCGCGCACGATGTGATTTCCTCAGAGGATGTCGGTGCCCGCTCTTTAAGGTGGGCAACCAAATCGGAATGACATGCTGTATAGATTTGGTCTTTTAAGACCAAATCATAAAGTTGAAGATAATTTCCGGTAGTCACGTTCGCGAGCTCGATCCAGCGATCTAAGTAATGTTTCAGCCGATTCACATAAGTTGAGAAATTTTCAGATGGCTCAGGTTTACATGCGCGAAATCTCTGATGAAAGCCATCCTCGGTATGCTGGAATCGCTTAAGCAGTGCTGTTTTAAGCTTGTCATAGTCGTTGGCATCCTCTACTTTGAGGCTATGAAATACTTCCAGAGCCTTACCTGTTAGTAAATTAGACAGGCATGAACTGTACATCGCCTGCTGCCATCCGACGCATTTAGCGTGTAGCTCGAACCGATGTAAATATGCGTCGATCCGGTCGAGTTTTTCATTAAACGTCGGCAGCTTTGGTTTGGTAGCATAAGTATTGGTGGCAGTAGTGGGGGTCACAAGCGATTTTCGCTCTAACTTCTTTATGGCGAGTTCATGCTCCCTTTCCTTTTCTCTCTCTCTTTCTTTTTCTCTTTCTCTTTCTCTTTCCTTTTCTCTCTCTCTTTCTTTTTCTCTTTCTCTTTCTTCTTTTTCTCTTTCTCTTTCTCTTTCCTTTTCTCTCTCTACTTCTTTTTCACTTTCTCTTTCTCTTGCTTCTTTTCGATCCTCACGATCTCGGTCTTGCTGTAATTGTCGTTCGCACCACGAGGCGCGTTCTTCTTCTGGTATACCCAGAACTTTGGCAGATTCAATGTATTTAAGAAACTCAGCCATGATATGTTAAAGTCTGTAATTAGTAAGTATTTACCTACTGTTAAGGTATATCGCGGTATCAATTATATTATCTCTAACAGTTATTATCTGTTAATATTAATTCAGTGTCTTATGTTAGCACTGCTTCGCGAAAAGAACGTTCTATCTCTCTCTGTAAATTGCAGGCAGTGTGTCTTCCACTGCAAAAAATTTTATCTCTTTCTCTCTGAATATGAATTCTAGTAAGGCAGTGCCGTCTATCCGTTGCTCCCACTGCAATAAAGTAAGGCAGTGCCGTCTATCCGTTGCTCCCACTGCAATAAAATATATCTATCGCCTTTAATGCGATAAATTAGTGTCTTGAGTGATCACTCTCAAAATTTATGTCTCTCTCAACGCGACGAACCAGTGTCCTCTGTTATCACTGTGAAAAATGAATCGCTCTCTCAATGCGACAAATCAAAAATATATCTCTCTCTCAACGCGACGAACCAGTGTACTATGTTATCACTGTGAAAAATGAATCGCTCTCTCAATGCGACAAATCAAAAATATATCTCTCTCTCAACGCGACAAATCAAAAATATATCTCTCTCTCAACGCGACAAATTTGAAATATCTCTCTCTTCTCAAAACGCGCACACGCAGTGTCTTCTGTTACCACTGCAAAATTATTCTCTCTATATTCAACGTGAAATTAGCACGTGAACAAAAATTTATTATATCTCTCTCTCTCTCATATGTCAATACCAGATTACAATTCAACGTGGTTTTAGCACGTGAAACACCTCAGGCATATATTGTAAACATAACAATGTTAGTATAGTAGTTTAAAGTTTATAAGGAAGCAAAAAGAAATACAATAAACAAGACGCTATACTGACAAGTAATACGAACGATAACAGACCCTACAAGTCCTAACTTATGTTACAGAAAGTTTAAGAAGAAGACAGGAGAGACATCTTCCTAAAGAAAAGTGAGGAAGTAAGAAAAACGCCACAATCTATACGAATAATGGATCCCTAAAAGAACTATTCACAGTGAAGCAAATCCCCCCGAGTTATAAATAGCCACCAAGGCACTCCAATATCCTTCGTAATGGCAAAGAAGATATGCTATACTATGATCCCAACCAACCTCCCGCTCTTAAACTAAACATATAGTAAATGGTAAAATAGCCTGGAAACACAGAGCGGAAAGTACGTCGCCCTCCTCAAGACTGTTAGATAGATGGTTCACTTAACTTTGTTTTTGAGGAATTCAGATGGTAAATATCCTCAAACCATAGCTCCAAGCCCAAAAAATGCGTTTCTGTCTCAGGTAGATCTGTACGGTGAAAGGTGTCCCTCGCCGGTGTCGTCGGGTCAATGGGATGTTGAGTTCACCATATGAAATTGAAACAAAATGTTAAATTAATACAGATTGCCTAAAATCTATAATAAAAGGACCTGAAAACAGAATGTTATAACAGTACAATATTAAATAATGGAATAAAAATACAATAGATTTTAAAATAATTTATCTATGGCATGGCGTTATTTAAGTTCTTTAAGGGTCCCTCTCCAGTGTTACGAGTTGGGTTATATGGAATTATTGGTGTTCGACTGCATTTAAAATATCGAGAGGTTTTTAGGATTTACTCTTCCATACCATGCCACATATACTAATAACAATTCGAATAAGTTTTATCAAGGACCTGCAGGGCCACAAATTTATTTACTTTAAAATCCCTAACAAATTTCGTCTAGCTCTTACATACTAAAAAGACAACATCAGCAGCATCAAATGAAAATTCAATAATATATCACTAGAAGTCTCCTCTAGATTCCTAAAAGATTATATCATTCTGACTCATTCACAATTTAATTATTACTTATCTATCTTTCAGGTATAGTCTGCCTACTATCTAACAAATAATATCCTAATGTCTCAGACGACAATGTTAACTCAGTTATTTGTGCCTACCGCTTATAAAGGATCAAACTCGTCAATACAACTGACGTAGTTAAGTTAGCTCTAGATCTACTCTAGGATGGGCTGGCAATCCCCAGCCTCATCCAGACACATCAATTTCAATTTACAAATGTGTATACCAGACATTCATGCTAGATCTAGTTGCAAGTTAAAATACATGGAAATCTTGCATTCTTCGGTAGCACTCCTACTGGAAAATTAAGATCAGCTTCACGTTCATTGTTGAATCAACAGGCAGACACTTACACTTGGTCCCTGATACGAGATCAGGGAGCCGGAGATAATAGCAGTAGACAATTTGTGGACAGCATATGGACTCATTCCAATGTCTATCATGGGCATAGACATGACTATAACAATCTTCTGATTCTCTCTGGCTGAATCCCGCCGACTACCTGCACAGATGGATAATTCTGCATGGAGTAGTGAAACATAAGAATGGCTCCGCCTATATACCGCGCGGCCATCTGCGAATCCCCAGCCAACTGCCCAAATTTGATTGGTGCATCCATTTCGAGCTCAGCTCGTAGTATTAATAGATTCTGCATGGAAATCGGTCACGGCCTTGCACTAGTAACAAACAAGGTCAAATTAACATATCAAAACCCTTACTAAAGTCTCCAAACCCTCTACGTTTTATGTACGAATTTACTCACCCCTTATTCGCCCCGTCTCTTCCCCTGTTAGAGTTCACCCAAACCACGGGGTCGAAAACTGCACCGTCACTGTTAACTCATCCATTTATTCTATCTTGCCCCACTTTCTTTCCATCTCTAAGAAAAAGCGTTACAAAAACAAACTGTCCACGAGAATAGTTCAAGGACATTTGCACTGGCTAAAATCAACGAGACCATGAAATAAACACGCCGTGCCCCAGCACGACACTTCTAGTCCTAACCCTGACAGTGTCATTAGAGAGTAGACGTTAACATTCCCTGCCTGGTCGACCGACATAATGAATGGTTTTTAGAGCGGGAAAAACAAAAAATGTGGCAAAGATTTGTCTTGGGGGCCATCCATGAAGATAGTTCGCCCCGAGGGCTGGACTGGGCTGGGCTGGGCTGGGATGGGGATGAGGGAGGTGGGGGTCCGCCCTAAACCGGGGACGTGGGGGGAGGGTCTCCCTGAGCCGTAAGCGTACGAAAATCCAACATGTCGGGAGGACAGTTTCCAGGGGGTTCACGTAAGATTTTCGGTTATGGCAATGAATAAAAAAAAGTTTGTTCCCCATTTACGTTTTTTGGACAGTATTAATTATCATAAAAAACAAACAAAACACAGACATTCTGTTGAAGGAAAGTCAGAAAAAGCTGTATGTAGCAAAGCCTCGTGCAAGAAATAACACAGAAGCGATAAAATAAAACGTAAATGAAAAGGGAAGTCAAATCAAGTTTCGGGTCAACTGACATTCTTCAGGAAGAAAACAACAGTGTCAGCCATCCGTTTGTACGTGATAGCTATCATGCTATCTCCAAGGGAAACCTACTCAAACAAATGAAAAGGAAACCAGCCGATAGCCGAACTAAGGGTAGCCACACAAAGGCCACCGAATTCGGTCACCGAGCCACTAGGCGCTTTAGGTGAGAAGAATTACAATACATAAACGGACCGAATATAAGTGGGCTCTGTGTGCAGTTGTTGAAATTATATAGTGCAATTCTTCTCACCTAAAGCGCCTAGTGGCTCGGTGGCCGAATTCGGTGGCCTTTGTGTGGCTACCCTAAAGCTTGATTTGCCTTGCCTTTCCCTTTTGCATATTATTGTGAAGCCAAGAATTAGATGGGGATGGCGAATAAAAATTACGAAAATCGAACGTACGCACTTTGGTGATGGCCCCTTGGAGTGCGGAAAAAAGGAAAGTGTGGCAAAGTTGGCCTTATTATTTTCTCTTGACAAACATGGATGACAATGCTGTCCTTTGTGTGTTAGGCACTTCAGTATCATGTGTGTGGACTGCCTGGATTATCCTCACAACATGAAATAACGATTTTTTTCGTTCATTCTGAAGATAAAAGGAAATTAGACAAAATAACAATAATAATAAAAAAAAAAAAAAAAAATAACCAATGGTTCTCTTTCATATCTGGTGGAAAGACCTGGCGACATTGTATGGAATTTGAGGGTGTTTAGGTCAGGAAACAAGGGCGGTGGGGGAGGAACCACTTATTGATTTTTTGGTATTTGTCTTGCACAAAGGAAGACAAGGAATGCCGGCTTTACATTAAAACAATTTTCAACCCGTTTAGATCTGGACTCCTCGGTCTAAATATCATATGTGTTGGAAACTGAGTCTCCCTGGTCCAAATTTTATTATTCTATGAAATGTGGAACCTTCCGAATAACTATAATGCAACCTCCCCCCCCCCCCCCCTCCCTTGCCCCAAAAGGTCTCCCAGCTGATACTCATTTTCTTATGTTACATTCTTAACCAGGGGTTTAATTTTAATCTTACAGCGACCCTTTTTCACGTATTCTGTTCAGCCCAAAGAGGTTATTATATAGCTAGAAGTCAGACTAGCGCTATGCAAGTCCCCGCGTGGCGTCGTCGGTAGGTGAAGTAAAGATGGCGGCCAACTTACGACAAGCCTGCCTCGACCTAGACAGTACAGATAAAGTAAAGCCAACTTACGGCAAGCCTGCCTCGACCTAGACAGAACAGATAAAGTAAAGCCAACTAACGCCAAGCCTGCCTCGACCTAGACAGTACAGATAAAGTAAAGCCAACTTACGGCAAGCCTGCCTCGACCTAG
>OZ007578.1:33797272-33842272 GCA_963931925.1 Onchidella celtica
TGTGTCGTTATTTTGTATCTACGTGGATATTTTCCAAGGTTAGTGTGAAGACACTTCAAGCTGTATTATTATTGTGCTGAAATATGCCTGAATGTAAGTTTCCGTTCAGAACACACCGAACAGGCATTATTTTCATCAAGATTTTTTTCTTAAGGGAGGATAGAGAGAGGGAGGGAGAAGAAAAAAGGTGAAAGAGAGAGCGAGAGAGACAGGGGGGGAAGAGAAAGAGAGAGAGGGAGAGAGAGAGAGAGAGAGAGAGAGAGAGAGAGAGAGAGAGAGAGAGAGAGAGAAAGAGAGAGAGGGAGAGAGGGAGATATCAATGTACGGGGTCATGTATAACAGGAAAGCTTGCGGTTGTTGTAACAGTGGGGAACCAGTTTTTATTTTTGTACTCCCCAAAAAACGAGAATTATGCCATGCAGGCGAACCAACAGCTAATATTTAGGTTTGGGGACAATGAAAAAAATTATGTTATCAAACACTGATTATAGCTGTCTTTCACGTCTTCTCTTAAGCTCATAATTACAGAACCAGGATATTATACCTGGAACCACAATATGGCCACAACAACAGCCACAATAAAGCTAGACTAATCTTGGAATCTTGTTAAGCTGGGAATTTTATAAAAACTGTCAGTCCAGACAGTAATTAAATTCTTCCGTAAACGGAGACACGTTGGTCTAGGGGCGATGTGCGCTTCTCTCATATCGAAGGTTCCGGGTTCGATTCCCGGTCGGTGCAGGCATCTTGGATTGTTGGTTTTTTTTTTTTTGGGGGGGGGGGGGGTGAGGATTCCTGTCCCTGATCCTATAGCAGATAGGATTGAGCATCTAGTCTTCTCGGTTAAGGACGAACAACTCGGAGGGCCCGTGCGCACGCTGCGCACTTTTAAGATACCTCGGCGGTTGGAAAGCGAGAAAAGCAAGCTGGACAAGGCCGCTGCCCGGGGAAAATTCTAAAAACCCATCGCTATCACAAAAACATACTGAAACAAGGACAAGAAACGTGAGGTGAGACTGCCAAAAGGCAGCGAACCTCCTGAGGTATAGATCTAAAAGAGTGATCAAATTCTGGTCTGAGAATATATTCATTAAGTTTGAAAGTAGAGAGCAAAGCAAAAACAAAATCACACAAACTAGGAACGTCTCTACTTCGTGATGCATTCCAGACAGGACTTTTTTTTTGTTTGTTTTGTTCTTCCATTTCATTTTGCTGTATTTTATTCCGGCCTCAAGAAATTTCGTTTTATCCAAGGTCATTATAACCCTTTAACCGCCAATTCAAAACCTACACAGGGACATAATAATATTTATGTAAACAACAACAAAAAAAAACAACAACAAAGGATTGAAAAAAAACAACAACTAAATCCTACACGGCCACCATGCCTCTTAGCCAAACCGAGAGATGAAATTGTCCTCCGTAGACTCAGTCTGGGTCAAAGCCACCTCACACGTAGTTTTCTACTCCGAGGGGAGTGAAGATTCTGATGTGGACCTGCAGCCCATCTTGTCCTGTCTGAAGGAGATTGAAATCTGCAAGTTAATAAAGAGTAGATTTTCTTATAATATTTACCAACTGCATTTTACAGAAAGGCCTACTTTATAGTACAGCCCTGTCCTTTAAATTGTTAATTTCACTTTTATTATTAAAGTTGAAGACTAACACGATATAAGATACTGAAAAAAAAAAAAAAAACGTGGAAGACGCTAATTGGCCTTGATCGTGCCGACATGTCGTTAAACCCAAACTCAGAGTCTCTCCCCTCGCTGCCCGTAGCAATTCTAACATTGGAGTACTTGCAATAAATAATATGTTACTTAATGGTCAAGTCCCGCGACACAATCATCATTCAGATACCTCCATTAGTCGTTACAAAATTAAACACAAACAGAAAAAAACAACAAACTGTCGTTTTACTCCTTAAGAAATTGACGAAATATTATAAAAACCACAGACAAACTGTGGGGTCGCAGCGAGGCTTTTTTTCTTTGCTTTTTATTGTATCGTTTCGGTATTATTCCTTACGAGAGGCTTTGCTACAGGCCACAGTGTTCTTTTTGCCACTATTTGGCTTTAGTCTTTGGGGCTGATTAAACTCACAAGCCGAGCCGAGAATTTTGAAGACAATGCCACCACTCTGAAAAGACATCACATTTTCCGTGCTACAAATTCCCATCAATGACAGCAGTGACTGTTTTGCAGCATGAAGTGAAAACCTGTGCAAGATTCTCTTGCAATTTTGATCATTAAATTAATTTTAGCCCCGACCCAGTCACTTGTCTTGCTTCATTCTTCCTCTCCCACTTTTTCTGAGCACTTACCGGGCATAAACTTCTAAAGACCTCTCTCTTATCATGAATTTGATATTAGTGATGCAGTAAGAGATGGATGAAGAGAAAAGAGAATAGGGGGGAAAAGTAGTAACAGAAAGATTGATAGATGTAGTACATATAACAGTGGCAGTATGAATTTAAGAAGATGGTCGTATCTGATCTTGTTCTTGTTTTAGATAAATATTAACTGCTTATTTTATAGTATAATACTGTATGTTGATGTTTGTTACAGGTGAATAAGTATGTTGAAATAAATGTACGTTTTGTTTCTTTTTGCTTTTCGACAGTGTTGAAACAGGCAACGTTATCCATAGGACCCAGATAGAGAGGGGGACCAGTGCCCTGTACATCAGCAGTAGGGGTGAGTAACAAACATGCATGAGTACTGCCAGACAACATACTTACGTCACAGCAAAAGCATTTTCTTTGTCGTTAACCCGGTCAAGAAACACGAGCATTTGCGGAGGATCTACTTTCAAAGAACGGTTCTTTTTTTTATTATTATTATTATTCCGTTTATCTTTTTAATTTGAAATGTCGTAACTGCTCGTCAAAAGGCAAATGGCGAATCATTGCATTCCTGAGGAAAAGGGACATCGGGTAATATTACAGAAAAAGAAATTCGTCAATAAGAAAATGTAATAATCCATTAGAATCATAATAGCACAGGTCACCAAATGCCAGGAAAAGAAGCAGTTTTTATTCCTTAATAATTATCTCAAATATGTCGAAAATGACTTATGCCATAAGTGTAGAACAGTGACGATGTATTCACTACGCTTTCATAAATGTTTTGGTTATGATCGTTTGAAACAGACCAACTGCATTCCCAGTTAATAAAGAGAGAAAGGGGTTTAAAGAATGAAGCGAGCTCTAGCTTGATATCCAGATCATCTATCAGAGATGACCGTCATACGTGCCCGTGGCGTCCATCAGGGATACACATTTTATAAACATTTTTTGTTGAAGGGATCAGCGCGCGGAGTGCCTATGAGGACTTCTATCTTTCCCCCGAAAAGAAGAATGGAAAGTCCTGAGAGGATGACATTGCCGGAGACGTTAAGTTTGAGTTAACGTACGTACGCACGTACATACATACATACATACATACATACATACATATCAGTATCTTTATTTCTCTATAATACATTATAATACAAGTAATGTAACATCATAGAAAAATGATGATGAGAAATACGTCAAATGGATTATAGCGTGCTGGATACAGGTAAACAGGAAACAAGATTCATGAAGAATATTATAATAATGATATAAAAGGTAATGACACAGTACATAGATTATAGAGGATGGAATTTACAACGGCGTTTCCATATGTGATGGGATGAGAATATGGCACTATTGCTTAAGTATTTGCAGAGACCCCTGATTTCATATTTTCTGATATTTAGTTGGAACAATCCTTTAGAAAAATTTTTATGAATGTGGCCCAGACTGCCAACAATCAAAACAATTACACGGGTGTTAAAGCCCATTTTGTTTATCTCCATACTGAGGGGGAAATATTTATTACATACATACATGCATCCATGCATCCATACATACATACATACATACATACATCCATCCATCCATCCATCCATCCATCCATCCATCCATCCATCCATCCATCCATCCATCCATCCATCCATCCATCCATCCATCCATCCATCCATCCATCCATCCATCCCTACCTACCTACCTACCTACCTACCTACCTACCTACCTACCTACCTACCTACCTACCTACCTACCTACCTACCTACCTACCTACCTACCTACCTACCTACCTACCTACCTACCTACCTACCTACCTACCTACCTACCTACCTACCTACCTACCTACCTACCTACCTACCTACCTACCTACCTACCTACCTACCTACCTACCTACCTACCTACCTACCTACCTACCTACCTACCTACCTACCTACCTACCTACCTACCTACCTACCTACCTACCTACCTACCTACCTACCTACCTACCTACCTACCTACCTACCTACCTACCTACCTACCTACCTACCTACCTACCTACCTACCTACCTACCTACCTACCTACCTACCTACCTACCTACCTACCTACCTACCTACCTACCTACCTACCTACCTACCTACCTACCTACCTACCTACCTACCTACCTACCTACCTACCTACCTACCTACCTACCTACCTACCTACCTACCTACCTACCTACCTACCTACCTACCTACCTACCTACCTACCTACCTACCTACCTACCTACCTACCTACCTACCTACCTACCTACCTACCTACCTACCTACCTACCTACCTACCTACCTAATACCTACCTACCTACCTACCTACCTACCTACCTACCTACCTACCTACCTACCTACCTACCTACCTACCTACCTACCTACCTACCTACCTACCTACCTACCTACCTACCTACCTACCTACCTACCTACCTACCTACCTACCTACCTACCTACCTACCTACCTACCTACCTACCTACCTACCTACCTACCTACCTACCTACCTACCTACCTACCTACCTACCTACCTACCTACCTACCTACCTACCTACCTACCTACCTACCTACCTACCTACCTACCTACCTACCTACCTACCTACCTACCTACCTACCTACCTACCTACCTACCTACCTACCTACCTACCTACCTACCTACCTACCTACCTACCTACCTACCTACCTACCTACCTACCTACCTACCTACCTACCTACCTACCTACCTACCTACCTACCTACCTACCTACCTACCTACCTACCGACCTACCTACCTACCTACCGACCTACCTACCTACCCACCTACCTACCCACCCACCCACCCACCCACCCACCCACCCACCCACCCACCCACCCACCCACCCACCCACCCACCTACCCACCTACCCACCCACCCACCCACCTACCCACCTACCTACCTACCTACCTACCTACCTACTTACCTACCTACCGACCGACCGACCGACCGACCTACCGACCTACCTACCGACCGACCTACCGACCGACCTACCTACCTACCTACCGACCGACCTACCTACCTACCTACCTACCTACCTACCTACCTACCTACCCACCTACCCACCTACCCACCTACCCACCTACCTACCTACCTACCTACCCACCCACCCACCCACCCACATACATACATACATACATACATACATACATACATACATACATACATACATACATACATACATACATACATACATACATACATACATACATACATACATACATACATACATACATACATACATACATACATACATACATACATACATACATACATACATACATACATACATACATACATACATACATACATACATACATACATACATACATACATACATACATACATACATACATACATACATACATACATACATACATACATACATACATACATACATACATACATACATACATACATACATACATACATACATACATACATACATACATACATACATACATACATACATACATACATACATACATACATACATACATACATACATACATACATACATACATACATACATACATACATACATACATACATACATACATACATACATACATACATACATACATACATACATACATACATACATACATACATACATACATACATACATACATACATACATACATACATACATACATACATACATACATACATACATACATACATACATACATACATACATACATACATACATACATACATACATACATACATACATACATACATACATACATACATACATACATACATACATACATACATACATACATACATACATACATACATACATACATACATACATACATACATACATACATACATACATACATACATACATACATACATACATACATACATACATACATACATACATACATACATACATACATACATACATACATACATACATACATACATACATACATACATACATACATACATACATACATACATACATACATACATACATACATACATACATACATACATACATACATACATACATACATACATACATACATACATACATACATACATACATACATACATACATACATACATACATACATACATACATACATACATACATACATACATACATACATACATACATACATACATACATACATACATACATACATACATACATACATACATACATACATACATACATACATACATACATACATACATACATACATACATACATACATACATACATACATACATACATACATACATACATACATACATACATACATACATACATACATACATACATACATACATACATACATACATACATACATACATACATACATACATACATACATACATACATACATACATACATACATACATACATACATACATACATACATACATACATACATACATACATACATACATACATACATACATACATACATACATACATACATACATACATACATACATACATACATACATACATACATACATACATACATACATACATACATACATACATACATACATACATACATACATACATACATACATACATACATACATACATACATACATACATACATACATACATACATACATACATACATACATACATACATACATACATACATACATACATACATACATACATACATACATACATACATACATACATACATACATACATACATACATACATACATACATACATACATACATACATACATACATACATACATACATACATACATACATACATACATACATACATACATACATACATACATACATACATACATACATACATACATACATACATACATACATACATACATACATACATACATACATACATACATACATACATACATACATACATACATACATACATACATACATACATACATACATACATACATACATACATACATACATACATACATACATACATACATACATACATACATACATACATACATACATACATACATACATACATACATACATACATACATACATACATACATACATACATACATACATACATACATACATACATACATACATACATACATACATATTATAATCTTTATTTCCACTGAAATACATTACAATTGCATGTACTGATACAATATAAATAAACATTGCATCTGTGTGGAAATTGTGGCTGTGATAGGCTAGGAATAGATGGAAGGTTGTCTGTGAAAGATGGGAACTCAAGAGTTGCACAGTAGGACTTGTACAGTTAGGTGTTAGAAATCAATAGCTTTGAAATGATGTTTACATCGCTCCTTCCATGCCTGGTATGATCCAATGATGGCGCTTAAGCTACAGTAGCTGCTTAGGAAGTTTGCCTCTGTTCTGCTTACATCCAACTTCAGCAGCCCAGTTTTAAATTTCTGATGCACAATGCCCAAAGTTCCTACGATCAATACAATAACCTCACACTGATATCCTGTATTATTGATGTCAAGAGACAATGGGAAATACTTGTTGAATTTTTCTTGGTAACATGTGTTTATGTGTGCATCAAATGGAACTGATATTTCAACAAGTTTTGCTTTTTTCTGTTGGTGGTTTATGATGGTGATATCAGGTCTCGTGTGTGTTTGCTGGAAAACGTCTGTATGTGATTGTTGGTCTGTGAGGAAATGACTACGCTTAATCACAGTGTCCCTCATAACAGTCTTTTCTTTGTTAAACCAGGCAATTTTTGCGTGAATAATGTCCACAATTCTGTTGTGCCTGCTCTGGTATATTTTCTGCTGTTTCGTGCAGCCGCTCAGGACGTGGGAGGCGGTTTCTGTCGGGTGATTGCAGATCTTGCAGCTTTTGGTGTATGTCTGAGGGTAGTAGATAGATAAGAGGCTTTCACATTCCAAGAGCTGCAATCTGCCTCGACACACGAACGATCGTAACTTGTCATTTATTTTGTGGTTTGTCAGGACTGCGGCAGAATGTTTATAGTCTGCTTTAGTGGCCTCTCTCACTATTCTGCCCTGTGAGGATTTGCTGACGAGGTCTTCATGGAATGCTCTGACCTTGAATGTCTTGTAGGCCATGTAAAAGGCCTCAGCGGATCTGAACGATAATGTTGTTTCTTCGTCTGCCTAGGAATAGATGGCATACATACATACATACATACATACATACATACATACATACATACATACATACATACATACATACACACATACATACATACATACATACATACATACATACATACATACATACATACATACATACATACATACGTACGTCTTCAATGTTGTTGACATCTCCGTTTCTCTTTGGTATCATTGTGATGATGCCGTGTTTCCAATCAGGTGGTACGCGCTGGTGGGTCAAGCAAATGTTGAAGATCACTGTAAAGATAGGGGCAAGTTTGTTTACTTTTTTCTTAATTGTGTCGTACGTGACGCCATCAGCGCCGGGGGATTTCCGTGTTGGTAATGTTTTTATCGCTGACTTCACTTCATCGACTGTAAATAAGTCGGTGTGAGGCAGCCAATCTGGTGATGGTATGCTGACCTCGTTGTCCCAAGGTTGTTCGGTGAGGGGTGTGTCAAGTTTACGAGCACACCTTGACCTGAAATGTTTCTCTACTGTGGAGATATCGATTTCACAGCTATTACTGGAAACAATGCAATCGTTTTTGATAATATCTATGGCTCTTTTTTGATCCTTGTCTAGTACCACGAGCAGTTCTTGCTTTGATAACCTTTTGTTGTTGTTGTCTGTTGATCTGTTAGATTTATTTCGAAAGAAAGGACACAGTTCAGTTCTTAAGAAAAACAGTGTTTGTTGAATGAATGCGGTGATCGATTGTCGTTCGTTTTCGGTGTTTGATGTTGTGTCTTTCGCATGTTCTGGCGTTTCTTCTGGTGTTACGACAGGAAACTTTAGAAGGATTCTCTTGATAAATTTGAGAAATTCTATGCTGAATGGCTGGCCATCGGGTCTTAGATCTTGAAACTCGCCGTCTTTCACAAACACACTACACAAAACAGACACGATTCGCAACCACCACACAGGGTTGGGATGGATAAATGTTTTCTTTACGTGGATAGGAGCCGTTGAAATAGTTTCTCTAAACCTGGCCTCAGCCTCAATAAAGTCATTCCAAGACTCTCGTTTGTCTAAAAATCTTGACCATTGTTGTATGCTGTTCGTATCAAAGTCTAGTAGGCCTACCGTACTGCCATTGCACTGTGTGGGTCTAGATCTAGATGTAAACAAACCGCTCCGGTTGGAATCCAAACGAATTTTTCCACTTGCAATGGCACTTTTTGTCAGAATCTTGATCTTTGTGACCAGCCCAGCACGCTGGTCATCCATTTCTGCGTTTTCGACGGCAGTGACGACGGGTATGAACAACAAAATCTGCTAAACGATCAGGAGCACACAAAGTGTGTCTGACCCGTCCGCCATCTTGCCATACATACATACATACATACATACATACATAAATAAATAAATAATAGTTCGTCCATCAGGTATGATGATGACCTTAACAACACCAGAGGAATAAAGAACAGAAATTGTTGAGAATTTCAACACATGGATAATAAAGAGAACTAAAGGACACAGAGGACAGAATGGAAAGACTGTTCTTTCATGACTTATGGCTTCTCATGTGACTGATAAGTCCTATTTTTGCCCTGCAGACCCTTCCGCATAAATGACAAGAGGGCTCCGTTGGTTCAGTACCACTGGGCCTTTTCTTGCGCCGTTCTCTTTTTTTGATAGCCTGCTGGACTCTGTCAGCTTCCCATGCTTTGCTGCCTCTGGTAAGGGCCGCCCTCCAATTTGCACGATCAAGCGAGAGCTTTTCCCACTTACTCACATCAATGGCAAAGGCCATACATACATACATACATACATACATACATACATATCAATATCTTTATTTCTCTATAATACAATACAAGTAATGTAACATCATGGAAAAATGATGATGAGAAATACATCAAAATGGATGGTAGCATGCTGGATGCAGGTAAACAGGAAACAAGACTCATGAAGAATATTGAAATAATGATATAAAAGGGTAATGACACAGTACATAGATTATAGAGGATGGGATTTACAACGGCGTTTCCATATGTGATGGGATGAGAATATTGCACTATTGCTTAAGTATTTGCAGAGACCCCGGATTTCATATTTTCTGATATTTAGTTGGAACAATCCTTTAGAAAAATTTTTATGAATGTGGCCCAGACTGCCAACAATCAAAACAATTACACGGGTGTTAAATCCCATTTTGTTTATCTCCATACTGAGGGGGAAATATTTATTAAATTTATTTTGGTAGCAGTTTTCAATATGGGCATCAAAACAGACTGCAACCTCTACAAGCCATACTCTTTTGTGTTCACGATCAATAATTGTAATATCAGGCCTGTTGGCAGTGGTGTCAAAATTTTCCTGGGTGTTATCAAAATGAGCTGGCCTTAAAGGTGTGTCTTTTTTCAATGAGACATGCGTGTTCCTTTTGTACACATCACTTACTTTCTCAAAGATCTTATTGACAACTTTGTTGTGTCTTTGCTGGTAAAGCGGCTTCAGTTTTTTACATCCATTCAAAACATGGGATACTGTCTCAGCATAGAAATTACAAAGTTTACATGTTTTTGAATAACTGTTTGGATAGTATGTGTGCAAAAGACTCTCACATTCAAGCACTTGCATCCTCCCTTTCACACAAAACGTTCGTACTTTATCACTTATTTTGTGGTTGGTTAAAAAGTTACAAGATACAGTATAATCAATGTTGTTCCCATTTTCTCTAATTATTCTTCCTTGTGATTTCAAACTTTTCAGTTCTTCAACAACATTATTTAGTTTCACATTTTTATAACATTTTTGAAATTTCACATGATCATGAAGAGAAAAATGAACATCATCATCAACCTCGACATTGTATTTAAAGATATTGTTAGATTCCTGTAGTTCAATTTTTTCTCTGGCACACACCTCCTGGAGGTTCACCCAATTTGATTTTGACCAGTTGACCTTGCTTTTCTTATTAAGTTGACCATTTTCTTTTAGTTCATATCCTGCGAAATTTATATTTTCTCCATCACTCTCTACTTTTGACACTTTTCTTTTAGTCATATGCAAATCAAGTGACTGGGTCGCAGCATTTTTGACTAAAACATCATCATTATTCAACATTTCTAGGTGAAAAGCAAGGTGTTTAGCGTGGTATAAAATGGCAGGATTAGGAACTCCGAGACCCCCTTGGGCTCGTGGACTGAAAAAGAAATTTCTAGATGTAGATTCATTTAGACCCAGCCATGTTCTAACATTGTTTACAATTTCATCTTCGATCTCCTTTAGGTGTTTTTCAGTAAAGATTAAATTAGAAAAGTAGAATAGCACAGGGCTAATACACATGGGGCTCAATAGCTGGAGTTTAGCAGATGATGGCAATGGGGCAAGACTGATTCTTGTTATGTTTGTTTTGAATTCGGCTATCACAGAGCATACCTGGGAAATCCCACTGGTGTTTTGGATATTAATGTCATGACCCAAATATTTATAGCTATTTTCTTTTGTCAAAACAGGAATGCTCTGATCTTGCACTTTAACATCAGCATTTGTTTTGCTGTTTGCCCAGTTATTTCCCGTGCGCTGTCCAAATGTAACGGCACACTTTCGTGGCTTTACATCCATACCAGTGGTGTTCAAAAAAGTACTGGTCTTATTTGTCATTATATTCATATCGTTGATGTTTGCACTTAAAAGACTTACATCATCAACATAGCCTTGAATAGGGTTAGGTACTTGGTATGGTGGGAAACTTTGTTCAACCCATCTTAACCAACAGTCAATCCCCTGTTCAAAAAGTATTACAGACCATGGGCAACCTTGGATTATCCCCTTTTCCCGAACAATTTTGTCTGTTACCCCTTTGCCAGTTTTCACCTGAAAACTAGACTCACTATAGATGTCTTTAGTTATATTAATATATAAGTCAGGGTAGCCATATCGTTTAAGTTCATTGAACATAGTCTGGTGGTCGATACTTCCAAAAGCGTCTTTGATGTCAACAAAACATAGGCATATTTTTGAGGTACAATGTAAGAAGTCACTTATGGCTGTCTTTAAACAGAAAACGTGTTCCTGGAGACCATTACGTGGCAGCGATCCCTTTTGTCTCGGTGACAGGCGCTGAGTAGAGGCGATCCACGGCATCATCCGCGACTGTATGAGTTTCATAAACAGTTTATAAGAAGAAGGCAGAAGGGAGATGGGTCTCCAGTCTTCAATGTTGTTGACATCTCCGTTTCTCTTTGGTATCATTGTGATGATGCCGTGTTTCCAATCAGGTGGTACGCGCTGGTGGGTCAAGCAAATGTTGAAGATCACTGTAAAGATAGGGGCAAGTTTGTTTACTTTTTTCTTAATTGTGTCGTACGTGACGCCATCAGCGCCGGGGGATTTCCGTGTTGGTAATGTTTTTATCGCTGACTTCACTTCATCGACTGTAAATAAGTCGGTGTGAGGCAGCCAATCTGGTGATGGTATGCTGACCTCGTTGTCCCAAGGTTGTTCGGTGAGGGGTGTGTCAAGTTTACGAGCACACCTTGACCTGAAATGTTTCTCTACTGTGGAGATATCGATTTCACAGCTATTACTGGAAACAATGCAATCGTTTTTGATAATATCTATGGCTCTTTTTTGATCCTTGTCTAGTACCACGAGCAGTTCTTGCTTTGATAACCTTTTGTTGTTGTTGTCTGTTGATCTGTTAGATTTATTTCGAAAGAAAGGACACAGTTCAGTTCTTAAGAAAAACAGTGTTTGTTGAATGAATGCGGTGATCGATTGTCGTTCGTTTTCGGTGTTTGATGTTGTGTCTTTCGCATGTTCTGGCGTTTCTTCTGGTGTTACGACAGGAAACTTTAGAAGGATTCTCTTGATAAATTTGAGAAATTCTATGCTGAATGGCTGGCCATCGGGTCTTAGATCTTGAAACTCGCCGTCTTTCACAAACACACTACACAAAACAGACACGATTCGCAACCACCACACAGGGTTGGGATGGATAAATGTTTTCTTTACGTGGATAGGAGCCGTTGAAATAGTTTCTCTAAACCTGGCCTCAGCCTCAATAAAGTCATTCCAAGACTCTCGTTTGTCTAAAAATCTTGACCATTGTTGTATGCTGTTCGTATCAAAGTCTAGTAGGCCTACCGTACTGCCATTGCACTGTGTGGGTCTAGATCTAGATGTAAACAAACCGCTCCGGTTGGAATCCAAACGAATTTTTCCACTTGCAATGGCACTTTTTGTCAGAATCTTGATCTTTGTGACCAGCCCAGCACGCTGGTCATCCATTTCTGCGTTTTCGACGGCAGTGACGACGGGTATGAACAACAAAATCTGCTAAACGATCAGGAGCACACAAAGTGTGTCTGACCCGTCCGCCATCTTGCCATACATACATACATACATACATACATACTTCGAGAATTTTATTGACTATATGATTTTTCACATGCAATGAACAATCCAATTGCATAATCACATATTCAACATAATATATCAGCTTACAAGCATACCAACAACTTAAATAGTGTAATACAATGAAACTGTATAATAGTAATATAGTGTATGGAGTAACCAACATGCATTGTAATGAGAATGCATAGCAGTAATATAGTGTATGGAATAACCAACATGCATTGCATTGATAAAAGCCTTTTGACTGATAAAAAACGAAGAAAAAAGGGAGTGAATGCACCACTGAAAGCTACTGTATATGACAAAATATTGTTAGAGATGAATTAGATTAAATGATATCTTTTCTTCCAGACCCTGTGTGACCCAATAATAGCACTGATACTCATGAATTTACAAAACTGGTTTATTTCACTGTTAGTGAAACCCAACAACTTCAAACCTGATGCTGACTTATTGTGCACTGTCCCCAGTGAACCCACAATAAAGACAATGATTTTACTTGTGTATCCCATATCATTGAAATGATTATGTAGTGGTAAATACTTCAGAAATTTTTCATTAAAACAAATATCAATAAACCTATCAAAGGGAACAGAGACTTCCACTATAAACACAATTTTCTCTTTCTCATCAATAATCAATATATCAGGTTTGTTGGGGATGTTGTTTTCAACATTGATACATTTGTTGGTACTGATAATGCACTGATCACTTGCAAGTTTTTTGTTGATATTTTCAAACAAAAAGTCTACAATTTTGTCGTGTCTCTCTGTGTAGAAACCTTTAAATCTCTGGCAACCATTAAGTATATGTGAGTTGGTGTCATAAGGCTGATTACACAAGGGACATGATCTTTGAAAGGACAGTGGGTAGTATTTGTTCATGTTTGCGTTTGTTTCTAACAATTGTAATCTCCCTTTCATAGCAAATTTAATGATAGCATCGTTGATATTTGCATTTTTAAAAACAGTACTGGATGATGAGTGAATGTTTGCATGTACTTTGTTAACAATTTGTCCTTGTTGCTCTAGATTACGCCAGTAATTGATATCATCTTGTATTCTTTGACTTTTTAGAAATGTAGACACTTTATTTATATCACTGGTATGAATTATAGAACCATTGCCGTCATTTATCGATAAGGTGTAACAATCATTTTCTATATCATATCCTAAACAAGTTTTCAATTTACAACATAATCTGTTCATTTCCACAAATTCAGAAGCCCCCCAGTTAACTTTACAAAGTTTATTCAAAGTATTGCTGTTTGTCAGTTCGTATCCACCAAAATTAGGTTGTATGTTATGTCCAACTAGTGGGACCTTCCGTTTCGTCATATGCAGATGAAATGCATCACGTGTGGTCTTTTTTACCTGTTCATCATCACAGTTCAACATAGACAAAATAAAAGTGACTTTTTTGACATAATACAATGTGGAAGGTTTTTGTATTCCAAGGTACAAAAATAAATGAACGAGTTGTTGAGTCATTAAGATTAAATGCATTCCTAATAAAATTAACAATACATGTTTCAAGATGGGTCAACATATTGTCTGTGAATAAACTATATATATGGCCTTTAGCGTCTTTACAGACGGTCTTAGCAGCTAGAATATTCACTTTCACTTTGATTGACAGCTTCTCTCGTGGCTTATTCTACCAATGTTTGACCCAATAGTGCGATGGCAGTGATTGCAGGTCAGTCTTTTGGGTTCACTTTGGCGAGTGTTTTCATTCCGCCTCTGTCGTTTTGTCAGGTATGTTTCTTTTGCCTTGAAGTCTATTGCGAGCGTGCCACTGCGCAATTTTTGTCTCCATCTGCTTCGATCAATTGCAAGGTTCTCCCATTCATTGGGGTCGATGTTGAATGCTTTCATCGTGACCTTGCAAGTGTCTTTGAATCGCAGATGTGGCCTACCTCTGGGTCGGTTGCCAGTAGCAAGTTCCCCGTAGAGAATTTGTCTGGGGATGCGATCATTTTCCATACGGTGGAGATGTCCAAGCCACCGCAGTCTTTTTTTGCCTAGGAGAGCCTGAGTTGATGGAATGTTGGCTCGGCTCAGAACTTCGATATTTGAGATCCTGTCTTGCCACTTGATCTTGAGAATTTTGCGTAGGCAGCGCAGGTGGAAGGAGTTGAGGGATCTTTCATGTTTGGAGTAGGTGGTCCATGTCTCTGAGCCATACAGCAGGGTGCTTAGGACGCAAGTTTGGTACACGAGTACCTTTGTTTTGATGGTCAGCTTGCTATTGTTCCACACCCTTTTTGAGAGTTTGCCAAAAGCTGTGGCCGCCTTTCCTATTCTGGCATTTATTTCAGTTGTTATGTCTGTGCTACCACTGATGGTTGAGCCTAGGTAGCAGAATTTTCCCACTTGCTCCAGAGGAGAGCCATTCAGCATGATTGGGTTGGGGTTTCTCAAGCCTTGTGTCAAAACTACAGTTTTTGAGACACTGATCCTTAGCATGAATTTGTCACAGGCTTTGGCAAGGCTATTGATGAGAGCCTGGAGCGTGGTTTCATCGTGGGCCACGATTGCAGCATCATCTGCGAAGAGGAGCTCTTGTAACATAATATGCTCTGTACGAGATTTTGCTTTTAGTCTGGCAACATTAAAAATGGAGCCGTCCACTCTGGTGTTAATAAGTACTCCACCTGAACATTGACCAAAGGCATTCTTGAGTAAGGCTGCAAAATATATACCAAATAAGGTAGGAGCAAGAACACATCCCTGCTTCACACCGCTGTTTACAGCAAATGAATTGGATGTGCAGCCTTCAAAGTTGACACATGCCCTCATGTCAGTGTGGAAGGATGCAATAAGTTTTAGCAATGTTGGTGGACAGCCTATGGATTTAAGGACTGCATACAGGCCAGATCGGCTTACGGTGTCGAAAGCCTTTGTTAGGTCCACAAAGCATGTTATAAGCGGCCTGTTTTGTTCTTTACATTTTTCTTGGATTTGCCGAAGTGCAAATATCATGTCAATAGTTGATCGTTTGCTTCGAAAGCCACATTGTGTTTCTGGTAAGACTTTTTCCGCCAGTTGTTGAAGGCGGCAGAGGATGACGCGAGCAAAAGCCTTTCCAGTAATGCTGAGGAGGGATATGCCTCGATAGTTGTTGCAGTCGCCTTTGTCTCCTTTGTTCTTGTAAAGTGTGACAATTTTGGCGTCTCTCATATCATGTGGTATCACGCCTTCTTTCCAACACTGCAGTAACAAATTATACAGGTGTGGTAATAGTGGGCCTTTTAGGTCTTTTAATACCTCTGCAGGAATGTTGTCACTTCCTGTGGCTTTTCCAGCAGACAGGTGGTCGATTGCATTGGAAAGCTCGACTAAGGAAGGTTCAGCGTCAAGTTCGGCCATTATTGGCAGTTTTTGGAGGTGTTCCTCAAAATCTGGTGGAATATTTTTCTCAGTTGAATACAACAGAGAGTAATGCTCTACCCACCTATTCAGTTGTTCATTTTTATCTGTGATGGGTTCACCATTTACAGACTTAAGTGGGGCGCTTTTGGTGATGATTGGCCCAAGAGCTACTTTCATCTGACTAAAGGCGGTTTTCATATCTCCCTTTTCATTTGCCTCTTGTATGCTGTTACACAAGTCTGTCCAGTATTTGTTGGCGCAACGTCTTACTTCCAGCTGAAGTTTAGCTTTTGCATTTTTCAAACAAGTTTTTGTACTCTGATTGCAATTTTTGTTATACTCATTGAAAGCAGATTTCTTTTGCTCAATGAGAGGTAGGAGAATTTCGCTGTTCTGGGCTACCCAGTCGTTGTTTGAAACTTTATGCTGTCCAAAAGACTTGATGGCACAGTCATGAATTTTTGAACTGAGAGTGTTCCATGTTTCATCTACCGAGTCACATTGGGTGACATTATCCATGCTTTCAGCAAATAACTTTTCAAATGACTTTCTATTTGATTCATCTCTGATTGCTGTTACATTGATCTTAGGGATTGAAGGGGCTTTTGATCTGTATATTTTCTTGGCCGAAATTTTGATTTTGCTGACTACCAGTGCATGGTCGGTGTCACAGTCAGCACTGTGGAGGGAACGAGTTATTTTTATACAGCCCAAACTCTTCCTCCTTGAGAGAATAAGATCTAATTGATGCCAATGGCCAGACCTGGGATGGCGCCATGATGTTCTTTGGCATCTCTTAAGGTCAAAGTACGTGTTTGTAACACATAATGAGTTTACGGAGCATAGCTCCAGAAGGCGCTGCCCGTTTTCGTTGATGTTGCCAATGCCGAAGTGCCCAATGCACTTTGGCCATGCGGAGTGATCTGCTCCCACTCGAGCGTTAAAGTCACCCAGAATTAGCAGGCCTTCGGTGAGAGGGATGTTGTGGAGAGTCCTCTGCAATGCCTCGTAGAAAATGTCTTTGGTTTCGTCAGAGGAGGTAAGTGTTGGGGCATAGACACAGATAATGTTGGTAAAACCAGACCGGGTGTTCAGTCTGAGTGTCATGATGCGTTCTGACACTCCAATTGGAGTTGCGATCGAATTGATAAGGGAGTTTTTTACGGCGAAGCCCACGCCGTGGATTCTCGGCTGTTCGCTGCTAAGGCCCTGCCAGAAGAAGGTGTAGTTTTCTTCTTTGACTGACCCGGAGTCGGGAAGTCGAGTTTCTTGAAGGGCAGCGATGTCGATGTTTAGTAGCTGAAGTTCTCGATCAATAATTTGGGATTTCCTGATGGAGTCAATATCAGTGAGATCTTGCTGTTGCAAGCCTGGGCGCATTGTTCTGACGTTCCAGGTACCAAGTTTTAGTATTTTTCTGTTTTTGCCAGGTGCACACTTTACGTCAGCTTTTTGACTTTTGGTCTAGCTCCAACCACCTTATGAAGCAGGCTGACGTGGCGGAACAACACCCAACTGCCTGGGGGCTGCCCAGGCTATGGCGGGCGGTAGTTGATCAATGCAGCTGAAAAGCCGCTCCCACCGACAGAGGGGACCCCTGGCGCTCATCCGTACGCCAAATGGATTGAGCTTATCACCGGTAACTGCCACCTCCCGTGTTGTGCCCATCCGTAACGGATGGCTGGAGTGTCCTCTCCAAATCGGAAATGGGTGGGCTTATAGAGGAGAGACAGACGCTTGCCAAGCCCGAGCAAACGCCTCCTCGTTTTGCTGCCTTGCCTGGGCTATTTTTAAGAGATGGTGCTTTGCCCAGAGGCACCACCCCTCTCTCTGCCATTCTAGTTAAACCCAAGGGAGAGACCAGGTCAATACATTTGGAACTAGTCCGGCTGCAGGAGATGCTGGAAGCCAGTTTGATGCAGTTCTCCCTGACAACCACCTTCGGGTCTCCACTCCTGATTTTCTGTCTGGGTTTACTCCCATAGCCTTTGCTATCATAGCAACACACAAGGCAGTGTGGTATTTGTATTCAGGGTTACCTTCCCCTAGTCTTCCTCTCTCCCGAGATGACCCACAAGACAGTGGGGGTGACAGTAGCAGGCTGTATTGTGTACTGTCATACAATAGCAGAAAACTCTGGCCTGACATACGACATAATAAACTATTGTTAAAGTAAAACATCAATTTGGAAATAAACATTGAATTTATGGCCCCAATCTTGTAAGCTAAAGGCAAAACTGAATTCTCTATTTTGCTTAAAATATTTGCAAAGCTGTTAGTAATATCTTTTAGTTGTTCTTTACTAACTGTTCCACTAAGATTTAAGTCATGGCCCAAATAAGTATAGTGTCTAGTTTTCCCGTACATGGGAATGATGTCATCCTGTATTTCGAATGTCACTTCTGAGGTTGTGTCTCTCCTAGCCCAGTTGTTACCAGTTCTCTGTCCGTGTAACACTGCACATTTTTTGTGCTTTACTTCCATGCCGCAATAGCTCAAAAACTCTTCGCTCTTATGAAGCATTTCAGTCATATGTTGGTCGTTGGTCGTTGTCATTGACACGTCGTCCATGTAGGCCTGGCAGGGATTGGGTAGGTAAAGTTGATCGTAAGGAGCACACATCCACCGTAGCCAAGGATCCATCGCCTGGATGAAGACAATGGCACTCCAGGGACAGCCCTGAATAATGCCGCGTCCACGTGGTATACTTGGTGTAAGGGCCTTGCCTGCCTGGACCTGGAACGTAGAGTTGGTGTAGATGTCTCTAGTGATGTTGACGATGTTCTCTGGATACTGAGCTGCCCTCATTGCGTTGATCATAATGTTGTGGTCTACGCTACCGTACGCATCTTTGATGTCGACGAATGTGACGAATAGCTTAGAGCTTATGTGGCGAAGATTGTCAATCACCGTTTTCAATATGAAAACATGCTCGTGTAGACCGTTGCGGGGCAGTGAGCCTTTTTGTTTGGGTGATAGCTGTTGGGTGTCAACGATCCAGCTTAAGGCTCGTCGTTGTATAAGTTTTACAAATAGCTTGTACGAGGTGGTGAGATGTACATACATACATACATACATACATACATACACACCCACATATACATATCAAATGTGTTTATTTCCATTAAATACCTGTCAAATGTACCCGTACAATATCTTGTTGGTAAAACAATATTTCACATTGTACAGAAGCGGAAATACATGCTATGGTCCCTTTCATTCTTGCCCTCCAAATCTTCTTCTCTGGTAAAATATTAGAGTTGATACAATATTGTTTCACTTCATGCTAGACTACCTCTGTCGTACTTTCTTGCTCTCAGCTTTCATACATTAAAAGAGCCTATACCACTGCTAACACTGCAGTATTTTGCTATAAATTTCGCTTCGGTGTTACTGAGGCCAAGTTTACATAGACCACTTTTTACTCTCTTGTGGACGTGACCTAATGAACCAAAGCTCAAAAGAATTATTTCACAATGATATCCTAGTGAACCAATTTCCAGACACAAGGGATACATACATACATACATACATACATATGTGTAGACAGACAGACAATCAACATTCTTTATTTCATTTTATAGGTACACAATATATATATATAAAGGTTATACTCCCGGTCACAAGGCCACTTAAGACTAAAATGTATTTATTATCACATATACATAGCATCATCTAAATGTATAATACGAAATATTAATTGATTTCTACAATTATATTATTATCGGAATACATATGTGCATACAGACATCACCTGCATGCATATTTACAAAATTTCGCAAATTTCCGCGCCAGAAACAACGAGAAGCCTCCACTATGCCATTCTTTTAAAATCTCCCCTCCCCCTCCCCCTTTTGTTAGTATGTTGATTGATACACTTGTCCCTAAGGCAGCTCGATTTTGTTAATATCTTTGTTCTGGTAACTCCGGGGGCGAGACTGGAGCCAAGCGTAGCGGCTTTTGCCTTTGCATTGGATCATTTTATCGACGTGGAGGACAAGGGGGTGGGTGCTGCTACATAGGTAACAGCTGGTCCTCCACAACGAACTACCCAGGCAATGGGGTCTCTGGAGAACATCAAGAGCACAGGCCCATAGTCTGTCGAGACTGACAGGTGCCAACATGGAAACAAAAATACCCGTCGCTGTGACAGGCTGATTGAGATCAACTCCGGAATTTATTGAATACTCTTCATTGTCTTCAGTATAGTTCCGTAACTCACTTTCCTCTTCCAATACATCTTTCATCTTGCCAGGTGCAGCACTTGTAAAGCAGAATTTGGAGGCCGCGTACAAAGAGACAGACGAGGTGGTAGAGGCACTGACGCAGTGGGTAGTGGAGCCACAGATAGACCACTTCAAGTCTGTACAAACGTATCACAACCGAATGAAAGCGTTCAGGTACTGTCTATTGAAACAGATTTTGTCATTGTTGCTGTTAGACCTAGATCTAGACCGTTTCCAGTCTGTCCTAACTTAGGTTAAAGAATGAAATGGTTCAAGTACTGTATATACAAACAGATTTGTCATTGTTGCTGTTAGATCTAGACTGCTTCCAGTCTGACCTAACTTACGTTAAGAGAATCAAAGGGTTCAGGTATGTATATTATTCAAACAGATTTTGTCATTGTGGCTGTTAGACCTAGACCACTTCCAGTCTGTCCTAACTTACGTTAAAAGAATCAAATGGTTCAGGTACTGTATATTCTGTCTTCTCTTTAGTTTGCTTTGTATTGTTTGGGTTTTATTTCTCACGCAGGGTTTCGCAACATATACAACCTTTTCTTTTTGCCCAACTTTGACTTGACTGTATATTCAAACAGATTTGTCATTGTTGCTGTTAGACCTAGACCGCTTCCAGTTTGCCCTAACTTGCCGTTAGAGAATCAGATCTTTCAGGAACCGTAAATTCAAACAGATCCCGTAGGTGTTGCTGTTAGACCTACTCCACTCCCAGTCTGTCCTAACTTACCTGAACACAATCAAAATTTTCATTTACTGTATATTAAAACAGACTTTTCTGTTGTTGTCTTTGTCGCTGATAAACATAGACCATTACTATAAAAGAACCAAAGCATCCAGGTATTGTATGTCCAAATATTCATAAGTTGTTATTGTTTTGGTTGCTGCTGCTGTTGTTAGAGATTAACCACTTTCAGTATGTACTTACTTACCAAAACGATATCACGACAGTTTCAAACAGAAGTTGTTGTGGCTTTGGTTGTCACTTATCTGCCAACATGAAAACATCATCGTGCATCTTTACACGGGGTTGGGCCGCTATACCTTTGGGAGTGTCTTTGGCCATGTGGAAACATTGGGTTTTGTTTGAAGAGGGAATATTATGAAAATTGCAACAGTAAGGATTAGAATTGCTTTTTAAAAATGTGAGGTGGGCATTGGCTGTTTGGTCAAATAAAACAGCACTGCCTCTGTACTGCGTTACTCTGCACATCAGAGCGTTTTGTGAGATCATCTTGGCTCTCTCTCTGTCTCTCTCTCACTCTCTCTCTCTCTCTCTCTCTTTTTTACACAAACACTCATTTCTGTGCCTGCTGGCGTCTCGCATCCTCTTACTACTTTCTGTATTCCGCCCCAGTCCAGTATAATTCCTTTCATACTTCAATTATCGATCCTTGTTTCCTTGTGACCCCCCCCCCCCCCATTTCACAGCACCCTCCAAACTCCATTTCTCCTCCTTATCATCTTTACTGTTTTCCTGCCACGATGTCAGCCCTCTTTCCTCATCACGCATTAACTGTCCCACTACCCCCCCCCCCCGGCCATGTTCTTTTGACAAACTGAAATATACTCAATTCTTTCTTTCTTTCTACTCCCACCCTCAACCCCTCTTTTCTGTCACAGAGCTACTTTGCTGGCTGCCGCCCCTCCAAACATCACCGTTCCCGAAGCGATCGACTTCTACAGCGACGACAACGCTATCATCATGCGGTGGGTGGGCAGGAGTATACAGTATTCCAAGGTCAGGTGGTGCATTTGGACTGTAAATATAAACACACTATATAAATAGATCGACATGCTGACGAATAGATATAGATAGATAGATAGATTAGATCTCACAAAGAGATAGAAAGACAGACAGACAGTCGGTGGACAGAGAGAGAGAGAGAGATAGAAAGATAGAAAGATAGATAGATAGATAGATAGATAGATAGATAGATAGATAGATAGATAGATAGATAGATAGATAGAGAGAGAGAGAGATAGATAGGTAGGTAGGTAGATAGAGAGATAGATAGATAGATAGATAGATAGATAGATAGATAGAGAGAGAGAGAGAGAGAGAGAGAAATAGATAGAGAGAGAGAGAGAGAGAGAGAGAGAGATAGATAGATAGATAGATAGGTAGATAGATAGATAGATAGATAGATAGATAGATAGATAGATAGATAGATAGATAGATAGATAGATAGATAGATAGATAGATAATGAAAAGCTGATTGAAGAATAACGAGGGAGCCAGTGATGCTGTAAATAGGGCACCTTTGATCGATCAATTAACTGAAGGTTCCACTGTTTCTGTGTTCTTCCAGAGCGGAGATCTATGGAAGACGCTAGTCGGCTACTACATGTTAATTCTCAGCAAAGAGCAAGCCGGTGTGGAAAGGGCACTTGGAAGTACATTCTACGCACAAGGTACGATACTAAATACCCTTATCAGATTAAGAATCGGATGGGGGGGGGGGGGGGGAGTCGGGGAGAGAGAGCTCATCCTGTGTGATTCATTTTGTCAGTTTCTACAAATTTTAATCCAGGGTCTTAAATCCATGGAATTTCTATTAGTCAATAAGACATCTTAGTAATTAAAACAAACAAAACATCTCTATGCTAAATCATACAATAGTTGCGAAAATCTCCTCTTGAACAAAAAATGAAGCCAATGACAACTTTTGATGATTAAATTTGTATTAAATTTATTATTAAGCCTACTCCCCCCGCCCCAGAGGAAAGTAAAAAATTGGGAAAAAGAAAAGGTTTCACTGTATGGTCTGGGCATTATTTCTTAAGGGACGCTTTGCTACATACACCTTTTTCTTTTCGCCAAGTCTTTACTTTGCTTTAAATCTTTGTGTGCCATGAATTGTTCCCCATTTGCCCAGACAAAGAAAATAGGAGGGGAGCTGAATGAAGACTAACTACAGCAAGAATTATGAACAGAAAGTCGACTTTCTTTCTTCCCAAAAACAAAACAGCCTAGCATTCTTATGCGCTGACACATCGGTGATTGGCACAAATGTGTCTAGCGGAAGAACCGTTTCATATGCTATTGGCACACAAAGAGTTGAGCCTTTCGTGATCTGACACGTTTTTCTGTGGTTTTTATAGTATTCCCACATAAAGGAAGTCAACTGGTAGTCAACACTTTGTGACCTGACTTCTTGTTTGTTCTAACTACACTTTTGGCATAACAGACAAGAAAATTAATACACACCACCATTTCCTACATTTTCTGAGTAAATCTGGGAAGACCCTATCATACTAAGCCCGGTCAGGTACACTCAGCTTCTGCCATTATTTCTTTGGTGTACATTTTACTGGCCGCATGTGACTGTGTATGGCTGGAGCTTGGTATGAATACGACCCTATAACAGAATGACAAGACAGAAGGATTTTTAGAGGGAACATTGTCACTGACCAAGAACTTCTATTCATTCCTTTGTAACTATTAGATGGAGGCTTCACCAATAAGCAGATGCTGAACTATCTGGAGCGGAAGATTTTAGGACAAACCTACCTAGAACGATGCCAAGAATACTCCGCGAGCATCAAAACTTTCTTAGAAAAGACCTTCATCAATGGGGACACGAACATGCATCTCAAGAGGATGCGATCTGAAATTTTAGAGAACAACTTGCATGCATCCGATGTCGTGATGGGGTCTCTTTGGTTCTCCAATATGACAGATTACATCAACATCTTGAAGGTAAGTGGGGAAAAAAGTGATTATTTTGTGTCAGACTGTTGTTACCTGTAGTCCGTACCCCAATTGTTTGTTGTTGTTTTTTTTTGCGCTAGGGGTAAGTAGTTTCAAGCCTTTTGTGACTCCCCCATCCCCCGAAATACTTCTATCGACATCCGTGCCTTACTTAAGTTTCATTTCTTTTTGTTTTCCTGCTGTTTTTTTTTTTTTTTAGACGGGGGGGGGGGGGGGAGGGGGGTCAAAGGGTAAGGGGCAGGGTTAGGGATTCGATAAGATTTAGGGTTAAGGATAAGGTCGTTATTAGGGATAAGTACGTATAGGTAGGCGCCCCCAATGCAAAACGCTTGGGGTTTGTACGTACAAGTAAAAGCAACCTTTGGGCCATGGGGCGAAATTGGGTTTTGTTAACTGTGGCCTCCGTCGATGGTGAACGATCATAGGTGTACACATCCAGTGTATTAGATTTGCTGTCCCACTGGTTGTCTGGGGCAGCGTCGTCTGTGACATATGGAGACCAACGTGAGAGTGGGGGCAGTCTTTCTCGCAAATGTCACATTTATACACTGTCTCTGGGAGTTGAATCGATCCTGTCTCGGCGCCCACGTCCCTTCCTCAGCATTCATCAGCTCCTCCTCCCCCAGTGTGAGGCGCTAGTTCAGGTGCCAGGGTCTTGTTTACACAGTGATATTTGGGGGGGGGGGGGGGCTGACCGGGGGGGGGGTGGGGGGGGGGAGATTTCATGAGCTATGAATGGTATATTACCTTTGGTTGGTTAGGTAGAGTTATTATTTCACTGGCAAAAAGGTCAGGATCAATGTTCCGGCTAATTTTTTGTAGTCCTTGTACGCAAAATCTTATGTCATAGATTTTTTTTTTTCAGTTGATGGAAGTATGTGTGCACTGAATGCTTGTGCAAAAAATAATGTTGAAATTGTTTTAAGAAAATTTTGGCACAGGCTATAATTATATCATGGGCAATGAAACTGTCACAAAAAATGGTTTTGAGTGAGGATTTTCTATTTGACGAAGTGTTAACAGAAACAATTGGGCCAAGAGATGGATGTTCAGTATTTATAATCATTCATTACTACATTATTTTAGGTAACTAAACCTTTTGTACACACGTTCATTTCCTTTGTGCCCTGGAGACCTTGGCCAAATAGAACCACCTAAAAAAGGAATAAAGAGTGGGTGAAAAGGAGACAGAAGGGAGGAGAGGAGGAGGGAATAAGAAAAGGCAAGAGTGCAATGAAAAGGGACAGAATGAAATGATTCAGATTTTGAGTCACTTTGAGCCAAAAATATCTGGCCAATCTCCTGCGTATTTTTAAAACATTTTTGTTTGTTTGTTTTGTTGGCCTTTATTCATTCCGGCTTGTTTAACAACGAAGATAGAAAAGATGACGAGAAAATAGAGAGGAAGTGAGGGTGAGGGAGAGAGCAAGAGAGAGAGAGAGAGAGAGAGAGAGAGAGAGAGAGAGAGAGAGAGAGAGAGAGAGAGAGAGAGAGAGAGAGAGAGAGAGCAAGAGAGAGAGAGAGAGAGAGAGAGGGAAAGAGGGAGAGCAAGAGACAGAGAGAGAGAGAGAGAGAGAGGGGGGGGGAAAGAGAGAGAGCAAGAGAGAGAGAGAGAGAGAGAGAGAGAGAGAGAGAAGTGGGGCACATATTGGGACAATCGATTTGATAGTCACCACACTAAATTACGACAAATAATTTCCATTAACCCTTTTTTTCTGTATGACCGGCCAACTCGTGCTTTCGTGTTTTTCTACGGAAATATTACATTGAATGGGCAACTTTTTATAATATGATTTCATCCATTCTTTTTATGTAATGTCAGCTTGTAGATTTTCTGAAAGCCTATTATTTGTTCAAGAATGAAGTGGAGTACGGTTATGTATGGGTGCACACAGACAAAGGTCGCAATGTTGAATAGTAAAATAACTTGGGTGTGCTAGGAAGGTGTGCCATAGAAGCAGAATACAACTCTTTATAAGTTGGCTGTTTCAAAGTTTTGAAATATTTCATAGATTAGATTGCGTGGGCTATTCTCTAGAGGTTCAATACGTCAAATATACGACAGCAACAGGCTTTCCTTTCGAGTGTGAGAGATGATTGAAAAATTGCTACTAAGGAAGCTAAGTGTTGGGATCGATTGCGGGATCCACTGGCGTATCTGTGCAATATTATGTGTATTTTCATGCCAATCTGTTAAGTGCATTGACCAGATAAAAGTCCGCTTGACAAAGGGGTTGGGTCCTTTTTCCAAACTGTGTCATGATTATCATGTAATATCATAGAATACACAACTACATCACAATAAAGACATGCCTAGATGCCAAGTAATAATTATGATAACTCTGAAACGAATTTTATGAAAAAAAAATAAAACAAGAAACTAAACAACAACAACAACAACAACAACAACAACAACAACGATAACAACAACAATAGTAATAACAACAACAACTAGAATGATAAACTTCTATCCAGCTGTGTTGTAATAGAAGAGCCAGTTGGTTTCCAAGGTCCTTCCGGTAGTCAGTGCGGAATGATTGTCTCTTTAGTCCACAGAACAACAAAAGGCTTTTTAAAAAAATAAAATATCCACCATAGTCCATAAGTTCAATATGTAGAGGGTTTAGAGACTTTAGGAAGGGTTTTGACATGTTAATTTGCAGCCGGCCGCACAGTATATAAGCGTGGCCATTCCTATGTTTGAACACTCCATGCAGAAATATCCATCTGTGCAGGCGGTCGGCGGGATTCTGCCAGAAGAATCAGAAGACTGTTATATTCATGTCTATGTCCATTATAGACACTGAAATGAGACCATATGCTCTTTGTGAGAATTACCCACTGCTGTTATCTACTGTTCCCTGATTTCTGATCAGGGACCAAGTGTAAGTGTCTGCCTGTTGATTCAACAATGAACGTGAAGCTGACCTTAATTTTCCAGTAGGAGTGCTACCGAAGAATGCAAGACTTCCATGTATATTAGCTTGCAACTAGATCTAGCATGAATGTCTGGCATACACATTTGTAAATTGAAATTGATGTGTCTGGATGAGGCTGGGGATTGCCAGCCCATCCTAGAGCAGATCTAGATCTAACTTAACTACGTCAGTTTGTATTGACGAGTTTGATCCATTATAAGCGGTAGGCACAAATAACTGAGATAACATTGTCGTCTGAGACATTAGAATATTATTTGTTAGATAGTAGGCAGACTATATCTGAGAACTAGATAAGTAATACTTAAATTGTGAGTGAGACAGAATGATATAATCTTTTAGGAATCTAGAGGAGACTTCTAGTGACATAGTATTGGATTTTCATTTGATGCTGCTGATGTTGTCTTTTTAGTATGTAAGAGCTAGACGAAATTGTTAGGGAATAATAAGTAAATAAATTTGTGGCCCTGCAGGTCTGTTGATACAACAATTCAGATTGTTATTAGTATGTGGCATGGTATGAAAGAGTAATTCCTAAATACCTCTCGATTTTTAATTGCAGTCGTAACACTTATAATTCTTAATAACCAAACTCGTAAACCGTCTATAACGAACAAAGAAACATTTTGGTTTTATTCAGTAGCTGATTATTTTGTTCTCCTGGAAATCTACGTGGGCAGTTACCTCGCTGTTAATCAAACTGACAAGACAGATTACAGAAAGTAGCTGAAGTATGACGACAGTGCCCTCGAGTTACCTTCATCATAATGGAATTCCGGCCTTTCATTAGAGAACCCTTTTGTTACCCGCTTTCTGTATGGAGATGGGAATGGCCACGAAAGGCATCTTTAATGACCAATGAAAGCCAAATAGCCTACTAGTACTTGACTAATCTGTCAGATTCAGGTACCGTCATGAATTGCGCCCATACAGAAATAATAATGATAATAACCGAGGTCTGCTACATTAGTCTGTTATCGAAAGTCTGGCGAATTATGCAAGGCCAAGACAAATACGAAAGCGCCGGAAACTAGACAGTTATTTATAATTTTGTTCCTTCCATTTTTTTTCCACCCTCATGGGCTACAATATTATTATTTTTAATTGACATGCAGTTGTTTTGGCGAAAGCCGAAACATGTGGATTTCATTTTCCTTTATGTTGGTATCGGCGTTGATGATGGTATTAGCATGGTACTGAATTGGATAGATCAGTAAGTTGCCGTATATATATCAAAACACCGGGTCTGATAGATCAGCAACTTTGTCTTTCAAAATACCGATTCTGATAGGTTATTTCAAGGGATATTATTGATATATATTCAAAACAAACGAAAAGCCCAAATGGAGTTGCATCTGTTTCGTTTCGCGTTCGCCATTTTTGCCGAATGACCTTAGTCTCGATTAGCCGAAAAAAGGTCAAAAACCTTCACAGCGCGTTTTAGAGCGCGTATTGATTCCACATTCGTCTCTTTTCGTTTTTTGTTGAGTTTGGGGTCTTTCGGCAAAACTACCGAAAGCCAGCCGAAAACGACAGGAAACCAAGTCTACTGTGTGTGGGCTATTATATGCGATTTCGCTTTTTCCATTACTATGCAAACCCATACACAGTAACACACATTTCAAGAGTTGTCAGCAAAACAGAATAGATGGTTTCCTCGTGTGCTTGTGAGTCATTGTGTACAATCAAATTTCTTTCTAAAACTCGTTACTTACGGTAATGAAATTACAAAGACATAAGACAAAAGAGCAATATAAAATGACAATAAACACTTTCCATCAAAACAGAACATTTTTTTTAGCAAGCCAGTCCAGTTAAAGTTACTGGTCCATTTTGCGGCCTGTGTCTGCCCATGAGAGACTGCGGGTGTCCAAGACTGGAAATATTTGCTAAGATTAGAGTTTAGACTGAATCAATTCAGTGTTTTGTCTCGGTTTTGGTTTGAGGTGTAGGGTATAGAGCTGAACGGGGCCTCACTCAATGGCAAAAACCGAAACAAGTCTATCTCACTTAAGTGTGGGTGCATCAGAATTTGTCTTGAGTTAGCTGGTGGAAAGAGAGACATCGTGCACTAAGACGAAACAGACGGAAAACAAACTTGACTCAGCGGGCCACCGACGTTAGTGTTTGTAGACGTATGGTTTAAGGTTAGAGTTGATAGATAGAGGCAGACGGTACAGGTTAATATGTGTTGTGTTCTTATATGAACAGATGTCCTTTTTGTGAAGAGCCATAGGAACACAGAGTCTGGCAACAGAATATGAACCAAATATGTACATAATGGAATGACTCTGACATTTGACTCAATCAGTCGTGGCAGACAGATCAAACAGCTATCATCCTAAACTCTCCATCCATTGCAAGCGGTAAACACATTGTTCTGAAATGTAAAGACATTTCGTAAAATATTGTAATTTAAAGGTCGCATTTGCTGTTTATCAATTTATGGGACACCTTTCTCACTAGACAATAAAGATAATATACAATATGCATTAGACATCTGATTTTACTCGTGATTTTCCGTTGTGTCGGTTCAGTATTCGACGTTTTCAACCCAACATGACAGCCCTAAAGCCAATATAAAACAAAAGAAAACTTACAGGCAGCATTAACAAACAAAGAGCTGGTGCTAATGTCAGGACCGTAGGCCGCTAGGACACGCATACGATAATTATTATCATTCAGCGAGGCGTCAAATATATGTTTGTAAGACAAGTTCAAGTTATGCTTGTCATACAACATTGAATTAAATGTAGATACACTGCGATCTGCCAACTCTCAGGAATAATTCAAAAGGCAAGTAGAAACACCCTTTTGTGACCCTCGGTTATTCATCAAGACAACATGAATAGCAGTGCATTTTGGAGCTTGACGCTGCGTTGGGCTTCACCCGACCCAACCAAAGTGAACTGAGAGTAGAATACTGTGTAGAAGTGAATCTCGAGGAGTGTTGTTTATTGAGAGGTTTGTTGTGCCTTCATAATGTTGGTGTTGGGTGCATTAAAGTTTATGATCTTGTTGTGGTAATGAGGACTACTAGTACTAGAGCTGTAATGAACGTCACATCAAAAGTTGTGATAATGTGGCTGAACCGTGTTTTTTATGTTTTATTTTCTTGTGAAATGTGTGACTATAATTATAGTTGTATGCACTGTGGAACTTTTCCGAGGCTACGCACATCTTTTCCTTCATCTATGATGTTTATGTTCGGGTTTTAATGTCATTAATTTTGCTAAATTGTTATCTTTATGAGTGTCAAGGAAAATGGAGCAAACCCCAGTAAGAACGTAGCTTCTCTAACTTGAATACAGAAAAAAAAAAGCTCTTTTGATTAGATACTGATAATAAAGGCAGAACATTTAGAATGGTATGTTTTTTAGAGTCAGGCCTAGGGGGAAAGTAATGGATGGTGGCGCGATAGGTCAGGTCTCTTTGTTTCGGTCTTTCAGTAAGCTGTGGACTATAGAGTTAAACGAGACTTCGCGCACAAGTCTGTCTCACTAATTCGAGAGAATCAAAACTGTCTTGAGACAGCTAGCGGGCAATGAGACCTCGCGCACAGAGTCAACACAGAGTCATGACGGACTTGGCTCAGTGGGACACTTTGGTATGGGCCATAGTGCCATAGTTTCAAGAGGATATCTTCATTGTACACATCATGTTTGTTACCGCTAGGTTTGGAAAATTTAGACCGTCCAAATTTCTTCCAGTTTGTGCATCAGTCATCATTTGTTGGGCCAGAATTTGGACATGAGATCTCTGTTAATTCGAATGTATATTTTATAGGATGATGGTAAGCTTTATGTGAAGGGTTGGGATAGAACTGGCAATGCAGCATTGGACATTCTCCTTTTAATATGCTTTCATATCAATAAAAAGTGTGCCCTGAAGCACGCCAGCCAACTAAATCGGTAAAAAAGTGATATATCTGACCAGCTGACTAGAATAACCATTTCGAAAGAGTTACAAAAGATACTTGGCAGGCCTTACTAATATTCTTGTCCACAAAATCACCACATTTTTTTCTCTTGTTTTTTTTTTTTTTTTTGAAGCAGCAATTAGTAAAAATCTGTTATTGCTTTTTTTTTTTCTTTAGGGCAGATTACCAAAAATGCATTTCTTCTGCTGACACGTATTAATATTGACACAATAAGTTTCTATATCAGGGAATTATTATAGAAGCGTCCTCTGACTTCCAAGTGCTAAAATGGCACTATCATTATAGAGTTCCTCATTCCATTTTCATTCCCTTGCAGAAATTTAATGCAAATTAATTTCCTGACAGCAGTGTTAAGTTCGCTCAACGGCATTGTAGCACGAGCAGTCCCGCAAGATTCCATGATCAAAATGATCACCAAGGGCTGTTCCTGGCGTTGTTGAACTTGTTAACACTGAGTGAACGTGATTTCTTTAATGATGTTTATTTTAGATAACTTGGCGGTGTGCTCTATTGAGCGTTGGTGCATTTCCTCAGTCTAAATCCGTGGGTTCTCAACCTGACCGATATCGCCCTTCGGGGTTCGATTTTCATTTCCGGGGGGGGGGGGAAGAACATGAAGAAAGTGGCTGTAAGGTGTCCAAAACGAGGAAGAGGGCGATAAGGGGGGAGGGGGTAGGCGAAAACATGAAGGGACTGCGATTTGGGGGCAAATACATGACAGACACTGAACAGAGCATGCCAAGATGGGGTTTATGAATAGAAAAGGTTTTTTTTTTTTTTAAATTAAGTTCATTTCATAGAGAATGCTTTCTTTTTTAATGAATAATCAACACACCCATTGTTATTAGTAAGGCTTTGAAAACTTTAACATCATAACTTGTGTGTAATCTACCTACTTGTCAGTTATATCCACTGGGGTTGAGTATGGAATTCTTTTTCGGAAAAAAGGGGTGAGGGGGGGGGGGAGTGAGAAAATTTAGAGGCCCAGGTGGCCATTGATTAAGAAAGGTTGAGAACCAGTGGCCTAAATTAATAAGGTATGACATAACGCACTGGCACAAAAGGGTAAAAATAGAAACAAAATGACGGTTATAGGGAAAGCAATGGGAAGAAAAAAAAGTTTGTGTTCCTTAAACAATAATGTAATAATTATACTTGCTGAAGATGGTCTAATGGAAAACTGCTATTAGTGTGTTTTCGAAATAAAAAATTCTGTAGTTCCCCATTCAAGACTGCAAGGTCAAGAACAGAAAACAAGTGTTTTTTTTTACTAATTACCTGCCATCCGTCAAAAAGAGAACGGACGACGGTCGAGACATGGAGAATAGTGATAATGGATGAACCCCAGAGTTCAGCAGGGGATTGGATGCTCGAATACAAAAAGTATTTTACATCGACAGTGGGATCTTCAAAAAAAGGCAACCATTAATGTCTACTAAAGAGAGTTACTATTTCGGAAGGTTTTATCAAACTCGTTAAGCTAAGAATAATCATCATTAGCGTTCATATTTCTGTATTATTATTTTACTTGTAGTGCCTTTACAAAGATAAAGCAGTCTCAGCTTGCTTGCTAAGACAAGAGAGCTCGAATCTAGGATCTTCAGTGTGAAAACGGGGCCAAGTAAAGTTAGGTTTGAGCTACATAATGACGTGATAGACCAAATAGTAATAGACTAGATTCAACAGGGATGGAAGACAGGTGGACACAAAGACAGACAGACAGACAGGCAGGCAGAAAGATAGGCTGAGAAACAGACAGGCAGACAGATGGACGGACGGACGGACAAACAGACGGCTCTAATTTCTATTTCGTATAATATTTTCCAATGTCCAAGACTAGTATTTGTATTTTTGTCGAAGATTTTTTTTTCCAAACGTTTCCTGTAAAACACATTAATCATTTTCACCTCAATATAAAACCTGCGACAGTATCTTTGCACTGTCAAATTTTAGCCTAACTCTCACCCAACTGCAGTAACGGGGCGTGTTCAGTCAGGCGTGCCTAAACAAATTTTAACTTCAACTCGAAAGTTACTGCATTGCTGCCCTGCGCTTGCACAAACCTCAGCCATGCAGGCAGTTCCAGATGGATGCCGCTCCCTCACGCACAAGGGTTTTCAACCCTTTTTCAACCAGTTACACCTGGCAACCTCTCGAAAAGAAATAAGATAAGATAAGACAAAATAAGATAAGAATCGCGTTGTTATCCCATGAGGGAAATTCTCTTTCAGAGAACGTTTACGAGAACATGCATGGTACACACATCGTATGCATCATTGCATAAATTTACCTCACCCTGCTTTGTTCAGTAATTCTACAAAAATAAGGCCGCCGGCACAGGGGAAATATTAAAATATTGTTTTCAACAATTAATGTGATTCTTAAGTTCAAATGACAGTAATAAAGGCACTTAACAATGTTATTTTTCTTATTCATGAACAACTAATGATGATTACACAGTCAGGCAATTTACCCTCCCTTCCCCCTCCGGGTAGATGAAATTTACTCCAGGATGGGAACCCCTTGCCTTACTCCCACTCATAAGCTAGGCCTCGCCTTGCCATAGAATACGGCTGTAGGCGAAGTCGCCAACTTTTCTATAGTGAATAATTATATACACTGTGGCTTTGAAACACCATCAAAAACTCAGTTCCACGTTGACGCTTATGAGAATCTATTCAATGCAGTATGAATTAGGTCTTTGGCTTTGAATAAAATCTTTTCAGTTCCCCCCATACAAAAATATCTAAAAAACGCAACGGGACATCGCGATTTATGCTGATACCCCTAGGTGCTTCGTTGGTTCAGAAAACAGGGGGGAAAAAGACGTTTTTATTTCAGATACTATTTTAAAATTACACAAAAGAAGTTTTTATTTCAGATACTATTTTAAAATTACACAATTCAACACGTCCGCGTATACCAAAATTCGTGTTAATCACACACTTACTTGCAATTTATGTCCCGAAGAAGTGCTTATTTAAGTAATATTAACAATGATATACTTTGTGGAATAAGGACATTTATGTAAGATGATGCCTTCCCAGAGGGTATAAAGTAATGGAAAATGATTTGTATCTGTATTTGTATTTGTATAACTCTTTAATCCCATTTGGGAAATTTTGCCTTTGTGCCATTGCACCGGTCGGCGTTTTTTTTTTGGTGGTGGGGGGATGAGGGGGAGTGGGTGGTAGGGATGAATTTTTATTTAATTTTGCCCGGGCAGCGGCCGGTTCGGTCTGCTCTTTACGATTTCCAACTGCCAAGGTATCTTTAACGTGCGCTATTATATTTGAAGGACCAGATCAGAGCCGTGCAAATCACATAGAATCACAGATAAGTTCTCAGTTTGCTGGGAGTCAAAGGATATCTTGACAATCTGATCGAAATAGAAAATGTGAGATATTACAAACCGTAGACCTTTGATCACGGGACAAGTTCACAAACAGAGATGCGAGAGCCACCCTCTCAGAAAGATTGATTTCCTTTCAAGAAGCCATTCAAATCCTGGAAAGTGTATTTTATTCTGGGCGTGTTTTTTTTTTTTTTTTTGCTTATTTGTTTCATATGAACCAGTCCACAAGCGTTCCTGATACTCCACTACCAAACATCTAGCCCTGAACCTGAACCTAAACCTAAACATGATGTTTGAAATCGTCGAGGGAAATCGCATGGTAAAGTAGTCGATTTGACCATCATTCTGGCAAAGAAACTTTATGTGACTGATAATTACAAAATGCGAGTAAACTGATAATTATGATGACCTAAATACGAACGACAGGGAACCATGGTAGATTATTTCCTAAACCTAGTAGAAAAGTTGAAGAACCGTATCTCAAAGAAGCGATGCATGAAGTTTCTCTTGGTCACAAGGATGGATCATGGCGTAGGCGGTAACGGCATACTTTTCTGCACCTTCAATACACCAAGTCTAGGTCAATGTGCTCTGTGTGTAAATATAGACTTATACGCATTAAGACATTTCTATGCAAACACTGTGCGGGGATGGGAGGTCTTGAAAATATCACTTTAATCATTGCTTTAGTCCTGTCTGTGAACAGCATTTCCCCTGGGGGCCAAAATATTCCTTGGTGGCGCATAATTATTATTTAGAACTAACTCAGGCGCAAATGTCAACATTAGACCTTCGCTCAACTCAAATGACTGAGTTATGTAAGAAATGTGCTATTCTTGGTGCTTTTCCAGAGCTCTGGGAGTTTTTAGCATATTTTTGAAAGGGCATTTTTGTAAAATACATCCGTTTTTCATTGTCAGACTCCTAGTTGGCAAAATGTCAATATTTGGATCGCATTTCTTCAAGACCCAAAAAAAAATTTAAAAAATCAGCAACTGTCTCACTCTTTCTTTTTGAGAAAAGTATTACTATTGTATATCAATAACATGATAACGTTACACCTAGCCCGGTCATGAAACCGTGGGTGGGGCTCATGTGAAAAGGGCCTAATTTTACAAAACAGAAAAAACAAGTCTGATACACTTGGAATGTATTCCATATCTTAAAAGCCATTTTTCTTCCTATATAAATAAACATTGGAAATATCTGACACCCCCACCCCCCCCCCCCCCGAAAAAACAACAACCCAAAACAGAATCCTTTTCTTTTTAATCAATAGATCAATAGACATTACAGAATCCCTTCTAGGAAATCAGAGACTATTTGACAAAAAGAGTTGTCATATGCAGTTGTGGTGTACGTTTGCACCTTGATGGGTACCAGGACGGGGCCAGAGATAGAAAATGATGAAAGAGTTTTTTTTAACTGTTTTACTTCCCTTAAAACATAGGGAGAAATTTCCCTTTTCAGCGTGTGCACATACATTTTATGGAAGCAACGTGGCTTTGCACGTGGTCTGCCTTTCTCTATCTCTTCCTCTCTCTCTTTCTCTCTCTCTCTCTCTTTCTATCTCTCTCTCTCTCCTTTCTCTTTCTCTCTTTCTGGCTTTCGTTCATTCTCTCTCTCTTTTTCTCTCTCTTTCTCTTTCTCTATTTTTCTCTCTTTCTATTCTCTCGCTCTCTCTTCCGCTCTCTCTCTCTCTCTCTCTCTCTCTCTCTCTCTCTCTCTCTCTCTCTCTCTCTGGACATTGGAAACTGGACTGACAATTATCATCTCCCTCTCTGTCATTATCTTTATTTCTCTCTTTCTCTTTCATTTTTCTCTTCCTCTCTCTCTGTCTATCTTTGCCTCTCTCTCTCTCTCTTTCTTTCTCTTTTTCTTTCGCTCTCTCTTTCTCTCTCTCTCTCTCTCTTTATCTGTTTCTCTCCCTCTCTCTTCTCCCCTTCTTTCTCTTTCTCTCTTGGCATTGGAAACAGGACTGACAATTATTATCTACCTGAAATTGCGTGAGATCTTATGAGTTAAGCAATCACGCTAATCACGCTAGTGAAGATTCTCAGTTGGCCATTACTGGCCACTCTAGCACGTGTTCTCGGACAGCTAATGACAGAGCGGACGTCACAATTGTTCCACTAATTGGTAGTATCTTGTCCGGCAGCATTAGTTTAGGAACTTAAGGTCGTCCAGTTGCCCGAGAGTACACAGACTCAAATTTAGATAATTGTTGTCTTCATTAGTAACCCGAAAGAACTGCAGAGAATAGCCATTGCCAACTGACAAGCCGATAACGTAACTGGACGATGAATAACTAAGGAGTATATTGTTCTAATTATTTGCTGATCGTTGTCTCATAATTGCCCTCCAATTAAGCTTGTTTCTTGACGATTTTTGCATACGCTGAGCATGTTATACCCGCTGAATAGATAGATAGATAGATAGGTAGATAGATAGATAGATAGATAGATAGATAGATAGATAGATAGATAGATAGATAGATAGATAGATAGATAGATACAGGTAGATGTATAGATAGATAGGGTGGGAGATAGATAGATAGATAGATAGATAGATAGATAGATAGATAGATAGATAGATAGATAGATAGATAGATAGATAGATAGATAGATAGATAGATAGATAGATAGATAGATAGATAGATAGATAGATAGATAGATAGATAGATAGATAGATAGACAGACAACGAACGTTGTTAAATAAATGAGACATTCATAACTTGACCAGCTGAACTCTGTGCCCCAGACTGCATTGCCTGAAAGGTCATCATACGGAAACGATGTTTCTGGTGTTTGTGATTGACGTGATCTTTGACGATTTTGTTTGTTACACCTAATGCAAGCTAATCTGTTTAGTTTTTTTGCCTCTGTAATGCGCTATGTGTTCCAGCTGTGATCATCATTATTTCATATCTTGCCAGCCAGGAGTTTATAGGACATAAATTATGCAGTAGCTAACAGAGTCATTCAGCAGTGATACTCATACAAAGGCTCTCGAAGTGGTGTCTCTGAATTATTCGAACAGCATAGACCCCATTGACAATTCAGTGTGGACAGGACTGTAACAGCCAACATGAAAAACCCCTCCATTTTGAAATGGGCTATTTTTGGCGCCTTTCTGATGACATCATTCCTCCTCTGTGACGGCCAATGGATGAACTCCACGCTTGCCTGCACGCAGGGCTCCGAGCAGACCCGACACGACATTGACTGTGGGCTTGGCGTGATAATCATTAATCGTGTGATGTACGGAGCCACCAACATTTCTAGGTAAGTCATTGGTGAAAACACAGAATAATGCATTGTTTTCCCATCTTTTTCAGGCATTTATACTCATGAGATCAAAGATATTAGATAGAATAACATAGGACAGTCCCTGTATTGCATCTCTAAAAAAAAAAACGTGTTCGCAGTTTGCGCGCTGATCATGGGCGGGACGCGTGATTTTTTTCCCCAACGAGCTTTAGCAAATTCAGGAGCCCAACAGCAACATACTCCCAAACACAGTACACTGGCTAAAGAATTTCTCGTCCTATCGAACACTGCCATGGGTGCTGCAATCTCTGAACTGTGCCTGATATGACTCTGAACGTCACCGAAGTTCCCTGGGAAGTGTTGGAGCTGTCCTGTGTTTGGGGGTGTGTTGCTGCCCCGCTCCTGAATTTGCTAAAGCTCGTACGGAAAAAAATCACACCGGAACCCGTGGAGTACTGCCTTACAAGACTGTTTGGTTTAATAGTCAATTAATAATGTACAGGCTTTCTACAGTTACGTGAATATAAGAACAAAAGGGCGACTTTTCCTACAGCGACTGAAATAATGATTATAAAGTAAACTACTTCAACCAAGGGTTACGGCGATGAGAGTGAACAAAATTCAGTATTTTGTACGTGTTAGCTTTGTAAAATAGGCCATTGTTTATGACTTCCGCATGCTGACCGTTAGGTGACAGTCTCGAACCTGTACGGAAAAACGAGTCAGCTGTTTCATCTTATCATACCAGTCCTAGTATCCTTGATAATAGTGAAATCAGCTTGTGTTATTTTGAATATTTCGTCTCATCTGAAGGGGTGATAAATTATATCAGTAACATAAAGTCATCAAAATCAAAGACCTGCCCCTCCAAACAAAAAAAAAAATCAGTTGGACGATTATTTCCTTTGTCATATTTTATAACGTATCCATCCAGTGTAATATTCAGTTGATAAGAGAGCTTAGGTCGATATTAATAATAATAATAATAAGTCATTTCTATAGCGCCTGATTCCACAGAATAGTGCTCTAAAGCGCCTAACAGCTATCTCAGTCACACAACACACAATTTCATCAACCTATACATAATCACTGTCTCAAGAATGTTACATATCCTGCGTATACGCTTTTGTAAACAACGCTGTTTTAAGTTTTCTTTTGAATTGGATGATATTAATTTGTATATTTCAGTTTATTTATTATTACAGCAAGAACTAGTTAATTCGGCCATGAAGCAGTTTGCTTCACTTCATCGTTTAATTCAAACAAATCTGAGGCGCCATCTTAAATTAATAGATTAATGCGTTAGGATTTTCTCCTTTCGCCGCTGAACTTGAAATACGAAAACGCTGCGTCCAATGGACACATTTTTGAAACCTCAGCTAATGAAAGTTTTTTGTTTTTGTTTTTGTTTCTTTTGATTTGAAAAAAAAACATATTTATTACACCAATTCGTCCCAGTCTTAAGAGAGCCACTAGGCCATACGCCCCATCCTATGGAATTGCCGGAAATAGAAGGAATGTCATTATCTATTCTGCTGAGATCTAGTCTTTTCTGCAGGTGGTCACGCGCACCCTCTACGTAACCTTATTTTCCTTTCTTCTTTTTGCTTTAAATTGTTTCGACACACACAACCAACGTAATTAAAGCAATCGAAATGGTTCGTTCGATTTTCTTCAGCAGTCTAATGATGGATTTGCCATGATATTCATTTTTTCCAGGTAATTTGAGGCATATGCCTTTGCCGGTTCATGCTCTCTTTTGATGAATCAAATCCAATTCCTGGAATCTCGTCCAACGACCGCACAGCCTAGGGCCTGTACACATTACCGCACCCTTTTGACCCAAATGAGCGTGGCGGCTGAAAGGAGAATTGAGAGGAAATAGACTTTGCTAGGTGTCATTTGGGCACAATATTACTATTTATGTCAAATTAAGTCGGGGCTTCATGCACAGAAAAAAGAGAGCAAACATTAGAGACTTTTATCAATCGAAAGTGACAAGTACACTGTAGGGCACGCTTTATTTTCCATTATATAAACCGTTGAAAATATAGATTTGCTCACCTCCTAAGAAAACTATTGACCCACTCACCAATACGTACCTGTCTATTTACCTTTCATCCCTTCTATAACATTTACGTAACCAATACTCATATTTCCAGTTGAATTTTGCCATATTGTTGTATGCAACATTTTGCCGACTGTGAGGTTTTGTCATGAAAGTGGTTCTCTCACTCCTCATTTTATTATGTACAATTGTAAAATGGGTGTAATCTTTCTGCGGATTTTCATGGGAGTTTCGATTTTGAAGCGTATTGAACAAAACTCTGATTTTACACAACTTTTCAAACGTTCAATCCTCGTGTTCTCGAAAAGGCAAAAATGCTCATATGACAATATGGAAAATACCCGACGATTTACAACCATTCATATTTTTTAATGAAAACCCACAAACATGCGCCTTAGTCATTTTCTTCAATGTGTTCATACTGTTAAATCTTATTATTATCATTAGTCTTAATTTTTTTTTTTTTTTTTGTGCATCTTTTCACAGTGAATGTAACAGAACAACACCGTATGAAAACTGTTGTATGAGAAATGATACGATGGAGGAATGCGTCTTCGAAAGCGATGTGGAACTAGACGTTGTCCTTAAACTGTGCTCGGGGAAAGCGGCATGTAATTTACCAGGTAGAAGAATGTATTCCTCTGAAGGAAACTGCAGTGCTGAATACCATGACGTCACGTCATTTTCCTATGTGGAGTACATGTGTATGAACACGAGTGAGCTGGTGCTGGTAGACATCACGGGCAGAACCTTTATCCAGGCCACAGATCATGTTTACTTGGACAGTAACCAAATCATGCAGAATAGTCACTTGTGGGAGACCACTAGAGAGTGCATCGCTTTTGCCGAGTGCAATGCCACATTGACAGTCACTGCCATTGATCTGAGATTGGGAGTCCTCAACGGTACAGAATGTGCCGAGGAACTGGTTATTCAAGACCTGGGCAATTCCAGCATGGAGACAATGAGAACCTGCCACGACGGTCGGTATCTTGTCAACACGGAGCTCTTCACTTCACAGTCCAATGTGGTCAGGTTTGAATTAAGCATGAAAGGCCCGCTCAGAGGCGGCCTTTTACTTCGACTAGAATCTTCGGAGAGCTCAGATGTTAACGTAACATGTGGCATTGCAGCTAGGTTTATTTTGGAGGACATGGAATTTTGTCCTGATTTTATGCTGGACTATGATTTCAGTGACGGCAGGAACTATACCGGCCCCACCGATGCGACGGTTACAGATAAAGAGAGCGATATCCTTGAGGCAGGAGTGGTTGTCGGGATCTCTCTGGGTGCCATTGCCCTGGTTTTTCTCGGTGTGTTTTTCTTCAACTTTTTCCTGAAGCGGTGGGTGAAGAAGGTGTTGCTGGCTGCTGACGAAGAAGATGAAAAGGCGAGCGTGGTGTCACAATCCTCCCAGCCAGGGCCGTCTGTGGCCTAGTGTAACCAAAGATAGTATAAACGATAAGATGAGCCACACCCTTCTTTGCCCCTCTAAAAATCTTGTGCATACAATTTGCACAATAGTGATCGAGGGCGGGGCCCATGATGCAATGCATGAAAATAATATTGGATAAAAATAATGATGAATTAATAAAGCGGATTCGTTACGGAATGCGCCTGAAAAAAAAAAATGAAATAGCCAGCTTATTCCCCACAGCGATTGACCTTATAATGACAAAATAGGTGTCGTCGTCATTCATGACAAACAGCGGTAGCTGAACAATGAACGAAATTGAATATTTTCCCTATTTGGTTTTGTAAAATACTGCATTGTTCATTCACCGCTAGGTGGCGGTGCGAAATCTGTGCACGCTAAACGCGCTAGCTTTCTCATCTTATTGCTTCTAGAATCTGCGGTGGAACAATCAACAACGCAGGGCATAGCCCTGTTTCACAGTTAGAAAAAGAGTCCTGATGACTGATGAAATAAAACTTTTAATGTTCAGGTTTTCTATTCGGATCAAGCAGTAAACTCACCAATCTTCAATCCAGAGCTGTAAAACAACCGGCAAGCTGTCACTGTCTCTTTCGATGTGGAGGAAAATTAATACTGTTAAAAAAACAAACGACCCTTTGTCTTTTCTTTTCGGAGCCACAAGAAAATTAATCACTTTATTATTATTTTTTTTAAATACTGACGGGAGTAATTCATTCTGGTACAGTTTTGGCCTTTTTTTTTTCTCGACTCTACAGTCCAAATGACAATTTAAAAAAATTGTAAAATTAATTTTGTTAAAGGTCAGCTAATCCAGCCCAATCGCATTTGTATCGACCGATTGTATTAATTCACGTTTCGGGTCTTTTTACGGAAAAAGTTGTAAAATTATGAAATACAATGATCTTTGTTTTGGCTCCTGGTAATAAGCCCACCGCATCGGAAACGGTGTTAACACGCGTTCTATTCCGTGCGCACACTTTCCCCTACCAGAAATGAGTGCGTTGTGCTCTGGTGCGCATGGAATCTGTGGTAAGACTGTAGAATAAGGGACGATGCTGGGCACCTCATCCAGTTCTCAAAAAAAACAACAAAGTATCAAATACACAAGCAAATTTGATAACGTAATAGCAGACAGAGGCTTGGGATAATACTGCAGATTTTAGCAGCCTGCGATTATAATACTTTTATGTGGAAAAGTTCCTCCACGATTTAAATAAACCATAATTCTAATTAGACTACTTTATTACGGGCTTAAATCAAACATTCCAGGGAACAACACGGAAATGCCAATGGCGTAATTCGAGTGGCCTCCAATAAATTTTGAAAAATTTTACGTTAATTTTTTTTTTTTCTAAATCAACTTAAAGATTAGACCATGAGCGCTAAGATTCAGAGGTCGTTTTAACCAAATCGACAGACGCATATATTTTTTATTTTTTTTTGTACAGAGAACATACATTTCTGAACTTCATTTAGATAAAAGTAGGGACATGAAAGTACTATCTATAAAATAATAATAAAAAAGCATTGCAGCAACATTGTACTGGGAAGTTATATCATTAATAATTACATTTTGTGTACTCGTCATACTGTTTTTCCCTTACATTCACAGTGTCAAGTTATGTCTGTTTAATCGATTGTTTTGGGGAAAAAAAATCATCTTCATAATTATATGAGAAATGTACGTGGACATACAAAAAGGATGTGACGTGAAAGATGTCCTGACCAGAGAAAGTCTGAGATATGGCGAGAAAAAGAGGTGGTGAATGAATAAGACCAAGGAGGAAAGGCAGGGGGGGGGGCGGGCAGGACGAGAGAGAGAGAGAGAGAGAGAGAGAGAGAGAGAGAGAGAGAGAGAGAGAGAGAGAGAGAGAGAGAGAGAGAGAGAGAGAGAGAGAGAGAGAGAGAGAGAGGTTTCACTTGTTTATCATGAGAAATAGTCTAACATTTAATAATAATCTATTCAACTTATGCGCATTAAGGTAGAAATAGATTAAGCTTTCGTTGAAGGCTGTCGCTCACAATGAATTATTTCGAAACAAAACAATATTAAATCTATTCATTCTTCAAAATCGTGTAGTTGTTAAATGTATACCGCTACCTTAGATCATGTTAAACCTCAGAATATTTATTTTTCTTGAGTTTTCATAATATATAATATTACAGGCTTCATGAGAATCATATTTATGGTTGTGTCATACTGTAGAAATAATAGTTAAGTGATAAAATTTTGCTGTCGCTCATTAGAAAAATGGCGCACTCTATGTCGTTTTGTTACAATCTTGGGTAGACTGGTAAATTTTTTTTTAAAGAAGGGGGGGGGGAGGGGGAGTAATAGGACCTATCATTGTTATGTGTGGGGCTTATTCTAGTAAGCTCATTGTATTTGAAACTTCAAGCGAAATCATTGTTGTTAAGAACGGTAATGCCAATTCTGATTTGGTAACAAGTGTTGTTGGCATGCTCACCAGGGGTATGAGGGAATGAGTCATTTGCTGAAATAATTAGTTTGGAATACTACAGTGGGCGTGCATATTAAAAGCATGAACGTATGCAGACCCTGCGCAGCTCGCATTTTTGCGACTTGTTTGCACTCATATTCACCTCTAAATCTAGTGCGACAGTATATGATCATTATGTCTGTTAGCGTTTCATTTTTTATGTAGCTAAAACAAGACTAAAATATTAAGTGACATCGTTTTATACCATATTAAATGTGTTGTATTTACTTTCAGTGTTGTTATTATTTTTTTTATCATATGACTGAAAACTGTTATCTATCTATCTATCTATCTATCTATCTATCTATCTATCTATCTATCTATCTATCTAT